>VZRR01007983.1:0-13928 GCA_013398015.1 Oreocharis arfaki | reverse complement strand
ATCCCCTCACAGCCCCCCCAAACCACCGCAATCATTCACAGCCGCTTCGCGCTTCTCACACTCGCCCTCCATCCCCCTAAACCGCCTCCCCACGCCGTCAGAGCCGCCCCTCGCCGTGTCCCCTCTTCACCTTCAGCAGATCCAAGGGGTGGGTGCAGCAGGCGGCCCCGGACGACGCGAGGCCGCCGAAGTACCAGCGCGAAACGCGCCGCTCCGCCATGGGGGCTGCTTCTGCCAGAGGCCACGCCCTCACCGGGGCGAGGCCGCGCCCCTCCCGTTAAACCACGCCCCCTCCCGGTACCGGAAGGGGGTGGGGCGGGCCCGGGGCTCGCATCTCCGAGCCCGCGGCGAACGCGGCAACCCCCGGCTCCAGAATCCTCCTCCCCACCCCACACGCATCTCCATTTCCAGCCCGTGGAAGGGGCTTCCTTCCGTTAATAATTAATAGGGATTAATTAATGAGGAGGTGAAGCCATCAGCAAAACGCAGGGTGAAGAGGTGGGGGATGCACAGGTACAAACGGCAGCGTTACCAGCGTGCACACGCTGAGTGCAGGGACAATCAGCAGCTCCAGAGTACTCTTTCCCACCTCACATGCATCTCCACAATCTGTGGAAGTGGGTTCTTCTCGTTAATTATTAACAGAGAGGTAAGACCATCAGCAAAAGGCAGTGTAAGGAGGTGAGTGATGTGCTGGTACAAACTTCCAGTACCTGAAGGCAGCCTACAAGAAAGAGGGACAGAGACTATTTACAAGGACAAGGGGGAGTGGCTTCAAACTCAGAGTAGGTTTAGATTAGATATCAGAAAGACATTTTTGGCTGTGAGGATGGTGAGGCCCTGGCACAGGGTGCCGAGAGAAGCCATGGCTGCCCCATCCCTGGAAGTGTCCAAGGCCAACTCAGATGGGGCTTGGAGCAACCTGGCCCAGTGGAAAGTGTCCCTGCCTACAGCAAGCGGCTGGAATGCGATGATCTTTCAAGGTCCCTTCCACCCTAAACCATTCTGGTTCCATGAAATGGGGAGCATGGGGTTAATCGGCATTTGAGAAAGATGAACCATTTTACAGGGTTTTTTTTTTGATATTTATAAGGTAGAGTTCATGGTGATGGCAGGAAGAAGCAGCTCTGCCAAACCATACAACATTCTTCGGGAGAGTACTCCCACTGTGCCACATGCACTCGGAAAGGTCCGGAGCCCGGCTTGGGCAGCAGCTGTAGCACCAGTCTCTCCATGGTGAGACTACTCCAGAACAACAGTCCCTCCTGCCGCCTCTAGCGCTGCTTTGATCTTCTCTGCTTCCTCCTTGGAGGCGTTCGCCTTGATCTCCTGCGGAAGCGACTCCACCAGCTTCTTTGCCTGCGAGAGGGACAAAGTACGAGGCTTGTAAACTGGCTTTCACTAACTGGATTATTGGATTTAGAGCCATGATCCTGACCTCTGCTTAAGACAACCACGGAAACTCACCGACCAGTACAAACCCCAAGACTTACACTTGAACTACGGCACATCCCACCAGAAGGCAGCTAAACCTGACCGCAAGTGATGGCACGTCTGCTGGGAAACCTTTTCCAGCGATTCACTGCTCTGGAACTCCTTCCACCCCATGCGTGGTGCTCCCCGATGTGCACCCCGGCCTGGGTAGGTGTGGGTGCAGGCAGAGCCCCAGGCAGTGACCCGCTGAGGCAGCATCCGCCTGGCGCTGGGCTGGCCCTGCTCAGAGCCAATGTTTTGGTTCACATACTTGTACCAGCAGGAGGGGAGGCCAGTGCAGGGTTCGGACACAGCTGCACTGGCTAAAACAGAGCTCCAGCACAGACTACTTGACAACACAGTATTTTGACATTTTAGGGACTTTTAAAGCAAAACTACTGGTACTAAGCAGCACTGCAATACTTAAGGCAAGCTGAAAAACTGTTGAGCTAAAGAATTTACTGCAGTGCTACTATAGAGAAGGAAGTGAGCCCAGGAGGACAAGCCCCTGCTGCTCTTACACGCAGCAGCTCTCTGCCACAGCACTGTGGGGGTTTAGCACCCACCGGCCTGGCCACAGTGCTGGCGGAAAGGTTTTGTCCTTTTGATTCCTGCTGGGTTCAGTGCCTCTGTATCTGTGGTGGCAGTAAAATGCTTTTTTTGCTGGGGTTAGAAGGCACAGCTGTGTGGGCAGCGCTCAGCGGGGCACGAATGCCTTTGCTCACCAGGATAGGATTTGGACAGGAGCCTCTTCAGGCTCACTGCGATGAGCACAGGAAACACAACACAGGTTATTCATTTCTGATCCCTGCTCACCAAGGTGTGACTCCACCAGATGAGCAGCCCTGGTCAAGAGAACCAGCTGTTCCCGGCGTTCAGTGGGAAGAAGAGCAGAGCCCAAGCCAAGTGGGACCCAAGTAGCAGCAGCCATGGGGCAGATGCAGCGTTTTCCCAGTCCAGCTAGAGCCCAGGGCTGGTGGTGACAGAGGGTCAGCATCTGCTGGGCAGCTCCCAACGAGCTTCCTGAGGTGCAGCCAGCCTCGGTCTGGCATGTGCTGATCATACACCTGTCTCATCAAGCAGTTGTTGCTGCAGGACTGGTGTTTGAGTCCCAACAGTGCCCACAGTAATCACTACCTGTGCTTCCCTCCATTCTATCAGCAACCCTACAGGCCATGGGCAGATCCCCCTGCAAACCTTGTTAAACACATCTCGACTGCATGGCAGTAAAATTTACAATAAAAGTGCTTCGGTTCTACTTTGAACACAACCTCTGCAGGTAGAACCTCCACAACTGTTTGTGTTGTGTGTGTGTTTCACCTGAAGTGCCAGGCTTGGGTACATCACACCTGAGCTTGCCTGCAATAACTGGCACCTACAAACAGCTCATCCAATAGGTGCCACAAGCAAAGACAAGCCCATTTAGCATCAGCTCTCCAGTTAATTATCTGCTGATTGTGTCCATTGCAGGGTTTGGTATTTTCATGTTTGCTTGGGATCAATAACAGATGAACAACTTCCAGAGGAACCACAATGACAGTCAGGGAATGGAGCAGACATGGCAATGCTCAGCGTTGCAGCTGGAATACTGGAAAGTGCTACTATTGACCCCAAGACATGGAAGGATCACCCTGTGGAGAAGTGCAGCACGTTACATGCTTCAGCAGTAGCAGCTTCATCACCCAACACGCTGAGCCCACAGCCCAGGTCAAGGGCCTGAGCTCAGATGCTGCCCAGGGGTGAGGCCCGTCTCCTCCCAAGAAAGAAGCACCACCTATAAAATGATGGACCCTGAAAAGAGCTGGAAGCCTGGATTGCAAGATGTGTGAATTAGAGAAGCCCATTTAACTTCAAAAATACATTGGCCTTGGGAAAGGCAAGCCAAACCCAGCTGTAGCGTGGGATGCTGGCTATTACTGAGCTCTGCAATAAAGCTCACAGCCGCTTTCAGGTTTGGAGAAGCTGAGGTGGGCATGGACATCTCTGAGTCCTTTGCTCTGAGCCTCCTCCTTCATCCCCCTGCTTCTGACAAGGCAAAATGCCAGACAAAGGTGCAACCAAATCCCTTTCCCCACGTCTCTGCACTGAGATGCACACAGGCAGACTGTGCTTCTGAACGCTCCTTTTGAACAGAGAGCCGAGGCTGCTGGATCTGGGAGCAACACACCACAGCCTAGGGCAGCACCTCCTCACCTGCACGAGGTTCACTCCTGGCACGAAATTCTTCACCTCCTTGATCAGCTTCACCTTGTCAGTGGCCTTCAGCTCCGTCAGCCGGACGGTGAAATGCGTTTTCTCTTTCTTGAGCGGGACCACCTCCTCCTCCTGGAAGCAGCCGGAGCGCGGTGAAGCCCCGCGGCCGAACGCACCGGCCTCGCCCGCCCCCGCGCGTGTGGTCCCGGGGGCCCCGCTCCCGCCCCTCCCGGAGCGCCCGGTACCTGCGGAGCCGCCTGGGCGGGCAGGAAGGAGGCGGCGGCCGCCGTGGGCATCACCCCCACGTCCGGGATCTTCAGCGTCTCCTGAGGGAAGAGCAGCGGCACCAGCGGCCGGTCAGGCGGCGCACGCGGCCGGGCCGGGATGAGCCGGGCCGGGACGAGCGGGGCCGAGCCGGGTCAGGCCGCGCCGCCCCCGCACCCACCTTGAGCAGCGCGTTGAGATCGGCCACCTCCAGCAGCGTCAGCCCCGCGATGTCCCGCACCAGCTGCCGCACCTTGGGCGAGTACTCCTTGGCGGCCGTGTCCAGCGGCGCCCCGGCCAGCGCCTCCGAGCGCCGGGGTGGGCGGCGCCCGGTACCGAGAGCGAGCCAATAGCGCCAGAGGGACGGCAAGCCAGTCTGCAACGGGAGATGTAGGCAAAAATCGGGTAGAATAGAAAAGCAAGATCAATCATAATAAATCCATTACTATTTATAATTATCAGTTCTAAACAAGAGTAGAAAAAATTTCATTTCCGAAGGACCAGAAATTACTTCCTCTCCAGAATGTTTGGAAGGAGAATTGGTTATATTTCTACACTGTACACCGTGGTTAATGGTAAAATCGAAGCATAATGAATGCAAGATAAAACAAACAAAAATAAAGTCTGAAAGCCTTGTCATTTTACCTTTTTGACTTTCACCAATTGCAGTAATTCATTCTAAGACTCCATAAAGCTTAATAATTTAGGACTATGCATCTACAGCATAGAAACATTCCTGGACACGGTAAGTTGGAAACTTACGTGGCCAAAACTCAGTTTGAGCTGAAGCTGGCCAGCAGTGCGGGGGAAGGGATAAAGGGATCTGCACCCCGCAGCTGCCGCCAGCCCTTGGCAGCCACACGCAGCGGCCGCCGGCGGGATGCCCGCCCCCGCCCAGCACACGAGGCCGCACTTCGTTCCATCGCTTTATTGTCACCGGTAGCGCTCGGTCTCCCCCGCGAGGGGCGGGGACGGGGACAGGCCCGGCCCAGCGAAGGGCCCCGGGCCCGTGAGGGCGCTGCGGGGAGCGGGGCTCAGCAGGGATGCGGCAGAGCTGGCGCCGGGGACCGAGCAGAGCCGGAGCGCTGTGCCCTTGGGGCCTGCGACAAGGACAGGCCGAGCTCCCGCCCGGCCCCAGGGGCCGCCAGCTGCCGAGGGTGGGTGGGTGAGCCAGGGGGCTGCTGCCCCAGGCTGCAGGGCATGGGGGGCTGCGCCCCTGCCCCTTGGTCCCCAGAGCCGGCAGTAGGAGCCTATGGCCCCGCTGCCCCTGGGACATGGGGCCGGGGGGCAGGACGAGTAGTCGAAGTACAGAGTGATTTCGGATGAAGAGTAGTGTTACACTGGACCCACGGGACCCCCGAGATCCCTGTGCCCTGGGGCTGTGATCAGTCAAACGAGATGAGCTGGGCCTCTCCGCTGCCCGGGGGCTGCTGCCCGGGGGCAGGCGCTGGTGGGGGCTGCTGCTGGGGGGGCCCCCCAGCTGGGGCCACCTGGAACACAAGAAACAGCTTTGTTAGTGTGTGG
Organism: Oreocharis arfaki; assembly: GCA_013398015.1. Classification (NCBI taxonomy): domain Eukaryota; kingdom Metazoa; phylum Chordata; class Aves; order Passeriformes; family Paramythiidae; genus Oreocharis; species Oreocharis arfaki. The sequence continues at coordinate 8,474 of VZRR01007983.1, read as the reverse complement.
CTTTGTTAGCACAGGTACACCAATGGATCCTGACACCCTGGGCTGGTGGCACTCACCTGTTGGTAGAGGGGCTGCTGCCCAGGCAGGTAGGACTGCTGGGCTGGCAGGCTGCTCAGAGCTGTGTCCTGGCCTGGCAGAGCAGACATGAGACCCTATGGGAACGAGGGGGTGGGTGTCAGAGGGGCTGTGGTACATGCAGCACCCACAGGACAGTGGTGGCAGCCCCCAGCCTACACCAGACCTCCCTCAGGATGGCTCCACGGGCTGGAGCCCACCCTTGGCTTGTCCCCCCACGCCCAGGCAGGGAGCGCTCACCTGCATGCTGTAGGGCTGGTAGCCCATGGAGACAGACTGGCTGCCCATGTAGCCCATGGTGCCTGACTGGGGTGCCTGGGAGATGGCTGGGATGCTCTGCGACTGTGAGGCTGCAGTCTGTGGGGAGAGGCTGGTGAGAGGCGGCACAGGCAGCAATGGCTCACATCTCCAGACAAAGCCCTTGTGCCCAGAACCGGATCTGACTCCAGCCCACTTCCACAGCAGGAGCAGCAGATCTGGAAATCTGGAACCAACTAGCCCATCCTCCCCCCTGCCCAGAGATCCCATTGCTGAGTTTGGGTACATTGCCCAGCCGCACAGAACCCCCCAGCCCTTGTCCCAGCTGGCTGCAGGCTGCGCTGCCTCACTTGCCTGGTAGCCCTGTGTGGGTGTGGGCTGGTAGGATGAATACGCAGGGGTGGTGGTGGGCACTGCCTGCCCCTGCTGAGGCCCCTGCCCACCGCTGGTGCCCGGCTGGTACATGTAGGCATTCACCATGCTGGGATCTGGGTGGAGAGAGCAGAGGTTCAAGCAACCACCTCGGGCTCACCCCTACCCCCACAGGCTGAGCTGCCCAACGCACCAGTCCCAGCCACAGGCATGGCAGTGTAGGGCCCAGTTCCCCCTTGCGCAGCCTGGTTCATGTACACGCCGTGCATGGGAGAGCCTTCCACAGAGCCAGCTGGGCTGAAGGTGCCAGGGAAGCTGGTGGGCCCAGAGGGCTGGTAGATCACCCCACTGGCTGCGGGCATGGCCTGGAGCTGGTGGGAGGAGGAAAGTCAGCTTAGGGGCGCAGTCCCTGGAACCTGGCAGAGGGGTGCCTACCCCAGCAGCTGTACCTGGGCATAAGGCAGTGAGAAAGCTGGCATCTGGGCTCTCATCTGGATGGTCTGCTTCTGCTGCTCCAGGCGCAGCTGCCTCTCCTTCTCCTGCTCCTGCAGTCGCTGGATGGCCAACTGGCGCTGCATCTCCAGGTACTCCTGTGGGAACAGGGCTATGGTGGCTGGGAGCCACGACACCACACAACCCCTCCTACCAGGGCAGCCACCCCTGCCAGCCCTGGGCTGGGCCACAGTGCAGGCAGGCCTGGAATACCTTGGACATGCTTCCCTGCCTCACCTGCTTCTTCTGCCTCATGATCTCCAGCTTCTGTGCCAGCTGGATCTGGCGCTGCCGCTCAGCCTCCTCGGCTGCACGGCGCAGCTTCTCCTGGTGCTCCTCCCGCAGCGCGTTCAGAGCCCCACGTGCATCCCGGATCTGGGCCAGTTTGTCCTGCAGGCCTTCATAGTACACTGGGGAGGGAAGGAACAGCCTCAGACACTCAGATTGTCTCTGCACTCCACACTGACTTCTCCCCAGTGAGACTGCGTCACGGGAATGCTGAACCCTGACACTGTGGAAGCCCTGGCGGCCGCCCACCCACGCCCAGCTCCCACGCACGCCTGCGCTCGTCCAGCTGGTTGAGCAGCTCCAGAAGCTGCGGGTGCATGTTGTTGATGGACTGGAAGAGGGACAACACGGCAGAGTCGTTGGTGATGCTGCGGCCTCGCATGTGGTTGCTCTTCATGCGGTTGACGAACGTGGTGACCGCGTTCTGCAGCGCCTTCAGGAACTGCTCGTGGTTCTCCTCGGACTCACCGTTTTGGTACTGCTGCTGGAAGGAAGGATGGGGCAGCCTGTCAGCTGTGACCTCCCAGTGCCAAGAGCGAGCAGCCAGCCTGGAGAGCCAAAGAGTCGGGTGCTTCTTGCCCCTCGGTAGGTGCTAGACCCAGGCCCAGGGCCCCTCTTACCTCAACCACCCCAAGAGGGGCAGGGTGGGCTTCCCCAGGCTGCACAGCTGGCTCTGTCAGGGACAGGGGTGCTGACGGTGTGGGGCTCTTGCGAACCTCCTCCTGTTTCTTCTCCCAGTAGTTGCGGTTCAGGTACCGAGCCAGCTGCCAGGAAGAGAAGGAAGATGAGCATTACTGCCTTGCAGGAGCAAGCCTGTGCTGCAGACTAGCAGGGCCAGGATTCTTACCTCTGGATCAATGTCCTCGGCCAAGGGAGCAGAGGAATTCTGGAAAAAGACAAATGGAGAAATGCAGTTCAGCAGAACCAGAGACCCCCAGATCCCACACAGATGTTCAGCTCGGACCTGGCCGTGTATGGCCACCAGTGCTGAGCACCAGTGAGAGCCTCAAAGGGGACACAAGCTGGGAGGCAGTGGAGGCAAGTAAGTGCCGGCTGAGAACACACCTTCTTGCTCAAAACACAGCGAACAAGCAAGGGGTTGAACGGGGCAAGTATTTTCCCTCAGAATGGGGATTAAATTGGACACAAGCAGGGCAGACTTAGGCTCAGGAAGCGGCCTGTGTCCAGCCACCTCACATCCAGAGCTGCCATGGACATACCACAGGCGGGGAGTAGAGCGTGCTGGCTGGGGGAGCCGATGATGTGACAGGAGTGGGCTCAGCCTTAGGGTACATGGAGTAGGTTGTTTTCTGCCTCTGCAAAAGAGAAAATTGCCAGCTCAGAAAGAGTCCAGGCTTCTCCAAACCAACCACAACACAGCCTGTGCCTGGCTCTGCTTTCACCCTCTCATTCCACAGGCTTTTAGACTTCCTCACACCAGGACACGTCCAGAGATCTGTTATGGCCCAGCACAGGTGGGCTGAAGAGCAACGACCCCTCCCAGATCCCAGCACAGAACAAACCATTCTCTCCTTCTCCTCAGCCTCTGACTGAGACAAGGCAATAGCCAGCTGGAGCTCCTCTTCCTCTTGCAGAGCTGTCTCATCGCGCTTTGGAGGCAGCTGGAATTGGAAAGATGAGGAGGTGGTCAGTAATGGGATCAACAAACAGGTCAGGATCACCAGATCACCAATGGGGCAGCCACTCACCTGGGACTGCTGAGAGAGGGGGCTGGTCAGGTACTCAGGGGGCAGTTCGGAGGTGGCAGCAGCTTTACCCTCAGTTTTCCTGTAGTGACAGGTGAGAGCATGGGCTGAATGCTCCCTCCCCTGCACCAGAGCCCAGTTCTGCACAACGTTCCAGTGGCATACCCCACTCCCAGGAAGGAAGAGGGCCCAGCCCAGCCTGCACAGCCTGGGAAGCCCTCGTTGTGCTCTGTAGGGAGCTAGCTCCACACCATGCTTCCCCCCTCACAGTCCCAGCTGTTGCAGGCAAAGAAAACCACCACAAAGGGTACTCACTTGTTGAGATGCTCATAGCAGGGCTCACACACTCTCACTTCCTTCTCAATCCCAAACTTGGGGATGGTGGAATACTTGGAGGAGCATTTCCCACAGAAGATCTGCCCGCAGGCCCGGCAGTGGTGCTGTGAAGGACGCGAGACATGAGTGTGGTGGCAAGACATTCCTCCTCCTTCAGCCACCATCACTCAGACACTCCTGGCATCTCCCTGCCAGCAGTCAGGAAACATGGCCTGTCCCCAAAACGCTTCCACACAGCAAGTCCTGCAGGGAGTTCTGCAAGTCCCAAGGGCTGTGTAGAGCAGGGAACCCGGAGGAGCAGGAGCAGCACCCACCTTCCGCGTCACAACGCCAAACTGCACTCGGCACCTGTGACACTCCTCTGCATCCACCCAGTCGGGAGCCTGTCAGGGTCAAGGGAAACTGTGTAAGGAGGGAGGAGTGCATCTGCACTGGGCTTTCCAGGAGCTCTGATGGCTAGCAGGGCTCTCATGCCTCATAGGGGAGACTGGAGGCATTTGCAGCTCAACAGGAAATATTAATCATCCCCACAAGTTATCTCCTCTTGTGTTCCTTAGAGACTGTGATGCTTTCCCAGTCAGTACAAGATTCACTAGGAAAGTGTCTGCACAGCAATCACTTCAGCAATGCCCTGCTGCCACGTCCAGCCTGCCAAGCCGCTGCGAGGCCAGTGAGCAGGAGGAATGATGGGTCTGACTCCCTGTCCTGGTCACTTCTCTCAGCAAGGCCTCCAATCCACACAAAATGGAGGAACGCGGGACCTGCAGGTTTGGCAGGAAGGGGATGGGGAAACGGGCCTGTCCCACAGTGCCAGCTGCTCCCCCCACCACAGAGCTCACCCTCTCGGCAGCGAACATGGCGTCGCTCTCCTTGAACTCCGGGAAGACGTGACCTGCGGGAGAAGAAACAGAGTCCCGTTGTGAGAGGAGTCCCCTGGCACAGGGGGGCTGTGGTGCCTGCAAGCTCATGCTGTAGGTGCCAGCTCAGCACCACCTCTTGTCTTGACCAGTACCTCCCTCTGACACACCAGAAGCAGGCACCCCTCAGCCACGGTCTGAGGACAATCCCCAATTATTTCCCTTACACATCCATGAGGGACATCACAGCCATCTGAATAAGGCTTATTATTTATTACTCAGTACTTTGAACCAAGGGGGATAAAAAGCCCACTGGATGGGCAGGCAGGGCTGTGAGTCTCAGCCCTTGAAGGGCCAGAGTTTGGCAGCACTAGCTCAGGATGGGGGACTGACCCTTCAAGCTTCTGCCACTGCCTGCAGAGTTTCTGGTGCACAGCAGGAAGCAGAGGCAGCAGCGTGTCCCTGCCCTTGAAGCGGATGCTGCTGTTCTGGGACAGAAGGGAAAATGTCACAACAACACTGTCAGAAAGTGGGAGCCTGGACCCATCCTGGGAGCAGGAACAAAAGCCTGTGGGGAAGGAACTGCCCCACAGCAAATCCCTTCCCAGAGGACACGACGACTTGCTGCCAGTCTCCCCAAGAACAGTTGCAGCTCCTGCCTCTTAAGTCTCCCTGCCAGCCCTGAGGTGCTGGCTGGGCTGAAGGCCCAGAGCAAGGCAGCCCCGGTCCTGGGACCATGGGACTGTCCCATCTCTGCAGTGGAATTTAGTCACCCTGAGGGGTTCATTGGGTATTGGGAACCAAGGAAGGGCTCAGTGCTGCAAGTCTGGATTTTGCTCACATCAGGCAGGGAACTGCCAAGGCTCCTGCAGAGCAGAGCTGCTTCACGAAACGTCCCCCCACCTAGGCCACAGTCCTCACCTTCAACCTTCATTATCTGATAGGTGTCCTGCACCACCTTGTACTTGGGCTCGTTGCGGAAGGCATGAGCCCAGGCCTGGATGAGGTATAGGATCTTACTGCGGACACTTGTCTCCACTTGCCTCTGCACAGGAAGGGAGGAGAAAAAAACATCTGAGAAAATGCCCCTGAAACCCAAAGGATGGTGTGAACCCCCTGAAGAGATGCCAGAAATACCACTCAGGAAAGAGAGACTTTAGAGTATTCAGGAGAGGTAAAAAATGTCAGAAACCTGCAGTAGGGACAACGCACAGCACAGACGACAAACTCCTTCAGCGGCCCCACTGCCCCCTCCAGCACAAACATCAAAAAGTCCTTCGGAGCAGCACAGACAAACTGAACAGAGCTGTGGCCTTGATGCTTAGAGCAAAAGCCCAGCGGCTCTGGGGCCTGCCCAGCAGCTCTGTCCACCTCCACACAAGAGCCACGCATCCTGCACTCAGAACACGGTGAGACCCCCAGCTGCCCAGTCCAGCACAGCCCACCTTGCCTGCCCACTGACAGTGGTGGGGGGTGCCTGGAGGGTGTCAGCACCTCCAGTTCAGGAGTACTCAAAGCCATCTCAGGACGTGACACAGTGAGGACAGCTGGGACAGCTGCCCTTTGGAGGCAGGGGCAACTGCATCACACTTCAAGGAACTGGAGAAAAGTTGGCAAGCCTGTTCTGACCTCAGCCAGCCTTGGAGTCGCCGTGTCATCAGCTGCCCAAGTGATCACATCCACGTGACTGGCTGTTCCAGAAATCCCCAAAAAGCACAGCAGCACTGTCAAGCTCCGATTTTAGCCAAGACCTTGGCCCACACACCATCACTTACTGACAATTCCTGGAGCTCCAACTTCTAGAACAATTAGGAAAATCCTGCATTCCACACGTCACAGCCCTGAACCCCATCGGAACTTGGACTGTTTTACCAGCATTGGGTGTTCACAAGCAGCAAAGTTCCAAGTGTGGGAGGAGAATGGGGCAGTTGTGAAACTCCTGAGGCACGCAAGGACTGAGAGAACCACAAAATCCCTGGATCTGATCTGATGTCCTCAGCCCTCGGACTGGCTGTGCTGCCACACCTGGCTGTCATGCTATGGCAGTGTTCCAGCCTCAGGAGAAGATCCTGCATGGAGACTGAGTCAGCCCTAACAGGAAGGCGACAGCAGAGACACCCTGCTCGGTGTGACAAGCTCATCCTCCAAGGATCTGGGTCACCTGTTTGTTTCTGGCGGAAGACAGAAGCTGTAAGGAACGAACAGTACGATGCTAACAAGCTCTTGTCTGGGCATTGCTGTTCTGAGTTGGGAGCTGGAGAGAGGAGTTCTCATTTCCACTTCACTCATGGAATTCCCCAGTCCAAGGACACACGAAGCTCCAGCAGGCAACAGACTGGTGATAGCTTGTAACAACCACTTGTCAGTGCCAGCAGCCATGGTCACATCCTGCAGGGCTCCTGAACAACTTGACATGCTGATGAAATGGCCAGAGGACACTGAGGAAGCTCCAGTTGGTTTCTCCTTTGTTGCTTTACCTGCCCGTGTGTTTCACATTGTTCCACAAGCTCACCACTGCCCAGGTCCTTGGTACAGGTGCCAGGCCACCACCTGGTTTCCTTTGCTGTCCCAACCCAAGTGCTGCATCCAGGAGCACTGACCACGGAATGGCCCAGGCCTCTGCAGCACATTCCTGCCATTTCACAGTACAGACAAACCTCTGCTCCCACCACATCTCCTCTTCCCAGAAGCCCTCCTTCACTGCCTACATCCACCCCTTCACACCACATGACAGTTTGCTCTTTTCTGAAGTGCGTTTTCAGTTTCCCTTCTGCTTCTTACCCAAAGGGAACACAAGAGAGGACACACACATTTCTTCCTGCTGCTGCTGCTTTTCCACAGAAAAAAGAAAGACAGTAAAATAAACCTATTTACCTTGAGTATTTCCTTCAGCTCCTCCATGGTCTGTTTATTGGCCACCTCGTCATGGACTGTTTGGCCACAGTTTTTAACCACCGACTCCATGACCTGCAAGGGCCAAGGCAACATCAGCCCACAGCTTCCTCCCTCCCCTGCAACTTGTGGAGGTCCCAGCACACATCACAGGCTGAACACAGGGCACTACTTAAGCAATGAGGTGTGTTGGGGCACATCAATTCACTCCCTGCACTGGGAGCCAGCTGTCCTTCACCTCCATGGGGGGCCGTGGGCCTCTGCTCTGTGGAAACCAACCCCAAGGACAGCGGCCCCAGTCTCAGCTTTGCCTGTTCCAAAGCTGAGATGGAGCTAAAGCATGAAGGCCCTGGCCTGATCATCCCAAAACCTCTGTGCCAGAGCCAGGAAGAGGCTGGCTCCAGGCTGTGCTGCAGGAAACTGTGCAGCCTGAAGGCAGGTAGTAAGAAGCCCCCACAGTGCTCCCAGCCAGGTGCCGTTACCTCCAGCGCGTACAGGGCCACGTGGGGATTCTTGTCATTCACTTTTTTCTTGATGGCGTTGACGGCGTATTTCGCTCTGGGTAGGGGAAGAGGAGACACGTTCTCAGGGGATCAAGGATCTGAAGGGAGACCCCACCTGCTGCTGACAACCCACCAATCCCCACCCTGACACGAGGGCACAGTTAGCTCAGGGGTACTCGATTCACTGAGCGAAACTGGGAAAGAATAAGCACATTTAAGCTTGAGTTTCCCTAAGGATTTCAAGCCAGGGGTAATCTGCAGCTCCCAGGCTCCGGGAGGTGTGCTATACAGCCTCTCTGATGCTCTTATGGAAGTGTATAACGAGACGTGTGCTACCACGGGCTGGCAGGTCCGAGAGCCTCGAAGGGTCTCCTTCCTTGTGCAGACAGGAGAGCTGTGTCCACAGAATGTCCAAAAGCCCAGGAGCACTTACTGGGTGTCTCCCTGACGGATCATGTCGCAGATCTGCAGGATGGATTCCCAGTCTGTCTCCAGCAGGAGCTGGCTCGTGGCCTTATCTGCAATGAACAAACCAGGCCGCCGTGAGCTGCGCTGCTCCCCGCGGCCCCGCTCCGTCACCGACGCGTCGCTGGGAGCGCTCCGGGCGTGGCGCTGCCCCGAGGCTCGGGGATAAACCCCCGATTCCACCCGGAAAGCACCAACCCTCCCGCTTCAGACACCCCGGCGCGCTCGGT
>VZRR01007975.1:0-23762 GCA_013398015.1 Oreocharis arfaki | reverse complement strand
GGGCTGGCGGGTTTGGAGCCCCCACACCCCCTGCAGTGCCCTCCGGGCCCCACTCGCCCCAGCTGACCCCGCCGTCCCGCAGACACCGAGATCGACTGGAAGGCCTACATGCAGGAGGTGGAGGGTTTCGCCAACGGCACCCTCGACTACACCCAGCTGAAGGGTGACACCGGGCCACTGGTGTGAGTGACAGGGACACCCAGCTCTCTGTGACCAGCGGCTCCCAGAGGGGCCGCAGGGCCCGGCCCCTCACTCCTGTCTCCCCACAGCTACCCCGCCGGCTTCGTTTACATCTTCCTGGGGCTGTACTATGCCACGGGCCGTGGCTCCGACATCCGCCTGGCACAGTACCTCTTCGCCGGCCTCTACCTCCTCAACCTGCTCCTCGTCTTCCGCATCTACTGCCGAACCAACAAGGTACCCTGAGGCCAGGGTCCGTGCCGGCCTCCTCGGGACCTCCCCTGCTCTGCCGAGCCCTCACCCCGGCGAAATGGGAACAGGGTCAGGGCTGAGGTTTGGAGAAGCTCGATGGCAGCACACAGAGTCCAGGGCAGGCTGCTGATGAGCCTTGTGTGTCTCTGTCCCCTGCAAGGTCCCTCCGTATGTTTTCTTCTTCATGTGCTGCGCCTCATACCGCATCCACTCCATCTTTGTTCTGCGGCTCTTTAATGACCCTGTGGCCATGGCCATCCTCTTCCTTGCCATCAACCTCTTCCTTGAGGAGCGCTGGTCCTGGGGCTGCCTCCTCTTCAGGTGAGGGGCTGGGAGCTGCTCTCCATGGGCTGCTGGGTGTGTGAGCCAGCTCGGCCCCAGGAGGAGGCTGCGCTCGGCTCAGGGGCTGCCTGGGCTCCCGTGTGGGGTCCGCAGTGGTAATGCAGCTTCCTGCTCAGCCTGGCTGTGTCTGTGAAGATGAACATCCTGCTCTTCGCCCCTGGACTCCTCTTCCTCCTCCTGCAACGGTTTGGCCTCCTGGGCTGTATCCCCAAGCTCTGCATCTGTGCCCTGCTCCAGGTGGGTCCCTGTTTGCGCTGGCTGCAGCAGCAGGGAATAGTGGGCTGCCCTGCCAGGGTGGAGAGCCATGGGTGGAGACAGCATCTGTGGCCTCTCACAGCAAGCTGAGTGTTGATAAATAATCTGATCCACGTGACTTTCACCTCCAGCTGCCTGTCCCTGTCACCACACGTGGCGCTGGGGTTCTCAGGAGGTAGCCAGGGTGACAGCAACCTGGTGTAGGGCTCTGTGATGGTGCTGGTGTGTCCCTGGCAGGTGGTTCTGGGCCTACCCTTCCTGCTGGTGAACCCTGTGGGGTACCTGACCCGCTCCTTTGACCTGGGCCGCCAGTTCCAGTTCAAATGGACAGTGAACTGGCGCTTCCTCCCAGAAGAGGTTTTCCAGAATCGAGTTTTCCATGCTGCTCTGCTCCTGGCTCACCTGGCTGGGCTGGGGCTCTTTGCACTGCACCGGTGGCACAGGTGAGACCTGGGGTTCCCCATGGGTGCTGGTCCCTGCCGATCCCATGTGCAGGATACAGATCCATGACTCCCCTGCCTCTGCAGTGCTGCAGTCCTGGGATTGCAGGTGTGAGCCGGAGGGCAGTTCCTGTTCTGTTCTGGGGAACGTATTGCCCCGGCATTGTGGCTCATGGGAACATTGGGATGGGAGAGACTTTCAGCAGCTGAGATCGATGTTTGTGCTTCCCCCTCAGTTCCAAAGAGAACATCCTGACTCTCTTGAGGGATCCTGGCAAAAGGAAACCTGCATCCCCTCACCTGACTGTCAACAATATCCTTTGGCAGGGTGGGCAGCAAGGAGAGAGAGAGAGAAGGCAGGTCGGGGGGGGGTGGACCTTTTTTGGGTTCCAGGTTTTGCAGTGCTGTTGTACCAGCCTGCCCTGGGGAAAGGAGCTGTGCTGGACAGCTGGGGAGCTGTTGTGGGATCACACCTCCAGCCTCCTGCGTTTGCCCCCTTAATGCCAATGCATGGATTGTCTTCATCCTCTTCTCCTCCAACTTCCTGGGTGTCTGCTGCAGCCGCTCCCTGCACTACCAGTTCTACGTCTGGTATTTCCACACGCTGCCCTACTTACTCTGGTGCACCCCGACCACCAAGCTCGCCCACATGCCCAAGTACGTGCTGGCAGAGAGGGAGAGCACCCATCTGCTGGGGGTCTGAGATCGAGGATGGCTGGAGTGGGGTCACCACTCTCCCCGTGCTGACCCCCAGCTTTCCCCCCTACAGGGTGCTGCTGCTGGGCGTGATCGAGCTCTGCTGGAACACCTACCCCTCCACAGTCTGCAGCTCACTCTCCCTCCACATCTGCCATGGACTCATCCTGCTCCAACTCTGGTACGGCACAGCCCCCACGCCAGTGTCACACACCCCTCCACCGAGCAGGAAACCCACAGCCATGTCCAAGAAAGCCCAGTGAGAGTGGGGATGGCTGGCCGGTGGGAACTGGCTGCTGGAACTGCCCCGTCTGCCTGCTCTTTTCCCACTTGACTCCCAGGCTGCCCGCAGCAATCCCAAGAGAGCCATGAGCCCTGGAACTGTGCAAAGGGGGCAGGTGTGGGGACCCCCAAAAGGCAGGACAACCCGAATAAAGGGGGCTTTGTGTGCCCTTCCCCAAAATCCTTGTTCTGTGATGATGTCAGAATGGCTGTCCCTGGACTTGCCCCACCTGAGGGAAGGCAGAGCAGCTTCTAGGGCCGTGGGCACTCTCCCGTCCCAGCCATGAGAGAGGGGTGCCCAAGGCTGGGCAGCAGCCTCTGGGGTGAGGTTAAAACAGAGGATCTGCAAAACTGCTTTGCCTCAAAGTTTCAATTGCTTTGATGGAGCCTGGGCAACCCTCCAGCACAGCTTTACCTATGCCCCTGTCTGCTCCCTGCCACCAGAGACGGCTGGGAAGGGGGTGACCCCCTCCTAGGATTCTGGTGAGCCCTGGCATCCCTGGCATGGCCTGAATGGAGCGGGCAGCTCTCTGCTCTTAACAGAGACACCAGTGCAGGTGGCTTGGAGCCAGGTGTCTTTATTGGCCCCTCGGGCGGCCATCAGACGTTGTTGGGGTTGTAGCACAGCATGTTCAGCTTGATGTTCTCATCCCAGTGACGCAGCAGCAGGAACAAGTGCCTGGCTGCCCCTTTGAGGCAGCCCACGTCCACCCCCTCGGGCAGGCGCTGCGCCTGCAGCCACGCGTCCGCCTTGGCCGCCAGCAGCTCCCACTCCTCGAAGAACCCAGCGCAGCGATGCTCCAGCCACGCCAAGGCCACCGCCGTGGCCCAGCTGGCACTCTCCAGATCCTCCAGCCCCACGTCCTGACAGCTCACGCCGGCCTCAGAGGGGGCAGCTGAGTGGGGCCCGGTGTCGGACTCAGAGCCGTGCCCGCTGTCCGCCTGCGCCCACACGGCCGCACTGGGCACCTCGGAGCAAGTGCTCCGGGACGGGGGTGAGCCGGGCTGCGGGGCTGAGATGGGCTCCTCACCCTCCTCCACCCCGGGTCCTGCCTCAGGGCTGGTCCTGGCCCCTGGGGACATGGGGCTGAGGCTGGCACGGTGGGAGGCATAGGGGGAGGCCCGGCGCAGGCGGTCCAGGGGGATCTGCACCACTTCAGAGAAGCTCTCGGTGAGCTGGAACGGCCCCCGGGCTTGCTGCAGCTGCACCTGCAAGGAGGGGGGCAGACGAGTGGGGAGGGCAGGCAGGGATGCAGACCCACCACAGCCCCGAACACCGGGGGCTGCAGAAGTGACCCTGGGGAACAGTCTAATGCCCCCCAAAAAGCCAGCCAAGATCCCCAGAGACATTTAAGGACACAGCAGGGAGGAGCAGGCACCTATTGGGAGCATCTCCCGCTGCTCGTGCTGCCGGGCATGACCTGGGTGGCTCAGCTGACACCCGGCAGGGCAGGTCCCCCCGCCGGGATGGGGGTGGGGTCAGGGAGCGGGTCCTTACCAGCGGGAGGTAGTCATGGCTCGCGTGGTTGCTGGAGCGCTCGCTTTCCGGGCTGAGGCACTGCGGGCGCAGCACCAGGCTGGGACCCCTGCGCCTGCTCAGGCTAAACCTGTAGGGTGACAGGCAAGGTAACGGGATTGGGAGGAATTCCTGAAAGGCAGCTGGACACCAAACTGCTGCAGGGAAGGGGCTGGAGCACCAAACCCCTACTTATGCTGCAGGAGCTGGCAGGGGACGTGGGACCAGCAGCTCCCAAAAAGTGGCAGTGTCCCACTCTCCCCACAACATGCCATTTTTTGGTCTCTTGCATGTGCCCATCCCACAGCGTCACCTGGAGCCTGCGATGCTCTCTGTGGATTTCTGTGAGCCCATGGAGGTGGTGGAGGGGCTGGATGGAGGCCCTGCAAGGGGGAAGAGTTAAGCACAGTGGGAATATGATGCACCCAGAGGTGTGTCCCACTGCCCAGCACCTGGGAGGGCAGCTCAGCCCATGTGCCCAGGGTAGTGAGGGCACAGTGGATGCTCCAGCTGTGGCAGGGCATCAGGGGTACTTCACCTCCCACCCTCACCCAGCCCTCGTCCCCCTCCAGCCTGGACACACCGTTTGGGTAGTTCTGCTTTTCCCAGCCAAAGGTAGGGGAGGAGATGCTACCCGGAGACCTGGCAATCTCATCTCGCTCTGCAAAAGAGCAAAGTCTTGAGGAGCTCCGGGCTCCAGGGACCCTCACGGCTCACAGTTGCTGTCAGGGGTTGCTATGCTGTCCTCCCATGCCCCCCTCCCCAGCATGGGGCAGATGCCTCTTTCCGGATATCCACAGCACTCCAGGCAGGACCAGCCCCACACAGCCACCAGCTGAGGGTCCCCAGAGACCCCAGCGCACATCCCTGGGGAGCATAAGTTGACATAAAGGTCTGAGTCAGTACCTGCAGTGCCAGGGGCCTCATCCTGCTCCTCTACGTCCTGCTGCTGCCCCTGACCCGCTGAGGAGCCCCGGTGGCGCCAGTTCCCTGCCGCAGCTGCTCGTGTCCGGCTGGCTGAGCCAGCTGCAAGGGATGATGCCACCTCAACCCTCTGTCCCCTTGCTGCCCCCTCCCCATCCCACCAGCCCCTTGTCCGTACCTATGCCCCACACCTCGGGGGCTGCGGGCAGGGTCGCCTGCGTGGCACCATCCACGGGCACCAGGCGGGTGTAGAGGGAAGGCACGTTGCAGGCTTTGCTGGTTTGCACGGCTTTCAGGCGGAACCGGCGGGCAAAACCTGCCCGGAGCGAGGTGGTTAGAGCGGGGGGGATGCCGGAGCCGCCCCGGGGGGACGCACCAGCACCCACCCTGCTCCAGCTTGGCTTCCCGCTGCGCCACGCTCTCATTGTCCCGGACGACGGAGCGCGCTGCCAGGCGGTGCAGTGGCTTGTCCCAGGCTTGGGCCACCCGCCGCGGCGGGTCCTCCCTGCCCGGCCCCTCCCGGGGCTGCAGCAGTGACTCCAGCGAGGCTGTCACTTCCCAGGACACCGGCTTGCCGGCTCGCAGCGCGTGGATCACCACCTGGCAGCGCAGGGGCAAGCTGGCATCACCCAGGCTGGGCTGCCCTGGCTCGGGCCCTGGCGAGGCACTGAAGAGGTACGAGGGCTCCACCAGCATGTCCCAGTCCAGGTGGGTGGGCGACAGGAGGTTATCTGGGCAACGGCAAAGGGTGGGCTCAGCAAGGCACCTGGCTCCATCCCCAGTGCCCTCGTCCCCAGAGCCAGCACACACTTGACTCCACCGCACTGGGCTGCGTTTGCCGTGGCTGGGGTCCCAGCTCATCCAGCCTCCCCTCCAGGGACTGGTTCCTCTTCTGCGACACCTTTTCCAGGGCCTGGCAGAGCCGATGGGCATCCAGCTCCCCGTGAGGTGTGGAAAAGCTGCGCCCAGCCAGGGCAGCACGTGCCAGCACCTTCTTCTGCCGTGCCAGCTCCTCTGTGCTCAGGGCCACCGTCACCTGCGATGGGGACAAGGCTCTTGGCAAGCCCAGCACGGAGCCCAGAGTGCACTGAGCTGCCACGGGGCACCTGCGCCTCTCTGGCTGCTGGCTGGAGCCTTGGCTGTCGTCAGACCCAGTGCTCTGCAGGCTGGCACCAGCTGCCTCCCAGGGATGCTCGCCTGGCACCACAGACATGGGAAGCACCCACTCAGGAGTTTGCAAACATCCCTGGGGACTGACTCAGACTGATGCTGGAGTTGCCAGGGATTTGTATGTGCAGGAAGTGGGGTTAACTAAGATACTGAGGCTGGATGATGTTACAATGGGATGCATTTCCCAGTGCAGAGTGATGTCCCTGCATTGAGATGCTTCCCCTAAAAGCCATGTCAGGGCAGTGGCACCCATGCCACCTCTCGCCTCAGCAGCAGGGAGCTGGGAGGATCATTTACTCTGCAGGGAAATCACTTACGCTTGACATTTCAGCAGCAAAGGCCACCAGCTGTGCTGCTGTGCGACAGGAGTGGGTTACCTAAGCCATGCCATCGGGAAGGAGTGTGTCCTGGCGCTGGGTGACAGCTGGGCTCACCCAGCCTTGGGGCCATCGTCACCAGGGCAGCTGCCTTTCCCCACCCCAGCGACCCAGCTGGGTTTTCAGCCCAGGTATGAAGCAGCAGGGATGTGGCCCATCGCTAATGAAGTGTCTGGCAGCACTGGCTGAGGGCTGAAGGAGCCAGGCAGGAGCCTGGCCAGCCCTTCCTCTCCGGCTAGACAGATTTGTTATGTGATGCCAGCCCAGCTATTTTCATTTGGTTTCTGCAGCATTAAGGAGTCACTGAGCTGGCTCAGGGGTCTGTTAGACACCCGGCTGACTGCTGGCCAGGGACACTGAAGGACCAGCTGCTTGGTCCCCAGTTGTCCCACTTCAGTAGGGCAAAACCACTCAAGGAACATCCTGATGGCATTCATTGAAGATCCTTGCTTAACGGAGGCTACAGCACTTTGTTTCCCAGCCCAGTGGGCAGATGCCTGGGCACAACAGGGCAGGGAGACTCCAGATAAGCCACGAACAAGCCCCACACCATGAGACCCTGCACCCCATTGGCATCCTTACCTTGGTGCCAGCCGGGGCAGAGGGCAGCGGGGCAGATTTGGTGGAGGACTCACAGAGGGACAGGCTCTTCTGGCCCTGCTGGGAGGCGACATCAGCACCAGGAGGCAAGGAGCCAGCCTCGGGGGCCACATCCCGGGAGCCAGTGGACTCGCTGCTGGTGGAGCTGCGGGAGAGCAGCCCCTGGCTGCGGTCAGTGCTGACAGAACAGTGTGTCAGGACGTACTGCTCCTGGATGTAGGAGGGCTGGTAAATCCGCTTCCAGATGTCTCCCCCGGAAACAGGATCAATACCTGCCCGGTGAGCACACACCCTGTCAGCCCATGGCTCCCACGACTGCCCCCCACCCCAGCTCCGGACCCTACTCACTCCGCTCTGACACCTCTGTGCTTCCAGCAAAAAGCTCCAGGGAGGCATCCCCAGTTCCTGGGTTGCTCTGGGGTGGCTGGCGGCTCTCCCCAGGACTGGGCACTTCCTGCTGGGAGAGAACGGCTGAGCCCCGGGAGCTCAGGCGAGCCCCTTCCTGGCCCTAGGAGAGAGAGAGAGGACACCACCATCAGCCCCTCAGCCCGGGGAGCAGCCACTAGCACTGGGACCAGGCCGTCCTCCCAGGCCAGTGCCGGTCGTACCAGCGGGCGCCGGTCACCGAAGCGGGCGATGCTGTAGAGGACACAGTAGCTGACGAGGCGGTCACCGGGGTAGAGGGCCGGGAGCTCGGTGGGCGAGAGCAGAGCCTCCATGCTGTCGGGGACGTACCAGTCGATGGTGATGTCGCTGATGGCCGGCTCGATCGCCTTCTTCAGGGACTTGATCAGCTGTGGTGGGGAGTGGAGGCAGTGTCAGACACGGAGGTGTCCCCAGTGCCCCCCATGCCCCTGCCCGGGCATTACCTTGGGCTGCAGCCTCTCAGCTGGACTCAGGAACTCAGCACGGCCCCGGCTCACCTTGGCCACGGCCTTCAGCAGCCGCCGGCACGCCCGCGGGCCCATGCCAAAGCTGAAGCACCTGCAGGAGAGCCAGGGCATGGAAAGCCACGGCTGGGCTGGGGCCAGAGGCTGGCAAACCCAGTGGTGAGCCCTTTAGCAGGGATGCGCAGGGGTGTCCAACAGCCAGAGTGCTGCCCTGGCTGCGTGCTGGGCTGGGGCACCCCAGGAAGAGCAGAGCAGATGGGCTGAGGGATGTAATGGGTGAAGGACACCCCTTGGGGTGGATGCAGGTAAGATTTGAGGCTGCATAAGGAGGAATCAGTGGGAACAGCGTGGGGGAATTTGGAGATTGCCGAGACCTGCTGCGGTTCTGGTGCCGTACCTGACGGTGCTGGCCTGCCTGCGCACCAGCCGGAGGATCCTGCTCGCATTGCCCACTGCCGCACCGGTGAAGAGGAACAGCTGGCGAGGGTAGCCGTGGTGGAGGGGCTGTGCCAGCGCCCAGCCCAGGGCTGCCAGCAGGTTGGTGCCGCCGGGGTCTGCCCGCAGTCCGCCGAGGTGCTCGCAGGCACGCCGCAGCGTCTCCTGTCCACGTGAAGAGCCGGCCTTGCAGCGGTCCCTTGGCTCACCAGCCCCCACCCTGAGTCAAGGAGCTGAGAGGAGGATAAAGAAGGGATGGTGGATACCGGGATTTGCCTGTGATACTCACGTTGCTGCAGAGGCGACTGGATGGGAAGAGCGGCTTGATGTCAGCGCCGAAGCTGGCGATGTTGAGCAGTGTTCCTGGCGGGAGGCTCTTCAGGGCCACCAGCAAAGCCTCCTGAGGTGACAGCAGGGACCAGGGACAGCTGCTGAGGACTGGCCACCCAAGGAGCACCCCTGGACCCATGGCCATGCCTCACCTTGACCTTGTCAAGGTCAGGGCCACTCATGGTGCCGCTGCGGTCAATGAGGAAGAGGATCTCGCGAGTGACGCTCTGCAGGTCCCCGGGGACGCCCTCCACAGCTGGGCAGAAGTTCAGCATCAGCACGGGGTTGGGGAAGATGTCTTTGTGGAAACGCTTCTGCACAAAAGCCACCTGCAAACCAGGCAGGTCAGAGGCTTTCTCACGCCCCCTGGACTGCGCCAAGGTCTTCCTCATCCCCATCCCACCACCTCCCCCTTTCCTCCTCCTCCTCCCAGCTGGGGCAGCAGCAGCCATGCGCTCTCACCTGTCTCTCGCCACTGCTGTCCTTCCTGGCAATCCGCACGTAATCCCGGCGGCTCCGGATGTGCGCCTCGTACTCTGGGTATGTCATGGTGCCATCCTCAATCACCAGGTGGGGGCTGTGGGGCTCTGAGGGGCACAGGAGAGCTTTGAGCTACCCTGGGCCGCGAGGGGCTGGGGGATGCTCTGGATGTTTTTGAGGTGATGCCTCAAACCCTCCAAGGGCACCATCTCCCCTCACCACAAGGGTAGAGGATGATCTCCAGGTCCCTGTCGTAGCGGTGGGGCTCGGCCAGGGTGACGCAGGTGGTGGTGGCAGAACTGGCCCAGGGGTCGGCATCGGCTCTCAGGGCATGTGATGGGCTCTCCAGCCCTGCAGAGGAGGGAAGGCAGCAGGGAAGTCCCTCATAAACCCCCTCCTCAGCCCCCCACCCACCAAGCCCCACAGCAGCAGCTTGTTCCTGACAGAGCTGATGGGATTGACTGGACCAGCAGCCAGGAGCACATCCCCACCAACCAACCAGCTTCCCCTCCTCACCCATCCTCTCCCCAGGCCACCACATCACCCCAGGGAAGGAGGCTGCTGGCCTAGAGCTGCCCAAAGGCACAGGCAGGGTGACTTTGAGGGGTCCCAGCCCCAGGGACAGAAGGGGAAAAGGGCTTCTTCACCTGTAGGGAGTGCAAGAGGATGCCGGGGGACAGGGCCCCACATCCTCCTAGAAGCACGGAGGGGCCAGGGAACACCACCCACATTTGGAGGAGGTTTTACACAATCAACTGATATCACCCAAGCCACCACCGTACCTGCCAGCAAGCAGGGGCCCTTCACCAGCAGCTCGAAGGCGAACTCATAAGGAAAGGGGTTGTAGGGTCGTCCCCGAAAGATGTCCACGCTCTCTACAGGTGCCATGGTGGGTGACTGGCTCCGGGCACCCGGCCCCCCAAAACAGCTGGTGGGGCTGCAAGGGGAGAGAGGGTGATGGCTCCTGCCCCCCACCCTGCTCTCTCAGCATTGGCATCGCCCCCCCTGGGATGGCAGAGACTGAGGAAGCCATGAAAATCACCATAGGGCCAACCTGTCGTCACACAAGCTTGCCGGCTCGCTCTCAGGGTCGGTGGGGACGTGGGGCGTGAGGATGGGGGGCAGGAGGAGGCGCAGAGCCCCATCCAGCAGCGTAGGCAGCTCCTGCACTGTGTTCAGGGTGACGGCCAGGCTCTCCGAGGGGCACAGTGTGCCAGTGACAATGATGAAGGTGGAGCGCTCCACATCCTCATCCAAGACAAGGTGGCCTGGACAGGAGAAGGATGAGAGATGGGGGGAGGTCAGCGAGGCGTGTGGGGCTGTGGAGGAGGTCATTAGTGGCCCTAATTGCTCCTAAAGGTGGCAGCAGGGCACAGGTGTCATGAAGGCTGTACAAATGAGAGCCCCAGAAGAGGTGGAGGGACGGGAAAGGAGACATTGAGATCTCCAGCCCCAGAGACCCCCCAGACACTGAGGTGGCCTGGCAGGAGCTCTCAGCCCTTCATATTCTCTCACACTTCAGCCCCATCCGTTCTGAGCCTCCTGCCCAGGAGCACCGAACAGCATCACCCACGCCACAGCACTTACCACTGGCACAGCGGCGCAGCCGGCCGGGGCTGGGGCTGCACTGGAGGCAGCAGTTCTGCACCCGGTGCCTGTTCTGGACCTGGAATGTCACCCGCCGGCTGCCCACTGCTGCCTCAAAGCCGGCCACCACCTCCGACTCCTCCAGAGGGTAGATGAAGATGCCTGCAGGCAGAAGAGAGCCCCGAGGCAGACCCCGGCAGGGCCACTGCTGTGGCACGGAACAGCCCATGGGAGCCCCGCTGAGAACCTGCCTGACTCGCAGCACGACTGAAATGCACGCGAGTGAGATAGAGCAGCAAACCAGAGCCTCCTAACCCAGAGGGAGGATGAAATCCCCCTCTTGCTCAGCGATGGGAATCTGCTCAGTCTCACCCTGCTCCTGCCCACAGTGTGTGACAGTGGCCCCACCTCTGCTGGCCTCTGTTTTTGCTCCCCAAACTGAGCAAGGTTTGGGGGCCAGGACGTGGGTGGGCTGGAGACGGGATGCTCTCCAGTGCAGGGGTTTTAGGGAGCCGTGCAGGCACTGTGGGTACCTGCTAGGCCTGATAGCCCTCCCTTACCTTCCACAGGCTCCTTGTGGGGGTTGGTGTATGTGAGGTGAGCAGTGATGCTCAGGGAGTATCCGTTGGCACAAGCCTTCACCGTGGAACTCTTCAGAGGCAGAGCCTCCCAGGACGAGAGGGTGTAGAGGCCTGGCATGGTCCCTCAATGGGCAGCTGTGAGCAGAGGAAAGGCAGGCACTGGATGCTCAGGGACAGGGTCTGCTGGAAGGGGCTTCTGCCCACAAGCAATTTCCATCTGCCCAGCCTGCAAGGGGGAACAGGTCTCCAGCCCTCCCACATCCTGTGCTGCTCTTCAGCATCGACAGAACACATGGACCTGGACCCAGGTCTCTTCTTGAACCCCAGCCCACCTGCAAACCAGGTCTGGAGCCACAGGAGCCCACAGAGAGGGCAACAAAACTCCTGCGGCAGAGGCTACATGCAAGCCCCAAGCCCTGGCAGACAAGCAGGGACTCCTGGACAGAATGGATAATGGCCAACCACATGCAGCTCATCTCTGAGCCACCCTAGAGCAGCTCCAGAGCCTGCCCAGGCCATCTCCTGCACTGGCTGGGAGAGGAGCGTCTGCTGCTCCCATCTCCATTCATCCACAGAGGTTACCAGGGTAATTTGTTTTTTAAAAAAACGCCAACCAGAAGGGTGAGAAGCCCACAGTGTAACTAGGACAAAGCAGCGAGCAGTGTTTGCTGGGGGTTTAATAATTAACAACAAGGTCAGTGCTGCATGGAAGAACAGCACAGAGGGGAATGCACTGCAGGGTGGAGCCCGACAAGTGGATGATCATCACCTTCTTCCCCCAGAAATTGATGTGTCTGGGGTCCCACCCTTTGGCAGGAAGAGAAGTGGCTGGGGATGCCTTCCAGCCAGGGCACCAACCCACTCCACACCTCTCTTCCTCTTGGGAAAAACACCCAGGAGCAGCAGCACAAACAATTGTCTGGAGTCAAGGCATCTCTCCAACATCAGCCCACCCTGTGCCACCAAATATTTGTGTAAAATATTCGTGTCAGCGTCAGCTCTGGCTGCGAGGCAGACCCCGCAGTGTGCAATGGGTCTGCTCCACACGAGGGTCTGCACCTCTGCTCTGCATCCCCTCCCTGCCTGCCCCAAGCACCCAGAACCCAGCAGCAGCAAGGCCCCCGCTCCACGCCGTGTGCTGGTGCTCCAGCATGCGATGTGCCTGGGGCAAGGACAAGGCCAGGTATAAGCGAGCCATCTGGTGCCCCCATCCAGTGGCCTTCATCCTGGGAACAGCTCTTAAGAGCATTGGTAGTAGGAGGCTCGGGGTGCCCTCGGCGTGTGGTCACAGAGTGCCTCTCACAGAGCATCCTTGAAAGCAGAGCAGGGCTACATCCTTGAAGGCAGCACCGGGACCAAACTCCCAGCTGACACGAAGCAGGGAGCCTTGGAGAAGTGCAGAAGTGCATTAGCAACGTGGCTGCATCCCAGGAAAATCAGCCCATTACAGCAGAGGAGAGCCATTTACCTGCTCAACTGGCATTGCAGGGTTATGCTGCCAGATCCTGGCCACCCAAACACGCCCCATCATCACCAACCCTCCACCCTCTGTGCAGGGTGCTGAGCCCCCCAAACTGCGCTCCCAGCACATGAGGCGGCACAGGGTCCCTGCACAGCCTGCTGCTCCTCCACACTTGCTGTTCCACAGCTGGTTCCTGCCCTGACCACAGCACCCAGACGGGATCTGGAGACCAGGACACCTCCAACCCTGCCACACTGAGCCATTAAAGACATATTTCTCCCCAAAGCTGTTTAATTTGTTCCCAAGGCACCCAGTTTGATGCTCAGCAACATGCCCGCTATTTGCCATGCCGCCTGTCGGCCGGGTCACTGCCAGCTTGTTTACCAGGGACTTACTGGAGAAGCCGTCTCGGCTGCTTTTTATCACTTCTCTCTACATTTACCCTCACAGAGTAAACAGGCCCCATCTGGCCCTGCCATGCTTTGTGCTGGCTGCTCTAAGCCGCGTGGTAATGAATAAAACCACACCTGATGGTCCTCACCCCAGCCTCTCCATCCTCTTTCCCTGGGGCAGCAACTTGTCCCCAGATGCCAGCGTGGCATCACCAACAGGTCCCCGGCCCTCTCCCCATCCCTAGCATGATTTCCAGTGCCTTCACGGCCCTCTCTTCTTCCTCTCCTCCACCTACTGCCTGCAGGAGCTGGTTTAACCAGCAACAACCCCAATATAAAAGGGCAACAGCAGGCTGGGGGCAGCTCTCTGTACCGGCAGCTAAAACCCGTCTGTGAGGGCGAGAAGGAGCTGAGTCTTCCCTAGGTCAGAATAAATCAATATTTCTCTTCTCGCCTGTGGGCAGGCTGAGTTTTCCAGCAAAGCTGCTGCAGGGAGACAGGTGCCTGAGCCCAGTGGACCCTGCTTAGCTGCCTGGGGAGTTGTCAGAGTTTCACCTGCTGCAGCAACAGCCGCCCAAGCCGGCGTTCAGCATGGTCCAGGGGAAGGAAGAGGCCAAACCCGACACAGGCAAACCCAGTGGAAATTTCCATTGGTGACAGATACACAGGCAGGTTCAAGGGAAAGGATGGAAGGAGAGAAGTCCAAGCCTCTTCAAGAGTGCCTGGAGTGAGGAGCCATTGCTGACCCTCCTGCTCACCTGCGTTACCCACTGCTTCCCTCGCCTTCCCTCCCCACGAGACATCCCATGGGGCACAAGAGCAGGAGAGCAGGATCCATCCCAGCTCCTGGAGCAGGGAGAAGGCTGTGGAGCCAGGAGGTGATGGTGCTGTTGCCCTATACCCACAGGACACACCACTTTAGAGAGCCCAAAGAGGAGTGAAGGGGAAAGGAATTGCTGGATGGGGCAAAGGACTGTTTCCAGCCTGTGGTGCCTCCTGCTTTGTCTGCTGGGGAGTGGGAACAGAGAGCAGAGTCCACTGCACACGCGCGTGCAAACCAGCACTCACATCCTGCCTCCGACACCACACCCAGGACCACCACCTCCAGGACCTGCACTGCTGCTCTTGCCTCCCCAGAGCCATCAAAACCCCAGGAAAAACCCATCCTGGTGCCAAGGAACAGGAGTTACTTGCCCTCAATGCACCTTAACAGGCAC
Source organism: Oreocharis arfaki (assembly GCA_013398015.1). NCBI lineage: Eukaryota > Metazoa > Chordata > Aves > Passeriformes > Paramythiidae > Oreocharis > Oreocharis arfaki. Next base: position 9,354 of record VZRR01007975.1, on the reverse strand, counting down.
CCCCCAAAAGAAAAGTCTCAGCCCTGCGGATTTCCCCTGACAAGGGCAAATCCTGCCAGGGCAGCCCCACAGAAGGGTCCTGGTGTCCTCCACCACGGGACAGCTGTGGCACAGGCCAGGGACCGGTTGCTGATAACCTGGAGCACATTCCCAGCAGTTACTGGAGCCAGCCCTGTCCGGTCCCTGCCGGATGGTGATTTCAGCACTTTTGTGGCCCTGCTGTCTCATCTCCACCTCTCACCCCTCCTATACCCAGAGCTGCCCTGACAGCAGATGCGTGACCCTGGGATACCGAGGAACTGCGGAACACCCTCAGGGTCCCGGGCAATCATGGTCTCTGCCCTGCCTGCCCCTGGCCCTTACCTGGAGGAGGAGGATGAGGATGACACAGAGGCTGCAGGCTCCTTTCAGCACCCGCTGGGTCCCTGCCTTCTGCAGAGCCCTCTTCCCTGGGGATGGGCTTCCCTGTCCCTCTGTCTGGGCGGCTGCGGTACCCGGGGGATGAGCGGTCCTTCCCCGCCTCTCCCTGCTGCAGGCTCCCTCTCTGGCACTGGCTCCTTCACCGCCCTCGCTCCATCCCTCACTCCCTGTGCCAGCAGCAGAGCTGCTCCAAGCCCAGCCTCATTAAAGAGACACACTCCCTAGAACAGGCACCCCGGGGGGGGGGCAGGGGGATGCTCTCCCGGGGAACGCAGGGGGTCTCAGGGGACAGCCAACACCCCCAGAGAATGACAGGCACCAGTCAAGAGCAGAGTCCATGGCTGTGGGCTGCTTTGCACCCACAGAATAGCAATGTCTAGGCGAACTAGGGTACTGGTGAGACCCCTGGTGAAGCTGCAGCAAGGAAAACCAGGGGGTTTGTCTGACTGGGACACATAACCACCCCCTGTGTGCCCCCCAAACAAATCATGAGGCAAAATAGCCCCCATCAGCCAGCTGAACAGTCCAGCACAAATAATGTGGGCCACAAGTGTCACAACCAGCTTCACTAGGAAAGGTCTCAGCTGCCCTGAGACTACCACAAAACAACCGGGAGCAGGTAGATGCTGAATATCCACCCCAAACCCAGATGCCCTGGGGTTCCACTGGGCTGTCCTCATCAGCCTCCATGTGCTGCCATGAAATCACAGCCCTGAGGAGCTGGAAAGGGGGGGATTCAGGGACAGCCCAGCTTTTGGGTGACGAGTGTGACAACGAGCCCCGCTGGGGAAGGTGCAGACAGTCAGGAAAACCCAGCAAAGTCAGGACATGTCTGCTGGCAGGGAGATCTCACAGCCCAGGGCGCACTGGGAATCCCTCAGCCACTGACAGCCCCACGTTCCCAAGCAGGGCCAGAGAAATCCATCAGATTTGGGCTAATCCCTGCCCTGCCTTTCCCAGGCAGCTCCCTGTGCTATAGATAGGACTGTGCTGCTGCAGCTCTTTTTATAGAGCACACAGAGAGGAGTCCCCCCCACCTTCTGCACGGCAGAACCCACTGCCACAGCCACACCGAAGCTGGAGCCAGCCCAGGCACAAACTGGGGCAGAAAAATCCAGCAGCACCACGAGGGGAGCAGTCCCCAGTCCTCAGCAGGTATTTTTAGATCTCACCTCTGAGCTCAGCCATATGCCACTACAGCTTCAGCTCCTTGACACGGGTTTCACAGGTGACAGCAGGAGCAACAGAGGGAAATCTTGGTGGAAGATGCCCTTTGCTGCACACAGCAGCATGAGACACACTCCTCCTCCCTGACCCCTCACCCTGAGCTTTAGTCGACAATTATCTGGCCAAGAGGCACTCAGTGCATCTCTAGGGCCCTTGCTAGAGCACTCTGAGCCATTCCCTCCCCCATGTGAGACGCCCCATAGCAAATTATTTCCCCTCCCTGTGCAGAGAGGAGAGCTGAAGCATGCAGCTGCTCCCCTTCCCTCTCCTTCAAGACCACAGGAGAAGGATGCTAATCCATGTGTTATCCCCCCGTGACAGCTGCCAGCTCTGGGAGCTGCTGGAGGCCCCGCACACACCACAACACATCCACACAGCCTGCAATGTGCATGGGACTCCTGCTCCCATCATCACAGCGAGCGCCGCAGCCACTCCAGCCCCAGAAAAAACCCACAGGCTTTGATTTTTCTCTGAGATATCATTTCTAGGCCAAGCTGAGGCAAAGGAAAAGCGTCCAAATGCGAGCGCTGGTTCAGTGCCACCAGGCAGGGTGATGGAGCTTGGCCAGCCCACAGCGTCAGACGTCGGCCCCGGCGTGATGGCAGGTGAATAACAGAGACACGCGCGGCGCTGGGGACACAGCCGAGTCTCTCCCAGCACGCTGGCAACCTTCAGCACGAGACACAGGAGGGCTCCATCCCAATCTGCTCCCAGCAGCATCAGGCATCAGGTGTTTGTGTCCCTGCTCTGCACTGTCACAGCTTTCCTGCAGCAGCTCATCACAGACACAAATAGACCTGGAGAGCTTGGCAGTGCTTCTCAGCAGAGTGCTGAGCTAAGGCATGCATTAAACCCTGCAAACAGAGGCCCAGATCAGCCCAATGGCTCCATTCAGCATCCTCACACCCCAGCAACATCTCACCAGCAGCTGCAGCACAACCCAAAGGACCAACCAGGATCTGGATATTTATCCCCAAATCACCTGTTCCTTGAGCTGAATTATCACCCATTGACAGGGCTTGCTGGAGGGGGCACAGAGCTTTTACAGATGCTCTCAGCTCCCGAGTCGTTGACAAGACTTGTGAATTTAGTGTGAGTTCAGTTATTTTGGGAAAAAAACCCAAAGCCCAGGCTGGCAGCAACTGCACTAAATGCAGCTGCAGCTCCCCAGACCCCACTGAAGATTGCACAGGCAGTGGTTTTGCCTGCAGGGAGAGAGGCAGGGGTGTCCTGTTTAGCTGCTTCTTAAGCAAGAACCAAACCGAATCCTGAGGATGGGTAGCCATGGAGGAGAAAGATGCCAACAGTGTTTCTGGTCGAAATCAGGCACACTTTGGCTTAACCTGTGTAATATTGGTCTGCCCAGCTGTGGGGAGTTACAGAGCGCCTGGAGCGAGGAAATGAAACAACACATCAGCAGAGATAGAAATGGCTGGTGGAGACATCTGGGATCCTTGGGGAGAGGGGCTGGGAATGCCGCCAGCACTTCAGCCTGCCTAACTGAAATCTTCCCAGGATGCTGGCAGAGGTAGATGGGGGGCTGGAAGCCCCTGTGGGGCTGGCTCTGACACAGACCCAGGCCACACACTGGCGGCTGCTGGATTTGCTTTCGGCAGGAGAAAACAGCGGGGGCTCACAGGCGTGGGGCGGGCCCGTGGGGGACCTCACAGCAGCCTCCCCGCCGGGGCTCGCTCGGTGGCGCCAGGAGAAAACGAAACTGCGTGGATTTGAGGAACCCGAAACTCCCGTGCCGGTGACGCGTGCCTCTGCTTCCTCCACGGCGGCCAAGCCCTCTGCCAGGCTCGGTCGGAGGTGCGGCTGTCTCGGCGGTGCTGTGCCACCCCTGCGCCGGGACCCTCCTCACACGGCAGCGCAGCCGCACAGCGGGTGCTCCTGGGTGGGTATCGCTGCTCCAGCTTCCTGCTGCCGCCCTTTTCCCGAGGGTGTGCTCGCGGTGGGACGCGGCGGTTCAGATCAGCTTGTGCCATCGAGGCTCGGCGGGGTCCCGTCAGGTCAGCCTGTGCCTTCACAGCGGCGCCCGAGAGGCTCAGGCCTGCTGCCCACGGACGGGGATTGGGGTACGCGGGGGCCGGGCTCGGACCCCTGCCCCCGGACGGGGGTTGGGGGACGCGGGGGNGCCCACGGACGGGGATTGGGGTACGCGGGGGCCAGGCTCGGACCCCTGCCCACGGACGGGGATTGGGGTACGCGGGGGCCGGGCTCGGACCCTTGCCCACGGGCTCGGCTGCAGGGTTTGTCCCCCGCCCGGCGTAAAGCGTTCGGGGGTGCCGGGGGAAGGCAGAGGGATGCCGGAGCGGAGCGGGGGAAGGCAGAGGAATGCCGGAGCGGAGCGGGCATGCCCGGGCAGATCCCGCGGCGCCAAAGGCCGAGCGGCTGCTTCCCTCTAGCGGGGACCGGGGGCTTGGCCGACGGCTGTGCCGTGCCCAGCCCAGCTCCGCACCTCCCTCCCGCGCTCCTCGGGCACGTGGTGAAGGCGGGACGCGCTTCCGGAGCGGCGGCGGCGGAGCGGTGAGAGCGGCGGCACCGCGCGGGGCGGCCGGGGCAGCTCCGCACCGCGGTCCCGGAGCGCGCGTGGGATTCCCGGGGTGCTGCTGGGGGTTCCCCCGCTCCACGCCTGTCCGGCATCCCCGCTGGCCGAGCGGATGTGCCCGCGGGGAACCCGCCTGGTCCCCGGGCAAAAGCGGCTCCTGCGGGCACCGCTGCCGCTTCCCGGCGGAGGTGGCTCCGGGGGCCGCTGTGCCCTCGCCCTATCCTCGGGGCGGTCCGGGCTGGGGTGCGGGAAAAGGGGGTGAGAAAAAGCACCCCAGCTTGTTGGTGCCATTCTACCGTGGCACGTGAGCCGAGGGAAGGTGTGGAAGTAGCAGCTCTGGCAGGGACACAGTGCCCTGGAGCAGGCGTAGTGAGGGCCAAGGAAAGAGAAGTAAGTGTTTTGAAAATCTGCATTAAACTTTATTCCATGTTCACAGTGTAAGATCCTCTGACTTGTAGCAATGGGGAGACCTCGGAAGGAGTCTGCTTGCACATCATCCCCCCGACCCGCCACAACCGCCTCCAAAACTGCCCCCGCTGCGCCCCCGCCTTCCACTTCAGCCACCCGGGCCAAGGCCACAGCTGCAGGGAGCCAATCCCGAAGCGCTCCGGCTGCCAAGGCTACCACCCCCACTCAGGGGCGGGGGACAAAGGCAGACTCTGCTCAGCCAAGATCCACAGCATCCCGCGGAGCCCGAGGAGATGCTGGTAACAAGAGCAGTGCCCCCGCCAGGAGTTCTGCAACCCAAAAGAAGGCACCTGATGCCAAGGGAGCCGCTGGTCCTGCCAGCACTGACCTGTGCTCACAGAAGAAGCAGCCTGGGGGTGACCCGAGCAAGGCCTGCGACCGGTTCCTGCCCCCTCTAAAGAGCCAGGACATCCCAAGGGTGGAGAAGGAGACCCGGGGCCAGCGGGAAAACCCCAAGTGGTACAAGTGGCGGGAGAACCGCATCACTGCCTCCGTGGCCCCCAAAATTGCCAACAGCAAGTTTGCCAACAGCAAGACAGACGAGGTGCCCCAGTCCTACCTGAAAGAGGTGGTGAGCTCTGGCTCCAGGGTGCAGACCCCAGCCATGTCCTGGGGGATCCGCAATGAGAAGGTGGCTGTGGAGGCCTACAAGCAGAAATCGCAGAAGGGAGGCAAGCCCGTGCAAGTGGAGGACTGTGGCCTTTTCATTCACCCAGAGAAGAAGTGGCTTGCTGCCAGCCCTGATGGGATCATCAAGGACGCAGCCACAGGGAAGGATCTGGGGCTGCTGGAGGTGAAGTGTCCCTACAAGCACAGGAACAGGACGGTACGCGAGGCCTGCAAGGACAAGGACTTCTGCCTGGAGGTGACCGGCGATTCCTACGCCCTGAAGAAAAATCATCCCTACTTTACCCAGGTCCAATGCCAGCTGGGAACCACTGGCTTCCAGCATGCTGACTTCGTGGTGCACACCAACAAGGAGACAGCTGTGGTCCCCGTGGAGTTTGATGGGGAGTTCTGGGGGAAGACGGTGCCCAAGCTGGAGAAGTTTTACACAGAGGCGGTGATTCCCCACCTGGAGCAGAAGGCAGGCAGCTCTGCCTGGGCCAAGGAGGAATAGATCACTGCCTGCCTACCTCGACTGGATACTTGCCTGGTTGCATAACTCCAGCTTTGTCCCCTAGCATAGAAATTACACCCAGGTTAGTTGCTGTTCCTGAACCATTCACAGCCTTGGGACCGAAACGTTGTACCAGCAGGACCCTGCTTGGCAAGGGTCCCCACAAACAGTGCCTTCTTGCTGCCCCAACCAGGTCAGCACTCAGCCCCCAGAGCCTTCTTGTCCTGTCACCCTCACTGCATCTCCAAACTGTCCCAACAGCATGCCTGATGGAAGCTGGCACACCTCTGGATCTGCAAATGAAGCCAATGATATCTCTGTGTTGGAATTAGAGGCTTGTTTTGTGAAGAAAACTGGAACCTTTGCCACCTCAGTTGCTGTCAGGACTAATTTTTAACTGCACTCCAGAGTGGAGACAGAGACAAGGAAGGTTTGTCAGAGCCCAAGAGCAAAACTCATCTTTTGAGCCAAACAAGGATGTGCCTTAAGCATCAGAGCTAGGGCACATGGACATCCTTCCTCCCCGAGCCATCGGACCTGCTGCTTCTGCGGAACAACCCACGACATTCCCCGCAAGATGCCTGCAGGCTCTGGTACATGGTTGCCACAGAAGAGGTTGTCCCCCAGGCCATGCACCTCCTGAGAACCTACCCACGGAGCATCCCTGTCAACTGCAGCAGCGTGGGGAGGTGGTCATTGCCAAATTAAATATAGATGCACTGGTCTGCTTGTTTCCTGTTGTTTTTGTAGCTTGGGATTTACCTGGGGGAGTAGCAGGGCTGAGGTGTTCCTACACCAGGTCCCCTCCCAGCCACAGCAGAAGGGAAGCAGGGGAGCACTTGTGTCCCCGAGGGACATGAGAACCAAGGGCACTGATCTATGCCAAAGCCACCACTGTTATGGCAAAAGTATTTATTATATACATAAGACTCCAGTCACACTCCACAGGGCAAGGACCAGAATTCGCTATAATACAAATTAACTATAATACAAAGTAACTATAATACAAATTAACTATAATACAAATTAACTATAAAAACATAAAGCACTTTTGGGGCCCAGGCTTTCCACAGGAGGAGAGAGGCACAGGGACGAGCCTGGGGGCTGCTGTGTGACAGGGCTGTCCCACACCCTGCCCCCAGCTGTGGTCCCACAGTAACCAGATGTGCAAGTAGGAAAGAACCCAGTTAAGAATTATAGTCATGGGGACTGGCAGGTGGGGGCTGAGCTGAGTGTCACCAGGACAGGAGTGGGGCCTGCATCCCCCAGGGAAAGTGCAGAAGGCACATGGGCAGGGCTCTTTGGAGGGGCTGTGAGGAGGAGGTGGGATCCAACAGTTAGTGCATGTGGGGCCCCAGGAGATCACAAACACTAACACACCACCCACAGGGACGCGCATCTGGACCACCCTCCTATCCCCCGCACGCTTCTGGGATAACCGAGCTCTATGGCCAATAGGATCCTCAGGGAGGACACGCAGGGCAGCTTTCAGGGGCCAGAGGTGTGGGGGGGACAGTCCGGCCCTGTGTCCCAGCCCCTCCCCTGCCAGTGCATTGATTGTCTAAGTCTTCAGGTTAAAAAGGGACCCCCAGCCTTCCTGCTCTGCAGGAGCTTCAGTCAACGAGGCGCTTGCGGGGCACTGTCCGAGCTCGGTTCGAGCGGCGAATCTCCTGCTTGGCATCCCGGCACCGCTGGCAGATGAAAATGTCAGGCACGTTGGATTTGCGGATCTTGGCACAAGAGAGGTGGATCCAGGTAGCGCATTCGTTACATTCGATCATGGGCCTCCCTGCGAAGGGCTTCATGCAGAAGCAGGTGATCAGATCCCAGGCATCATCGTCTGCTCGGGGACAGAGAGACACTGGTCAGACACCACCTTGTCAGCTGCAGGTCTGATTGTGGCCAGACCAGCCAGTTCCACTGGTGTTAAACGGGACAGCCCCCCACTCACCTTCTGCTTTGGTGTTGGGAACTTCGGCGAATTCGACTGCTAAAGTTGCAAAAGGGGGAAAAAAGAGAAAAAAAAATGAGGACGAGAAGAGTAAGGCAGCTCTACACCCCCACTTCAGACCTGTTTCAGGTCTGCACCACTTGCTTTGCAGAACAGAGCTGCCAAAAGGCAGGTCACCTCCCTGCCATCCGCTCTTCAGTCCCCCAGGTCCCAAAAGTATTCCTCTTGCTGGGAGAGGCTTGGGCTATCGACAGACCCTCCTTGTGGCCAGCAAGGATGGCTCCAGCTGAGGGAGGGATAATGTTTGGCACTGGCTGCAGCACAACAGGGCCCTCTGCGATCTCCCAGACACTTACCACTGAGCTGGGATGTCTCTCTGCTTGTATCTTCCCCTGTGCTTTGGTCCAAGGTATTACAGGGACTAGGGCTTTTCCTCCCTGCAGAGAAGGGGTCGTGCTCCTTAAGCTGAGGATCATCTGCTGGCTTCTCAGTTCCCTGCGCTCCGTACCTCAAGTCCTTCTCCTCCATCACCGGCTCCTCCAGGAGGGAGTTGGGCTGGGGGTCCCCAGGCGGGTTGAGGGAAGGCTCCGATAGCTCCTCTTTCACAGGAGACAGCTGTCCTGCCAGTGCAGCCAGCTGCTTCACCCCATCCTGCTCTGCCCCAAAGTCCTTCCAAGCACTCAGCGGCACCCTCTTCTTCACCTCCTGCTCCAAAATGCGCTTCTTTGCTGGTGGTTTCTTCCGTTTGATTTGCTGGGGCCGGACGTTGTAGAAGGCGGTGGAAAAGGCAGGGCTGTTCATTAGCAGGCCATTGTCCACAGCCCCCCTGGCCACAGCATTCCTGCTCTTCCTATTGTCCATGGAGATGTGGCCATCGGAGGAGTGAGATGAGGTCGAGCTGTCGCTGTCCTGAGTGCTCCCCGTGCTGTTCTGGGGGCTCATGCTGCCTCCATGGGTCCAGGGCACATACTAGTGGCAAGAGGGGAAGATGAAGGATTAGCATGGGAGACCAGAGCACAGATATTCAGGGTGAGGAGACTCTCCAGCAGTGTCTACTCAAACTTCAAGGCCAGCCTAGATGGGCCCTGAGCAACCCAATCTGGTGGGTGGCACCCCTGCCCATGAAAGGGGAATTGAAACTAGATGATTTCTGAGGTCCCTTCCAACCCAAACCTATCCATGATTCTTTAATATTAGGAGCTGGGTCTGCACATATCAGGGAGATGAGAAGAACCAGTCTTTGTAGATGAACACTGTGCAAGCCCGCTTACCTCTTCAGGATAGGGGATGTAGCCTGCATAGGCCAGAACGAAGGTGCAGAACTGATTGAAATCCTCCACAGTTCTCCGCCGTTTCTGAAGTGGCTGCAACAAACACCATGAGTGGATTAACCTCCTGGGATATCCCAACCAAGCCAATATCACAGCCGGCCCTGGCGGCAGCCCTGGACCACCCGGCAGTTTTACAAGCACGGAATATCGAGGTCACCCAAACATCCATCCTTCCTGTAACTCTTCTTCATCATCTGCCGAGGCAAATGCAGCCCTTCCCTTTAAACCCCGACCCCAGGCGGGGTGGTGGCGGGGCTGGGCGGAGGGGGGAGGGAGGGCCGGACAC
>VZRR01007959.1:0-10295 GCA_013398015.1 Oreocharis arfaki | reverse complement strand
CGCCGCGGGTCACCGTCCCGGCCGGCGCGCCCAAGTGCCGTGGATGTGGAGTTCCCGGGCAGCTCCCGGGGCAGCTTCCAGACTGTACAAGGTTTTTTTGGGGGGTGGGGAGGACCCCCAAGATGCCGGGGGTGCGCAGAGGGCTGGGGGGTCGCAAGGAGGCATTGTCCCATCGGCTGAGTCCTGAGCCCCTCGGCTCGTGCTCCGCGCCCGCTGCCGGAGGGGCTGCGCGGGGAAGGGATTTCTTCCCGTTNGCTGCCGGAGGGGCTGCGCGGGGAAGGGATTTCTTCCCGTTTCTGGGTTTTTTAATAAAAAAAAAGGTGTGGGGGGTGCTGTTGGTTTTTTTTTTTTTTTTCCTGTGTGTTTTTCTTCTCTTTCTAGAAAGTCCGGAGCTGGTAGCAAGGGGGTTATGGGGGAAGGGATGGAGAGACACTCCCCTGGAAAGAATGAAATTCCAAAAAAAAAATCGCTTCCCCTTGGGAGTAAAGCAGGGGACAGGGGTGGGGGGCTCTCTCCTCGCCCCCCAGCCTGGGGGAAGCAGCCCCTGATCCCCCTCCGTAGTGTGAGCTCGGCGGAGGGGTCCCCCCGGCCCCCGCTCCCCGCGTCGGGGGTCCCACGGGGGGGCAGGAGGAAGAGGAAGGATTTTGAGGGGCTGCAGGGGGGATCTGGGACCGAAACCGAGAAACTAAATGACGACGTTACGAAGAGCTTGGCCGATCAGTTGGAGTCGGAGTCGGAGGAGTCCCCCGAGGAGGAGGAGGAACTGCTGCTGCCCTCCGAGTCGTTGTCATCCTCGTCCTCATCATCCTCATCCTCATCATCCTCGTCGTTCTGGGAGGGGGGTGGCAGAGAGGAGGGGGAGGTCAGGGCAGGGTTAGTCCATCGTCACCCCCTTGTCCCCAGCTCATCCTCCCCGCCGGGGTCTCCACAGAGCGCGGGGTGTGACCCCCACCCCTCCCATCGCTGCCCCCGGGGGTCTGGGGGTGGAGGAAGGGGGACGCGGGGCAGGAGCCAGGAGTGAGTTTGCAAGGGCTCAGCTCGGGGTGCCGGGGAGGGGCCGTGCCGGAGCAGCGCGCGGGGGTCCTGCCCTCACCTCTGCCACTGCCTCGCTACACGATCCGAGGGAGGGTACCCGACCCGCCTCGTGCCTCAGTTTCCCCCCTCTAAAGCCAGGGAAGGAAGAGGCGTGAGCTGAGACCAGCGAGGGGGTGGAAACGCCTCACCTGTCCGGTGGCGAGCACAAGGCACGGACACGGTTTCTGGCCCCAGCGCCATCCAGCATACTCTGATTTCAGTTGCACCGGTGTAAAGCTTTGACTCTGGTGACTTACTCGGCATTCACACTGGCGCAAACGGAGCCGAGACCAGACTCAGTATCTCCACCAGGAAAAAGACAGGAGATTTTTCTCTGCTCACTGGGGGCTCTGCACACCCCCCCGCACCTCTACGTCCCGAGGCTGCTCCTGACTACGCCCCGCGGCTGCTCCTCGCGCCCTCCCCGGGAACACCGGGGGGATCCCGTTCCCCTTCTCCTCCCCGTGTCCCCCTGCTTCCCGGGGCTCCTCCGCCACGGATCTATCTGAGCCCGGCTGCGGGTGCCCCCCAGCCCGGGGGGAGGGTGAGGGGGGCCTCGTGCCCTCCCCGTGCCCTCCCCGCGCCGCGGCCTCACCTCGTCCCCGTCCTCGCTCTCCTCCTCGCTGCTGGACTCCGAGGAGTCGCCGCCTTCCTCTGACGAGTCGCCATTGTCATCATCATCATCCTCGTCTTCATCATCGTCTTCCTCCTCCTCTTCCTCCTCATCGTCATCCTCTGACTCCTGGGAGACAGGAGCGGCTTGGTGAGTCCCTGGGCCTCCACACCCATGGGTGCAGCACCCACCCCATCCTTGACCATCCACCTCCGGGTTCCTCCATCCACTGAGCAGATCAGGCGATTCCCTACCCCACACCCTGATGGGAGCCTTTCCTCATTCACACTGAGAACTGCACTGAAAAGGGTCCCTGAGCAGGGTCAAAATCTGACCTGGATGGGTTCTGAGCAGGGATTTGGGGAAAGTTTATGGCCTCGAGGACAGGGCAGGCAGCTGGAAGCACGAGGGATGCCTCAAACAAGGGGTGTGGGTCCCCCCGGACGCGCTCCCCAGGGAGGGGGCCTGGCTGGCCCCGCGGGGCTGTCGTGACTCACCGACTTGGACTGCATCGTTGGCTTCATCTTGGGGTTGGGGCCCCGGATCTTCCCTATGCTCTTGCGTTTCTGCGGGAACAAAACAAAACCCTTTAGGGCTCAAGCCCAGCTCCTTCCCAGTGTCCAGCCCAGAGAAAATCCCACTGCTGAGCTGCCATGGGGACAAATCCCCTCTGGAGGGGCTCTCTGCAGTGTGGCACATCCAAACCTCACCCAGGGCTGACCCCAGCCCAGGCCCAAGCCCCCAGGTTCCCCATCCCACCCCCAAACTCCCCGAGGATACTCACGTTGGAAATGTGTTCCTTGTACGCAGCCCGCTCCTGGGGCGAGAGGCTCTGCGGGGACAGGGACACAGTCAGGGCTGGGCGGGTGTGGAACGGGATGGGGGATGGAGCGGGGAAGGGCTCTAGCACAGGGCACACCCTCCTCACACATATAACTTTTATCCTTTTAAGTTACAAAATGTCAAAAAAGGGTCTGGACCCGGTGGTTTCGGAGGAGGGGTGGGAACAGAGACCATGCCAAGCATCATCCCCAAAAACAGCGGATCGCAGAGCCTCCCAGCAGACATGGGGGTCCAGCACCCACCTTGAGCCAGATGTCGAGGTGCACCTTGTACTGTTTCTGCTGCTCCTCTGCCAGTTTTTTGTAGTGGTCCTTCTGGCCCTGGGAGATGCGCTGCCAGCGGCTGCCGATCTCCACCATCCTCTCCTTCAGCGGGAGGTGGTTCAGCTCCCCGTTGGACAGGAGCTCCTGGGAGAACTTCTGGTAACCGTTCCTGCACAGGGAGAGCAGAGACCAGGCTGGGACAGTGGCCACAGACAGCCCAGGTGTCCATAACCCCCGCCCACCCACACCGGGGTCCCCACCACTCTCCCTCCTCTTGTTCCAGGCTCTTTCCACCACCACAGCCAGACCCAGTTTTCAGGTACTCACATGGGGGGTTTCTTTGGCTCTCCCTGGAACTTCATTTTCTTGGTGGAGTTGGTGGAGCACGGAGGGGCCCGCATCTCACTCAGCTCCCTCTGAGCCACAGGAGAGAGAGAGAGAGGGTCAGGGAGAGGGGCAGCGCCGGGTGAGGGACACAGTGAGGGACAGGAAGGGGCAGGGACCCACCTCATATCGCTTCTGATCCTCCGCCGCCTTCTTGATCCACATCAGCTTCTCCTTCTTTTCCATGTTGTTCCAAGTGGCCTCCATGGCCTTCAGCGCTTTGCCCCGGTCGTTCTGGGGGACAGAACCACCACGATGCATCAGACACACCCAAAACCCCTGGGATGTTGGGGTGCTGCCGCTGGGGCACTGCTCCCCCTGTGACCCCCGTCCTCCCCACGGCTCCCAGCCCCAGCCCGGGTGTGAGAGCCAGGGAGAAAGCACATGGGAACTCCTGCTGGTGGGAGTGACCACCCCACGTCCAGCCCCGTTCCCAGCCCACTCCTCACCTTGAAACGAGCCAGGTAGTCGCCGATGACGCTCTGTTGCCAGATCTCCTCGGCAGTTTGGGGAGACTCGGGCAGCTTCCCGCGCTCCTCTTTATCCGAGCCGTGCTTCTTCTCCGACTGCGCCTTCATCGCCGCCTCCCGCGCCTTGTACTTGGCCTGGGCAGGGGGCACGGGGGGTGAGGGGGGCACGGCAGGGGCACAGCCGCCGAACACCGGGAGGGCACTGGAGCTCCCCCAGCACGGTCCCCACAGCAGCACTGACAGCCCCCCCGCCAACCCCAACCCCATCTCTGGACTCCCCTGCCAGGAAAACCACCAAAGCCTTAAAATTGAGGCTCTGAGGTCTCTTTATCTGGTGGGTTTTGACCCCTCAGGTGACGAGAGGGAGGGGCACAGCCAGTGGTGCCCCTCGGTGCCAACAGTGGCACCTGTGTGGCAGCTCACTGCGATGCTCTGGGGGACATTCGTGCCCCCTGGAGCAGGACAAGGACGAGAACATCCCCTGGACTGCCCGAGATGCCCACAGGAGCAGTGGAGATGGAGCTGGAGGAGGAGTACAGGGATGGTACCAACCTTCTTCTTCTCGGAGAGGTCGTTCCACATGCGGGCCAGGAGCCGGGTCAGCTCGCTCTCCGACAGCTCCGGCCGCTCCTCCTGCAGCTGCTTCCGCTTCTCCTCTGAGAAGATGAACATGGCCGAGATGGGCCGCTTGGGCTTCTCTGAGCTGGCCTGAGGGGGGACACGGGGCTGTGAGAGGGGGCGAGCCCACGGAGGGATCGAAGCCCTCAAAGCCCCTTGAGCTGCACAACCCCATCCCAAGCCTCTGGCAGGCGCTGCCCCATCCCTCCCGGTGCCGCTCCCACCTTGCCGGTCTCTGGCGAGGATTTTTTGGATGCAGGACTCGTCGCCCCTTTCCGGTTGCTGCCCAGCATCTTCTCCTCACCCAGCACCCGCTGCTGCTCCTCCTCGGGCAGGCTCTGGGGGGCACAGGAGGAGAGACATCGTTAGACAGCCCAGCACTAATGAGGCTCTGAGGCAATCGGGGAATAGGGACACTGGGGAAGGGGATTAATGCACTTGGGTGTCCTGATCCAAACCCTACCCCAGCCAGGCAGGACCAGCATCTGGAGCTGCACGTGTACAGGCTGGGGGGCCCCACGCTGTCACCCCTTAGCTGGGCAGAGTCCCTCTGCCTCAGCTCTGCCTCCTCCCCAGCTCAGCCATTTCTCAGTGAAAGCAGGTGGGCAGGTGCCTGGATCCGGGCACACCCCGGGTTTTCCACCCTGTGCCCCTGCAGCCGCAGCCGGGGCCGCGTCACGTCCGCCCGGGGACGGGGACGATGCTGGGGTGGCCTCGGTGTGGCTCCCCCGCCCACACCCCGGCAAGGGAAGGAAGTGAGAGGCTGCACAGCCACAGCCACTGAACACCCTTCCCTCCAGCTCCAGCCCTCTGCTCACCCCAGCTCCCCTCCCAGCTGGGGGCCCAGCCTCACCTCCCCGTGCCCAACTGGAAGACACTGGGTCAGGCACCACCCCAACTGGGTCAGGCATTAGGACAGCCAGGAGGTCAAGGCTATGTGCAACCATCTGCACAGCACCCACAGCTGGGCCCAGACATGTTTTGGGGGAGCAGAGAGGGCAGCCCCCCATTAAAGCAATCCCAGACCCTGGGCAGAGCTCCCCATTCCCAGATTTGGGATCTCCTGCACCCCCTCTCCACTCACCTCCAGGAAGCGGAGCAGCTCGATCTCGTAGTCTTTCTTTTTCTGGAGGGAGATGGAGACGTGTGGTTACACAGAGACTCCTCACTCCATCCCTGCCTCCTGCAGCCCCTGACCCAGCCTCACTCCCTTGGCAACAGCATCCCCCACCTGGACCATCTGTTTGTGCCACACAGGAGCCAGGATCAAGGGAGGTGACCGAGGACCTCGGGGACAATCAGTGATGCAGACAAGCACAGGGACTGAGGAAGGGTGAGGGGCTCGTTTCCAGGGATATTTGTGGCCCAGACTCTCCCATCCTGCTGCTCCTTCCCCACAACACTGCTGCCCAGCTGCTTCTCCCCCCACCTGTCCATCCTCAGCCACTCACCTGGTCACACTTTTTGTGGTAGGCGTCCTTTTCCTTCTGGGAGAGCAGCTTCCACTGCTGGCTGCACAGCACCATCCGCTCCGTGCTGGGCACGTCTTTCATGTTGGCCATCAGCTCTGCACAGTATAGGGAGTAGCTGTTCCTGAAAAACCCACAGAGGGACCCAGTGTTAGGGAAAACCTGCCCGTGGAGCTGGCTGGGTGCTAAAAGCCTCTCCAAACCCCCCCAGCTGGGTTGCACCAGGCAGGGAAGTGAAGTGCCTGTGTTTTAGGGCAGCTGGGGGCTGGATCACCCCCTAAACCCCAGAGTATCACCGTAAACCTCGCTCAGATTCTCCCCAAAATCTGTATTTAATGTACATTTAAAGACTGGTTTAATAGCATCATCACAGAATCATGTAATCATTAAGGCTGGAAAAGCCCTCTAAGATCATTGAGTCCAACCACTGCCAAGCCCACACTAAACCATGTCCTCAAGTGCCACATCCACACTTTTTGAACACTTCCAGGGATGGTGACTCCACCTCTGCCCTGGGCAGCGTGTTCCCAGGCCTGACAGCGAAGAAATTTCTCCTCTAAATCCCATCTAACCCCGCTGTGTCTGTGCTGCCAGAAGTTATCTGGGCTTCCCCAGGCAGGCAGAGCCCCGGTTTCCTCGCTGGCAAGAACCAGCATCCACCCAGGCCACGGCTCCGTGAGGGACAGGACTCACGGGGGTGGCTTCGTGGGTCGTCCGTCGAACTTGTCCTTGAGCTGCCGCTCAGCCTTGGTGAGGGTGGAGCGGGTGATCCCCTCCTCGCTGATGTTCAGCTCCGGGTGCTTCTGGATGTAATCGCGCATGATCTCCTGTGGGGAGCAGAGAGCGGTCAGAGGGGCTGCCACCCCCGCCTGCCGGGGCCGGAGGAGGAGGAGAGAGAGAAGCCAACCATTGCCCTAACCAATCCTGTGCCCGGGGATCCTGCTGCCTGCCCCGCACACGGCTGCAGAGGCAGGGCTCAGCCTCACTAGGGACCTGCCGGGACCTGCCTGAACCCCCACGCTGGCTATCGGGACAGGCCCCGCAGGGCCGGGATGCAGAGCGGCTCGGAGTGAGTGTTGGGACGAGCGTGGAGGGGACCGGGTGGGGCTGCTCCCTACCTCGTACTCCTTCCGCTGTTCCAGGGCCTTATGAATCCATTTCAGCCTCTTTTTATCCGAGAGTTGAGACCACTGCTTGCCCAGCGACTCTTTCACCTCCTTCGTGGTGGCCTGAAAACCCAAAGCCAGAGGTGAGGGCAGAGGGGTAAAATCCAAAAAAAAAAAGAGGAATTAAAAAATAATGGCAAAAAAATGGCAAAAAAAGGGCGTGGCCTGGCGGGGCCTGACGGCACCCGGCACGGGGTGGCTGGGAGCCGTGGGGCTGCGTGGGAGTGGGGGGCATGGCCAGAGGTGGATGTCTGTGCTGGAATCCTTTCCTGCCCTGACTCAGGCTGTGGTCATCCCTTCCTGGCAAAAAGTGGGGGCTGGATCCCTGAGCCTCTTCCAGGTGTGCAGAGCCCCTCCTTACCTCGGTCCAGGCTCCGGGAGCTCCTAGCGGTGTCCTCCATCCCGACCCCCTAAAATGCTTCTCTCCCTTCCCCTCCTGTCCCCCAGCAGCGGGGTCCGGGACCCCCCAACACTCACACTCGCACTCACTCCCACCCACCGTACTCACATCTGGACGCACTTTCAAGTAGATCTTCTTCTCGTGGTTGTACCACAGCTGCTGGGGGGTCTTGGGCTTTTCGGGGACGTCAGATTTCTTGGCGTTCTGGATGAGATCCGGGTGGTCTTCCCTTTACCAGGCAGGGAGGTGGGGAAGGGAGAGCGTCAGGGAGGTGGCAGCGGCAAGGAGAGCACCCCTAAACCTGCCTGCTAAGGGGTGACTGTCACTGCAGGGCTGAGCCTCCACGGGCTCAGGTACTGGGGGGCTCCCCAAAAAGAGCAGGAGGGTTTTAGGAGAGATTTAAGTTTGTCCCTCCTTGGGGAGCATTGGCTACAGGCATCCCTGGGCTCAGCGGCGACCCTGAAGCAGCAGCAGGTCATTGGGACTGCCAGGATCCACCGGGATCACAGCAACCACATCCAAGGGGAAGCTCTGGAGTGACTGGGGGGACACTTCAGCTTTTATTGGTGCTGGTGGCAGGGCTCCTGTCCCCACCTCGCAGACCCTGACCCTCAGAGCATGGCTGGTCCTCCGCTCTCCCCCTCATCCAGTCTCCCAGCCGGAGGGATGCTCCCAGACACCTTTTCCTTGCTCTTTTTTTGCTGAATTCCCTCTTCTCTTCAAGCCAAAAGCCCATTAGGGCTTCCTCCGTGAGCTATGCACAGGAGGGGAATCTGGATCTGCCTGGAGGGGCCCAGGGAAATAGGGGTGGCGGGGTGGCTGCCTGCTCACCTGAACCTCGCCAAGTTCCTCTCAAATTCCTGCTTCTCTCGCTGGAAGTCCTGGATGTATTTCATCTGGGGACACAAAGCCACCACAGAGGTGGAGAGGGACATCAGCACCAGGGAACGGGCAGCAAGGCACATCCCTGTCGACCTGGCTGGGCATCCCACAACCCCAAGAGGGACTCAAGGGCTCCCCAGCCCAGGGAACGGTCCTGCCGAGGGTTTCCAGCCTGCCCAGGGATTCAGCAGCCGGGTATCTCCCCTCTCCGTGCATCCCAGCAGCCCTGGAAAGGGCACAGCAGGACTTTGTGCCCCGGACTTCTCCTGGACGCCCCAGAGTGAAAGTTGGGGCCCCCCAAAGCCCTGCCCAGGCTCTGGCATCTCCAGGTGGGCACACCTCTGCTCCCAGCATCTCCCAGAGCCTGTCCCCGTGGCCCTCGCCCGGACAGGGCGGTGCAGCGGGGCGTGTGCCTCAACCCCAGCGCTGAACACGGATCCACCCAATGGCAAAGCCACCATCCAGGTCCAGCGGGAAGAGATGGACCAAGGGACAGAACCAGCCAGCCTCCACCCCACGGATCCTGGGAACCAGGACAGGAAAAGCCAAGGAAGTCTTACAGGTCTGACGGGACTAAACAAACACCTGGCTTCTCCCATCGAGAGCCGGATTTAAGCCCTTGCCAGGCAGAGCTTGGGCTCTGCTGGTTTTACTGGAAGAGCTGGGCAGAGCCCAGCACACAGAGGCACATGGTGGGAAGGGGCTTGCTGACTCCCCCCCCCATACCTTTTTCTTCTCGGGAAGCTCCTTGTATTTCTTGGACAGGATCTTGGTGAGATCCAGGTTGCTCATTTCGGGGTGAAGCTTGGCGTATTTGGCTCGCTTCTCCATGAAGAAGCGGAAATAGGGAGTCAGGGGCTTCTTGGGGAAGTCGGGGTGTTTCTGGGGAGACAGGAGAGCAGAGGACACTGAGCACGGAGATGGCAGCACCAGAGGGGCACAGCCAAACCCACGGCTCCCCAGCTCCAGGGGCACCTGCCTCCATCCAGCCTTGCTGGTGATCTGGGCACGGCAGGCAAGGAGGGGGAAACTGCTGGGAACAAGGGCTCCCCCAGGAACTACAGGCATCCCACGGCTGGGAACCCTGGGAGCGGCCTCCAGCCACGCAGAGCTGTCAGCACAGAGCGAGAGGGGACACTGAGGCGGGAGGAGGGGATGGGACCCAGCTCCCAGGGATGGAGCATCGGCTGCCCCAGGGCCACCTGGTCAAAAGCACCCGGCAGGCCAGGAATAGGACGGCAGCTTCCCGGCCCCTCCGGAGCTAAACTTGGACGCAGGCTGCCAGCAGCACAGCCAGCCATATTAAATGTACCCGGGACTTGGCCCAGGCCCAGCGCCGCGGCCTCCGGCGCCTTGGGCAGCCGGACACCGGGATTACGGGCAGTGAGGTGCCTGCAGGGGCTCCCACGGCGGAGCCACGTGGGTCTGAGGTGCCACAGGGGTGACAGCCCCCCATCCTGGGGAAGTGCGGGGTCACCCTTTAGGGAGCGAGCTTAATTCCTGCCCAATACCTTGAGCTTTTTGCCTTTGTAAGGATTCTTCACGTGCTCTTCAGCGTCCATAATGAGCTCCGTGAGGGTCCGGAATTTCCTCACCTGTGCAGGAATGAAGAGACAAAGACTTGAACAGGGGATGGGGCAGATCCCCAGCATGGCAGAAACCCACTGGGTTTTGTAATGCCACCCCAAAAATGACGGATCCCAGCCCCTCTGGGGGTCACAGTGCTGACAGAAGCAGGATGGTGCCAGCACCAAGGCTCTGTGCCAAGGGCTCTGGGCACTCAACTCAGGAAACTCCAACAGCCCCAGGAATGTCAGCGGGACACTCGGACCCTGTCACAACGTCCCCACGAAGGCCCATGTGGTGTCCATTACCTCATTAGAAATCTCCATCCACTTCATCTTGCACATCTCCCCTGAGAAGTCCTTGAAAGCCACTTTTTCCCAATCCAGGTGGGACTCGGTGGTTTTGAACTTGCTCCCGTCATTGGAGGGCAGGTTATTCTTCATGCACTCCAGGAGGGTCAGCATGTCCTCCTGCGACCAGCGGTCTGAGCAGTGAGAAACGGGATCAGCCAGGGGCAGGCAGCCTTTCTCCTTCCCTTCCCTTCCCT
>VZRR01007944.1:0-20523 GCA_013398015.1 Oreocharis arfaki | reverse complement strand
TGCCAGCATCCCTGGGTACCACCCTGCGTACCAGCTGCCACGATCCTGGCTACCCCACCACCCCCACATTCCCAGGGCCGCATCCTGGTGGGAATGCCGGGGGCAGGCAGCCTCGCGGAGCCGCGGCAGGGCAGGATGCGATGCCAGGGCAGGATGAGGCCCCCTCCCATGCGGGCCGAGGCTGATTAGGCTGCAGCAGCCGGTGCTGAGCTGCCCTAATGACGGCGGGCGCTGGGGAGTCACGTGCCGCCCAGCGCCGGCTGGGGAGCCGTACGTCACCGGCCCCGGCAAAAAATCGGTGCTAAATTGAATCAATCCATCTTGGAAATGGCTCTTGTCAGCCGGTGTCAGGGAGAGCGTCTGCAGGAGCAGGATCAGGCGGGGGCAGGCCGGCGAGGGCCAGGCGGGCGGCTCTGCTGCCGCGGCACTGCCGGGTGTCTCCTGACCCCCCCATATGCTGGATATGGGGGGTCCTCCTGCTTTTTGTGGAGGGTGGGGTAGAGCAGGATGGGGATCCTCGTCCATCCAGCAGGGAAAGCAGAGCCCGGAGCAGACTGCATTGCCTCAGTTTGCCCACACTCCCTCTAGCTGGTGAAGGAGGGCAGTTCCACAGCAGGAAAAACCCCAGGAGGGCTGGAGACCCCCCCCCAGCACCCATGTGCACCCCAACACCGTGCCCAGGGCAGAGCGTGCCGAGCTGGGAAGGACAGCTCCGCACCAGGGAGACAAAGACGCCGGCTCTTGACACAAATATAGATGGATCCTCGGAGTACGGACCCCGCAGCCTGGCAAATTAAAACGTAGCGCGAGAGGGGGGACGGAAACAGCCCCGGTGATTGATTTTCCATCCAGACATTCAAACCAACCGAATATGTCACCCAGACAAGCCCTCGGAAAGCGGCGGCAAGCCCAGATTTATCCTCCGCCTGGACCGGAGGCCATCAATCCCTATCCAACCCTGGGAAATGGCTTCACGCCCCTGCCTTCCCATCGCGGTGCCCATCCCACGGCCGGGACAGCGGGTGGCACGGGCACCACGATGGGAAGAAGGGGAGCAGGAGCTGTCACCGTGCCAGGAAAGAGGATCCAGGCACAGGGACACATACCCAGGCTGCTAACGAAGGCAATTAGAGGGGAAAGCATCCCTCGCACCGCTTCTCCTAATTAAGAACCATCCAATTCCCCAGCCCGCCTGTTCCCCGGCTCCGGTACAGCCTGTTATTTACCTGCAGCTAATAGGTTGGGCGCAGCTAATGATAGTCTTGTATCAAATGGCTGGATCTTGGCTTCTGACAGCTTTAAAGACCCGTCTCGGGGACACGAGGGTTTCTAATTACGGGGTTCGTCACGGGAAGGCTGGGTTCAACGCCAGTCACTCTCCCCGGGTGACATTTCTGCCCGGATTGGAAATCTAAACACAGCCCAGCCAGTTAAGGTTAAAAATACGGCGCTTGACAAGACAAGGGATCATAATTTGGGTCACCGCCGGGTTTAATTAATTGGAATGGAGCAATCAAAGCACAGCGTGCGGTAATTACAGCCCGGGTTGGGGCAGGGCCGGGGGAGGCGGGCGAAGGGACGGGGGGGATGCTCCCCACGGTGGGGACGGGCAGGGAGGCATCGCCCTCGCCCCGGGGTGCAGGGAGGCATCGCGTGCAAGGAGCTGGCAGGGCGGGCAGGGAGATGGCGAAGGAGGCGAGCTGGGAGCTTCCAAGCACGCCATTCCCAGCGGATGCCAGGCCGGCCCCACGGGAATGCCGGCCGGGCGAAGCGGGTTCCATCCCCGGTGTCCCCATGCCCACAGTGCCACGCGGCCGCAGCCCAGGCTCCCAGGCAGCACCGCGGCTCTGCCGGGGCCGCGCCGAGTGATTTATTCTCACCAATTACCAGGGCACTTTTCCCTTCGCCAGGACCACGCTTAATTGATTGGAACCTATTGAAAACAAATTAACCGGCACCGGGGCGCGGGGACCTGTTTATGGCTCCTCCGTGGGGCAGCGGGGAGGACACATGAGTGGCTCTGACACGTGGGATCAGGAGGAGGAAGGTGGGACAACCCCAAATATCCCCCCTAAATATCCCCAGCGCTGCTCACTGGCTCCTCTGCGACTCCTAATGCTGATGGCAAGGGGAAACTGAGGCACGGAGCAGCATGGCGCTCACATCCTGGTACTTCCTTGCTGGAAAAGCTGTCCGTGGTATGGACAGGACCGAAATGTCCCTCCCCACCCCAGCGCCCCACAGGAGGGATGCTCACGACGGTGACCCCATTAAGCGAACCCAGCTAGCATTAATTTGACCCCATCCGCCGCGCGCTAATCAGCTGTAACCGTGGCACCCAGCTCAATCCAAATTGATTTACCGAGGCTGGAAATGGATACAAATATGATTAAAGGCTTTTTATTTTCCATAGGTCCTCTCTGAAATGATTTAAATCAATTGCTACGTGCAGGGTCCTCTCCCTCCTCCCCGGCCGACCCCGCGGCGCCACGCTGTCGGCCGGGGCGGGGGTGAAATAACACCCCACTTTCCACATCTACCCCACAAAACCCACCCGGTGGGGAGCAGCACCCCAACTTCCCCCCCCTGACCCCCTGGCACCCCTGGCTGGACCCCTCGCATCCTTCCTGGGCGGGATGCCGGCGCGCCGGGCGGCCCTGGCGAGCGATCAAAGCCCATTAGGCTGAGCGCCGATGCGCGCCCGTTGTTCGTCAATTATTCAAACAATAATTGCACCCTTATTTAAAGTCTAGTCTTGCGTGCGCGGCACTGCAGGCTGCCAAGGCCCACGTTAGATTTACACCCCCGGCGCGCTCCCGCCGCCAATTAATTAAGCAAACACATTCCTCCGCACGCTCTCAGGTGTGCAACCTGCCCGGTTCAGGTTCAGCCCGGCAGCACTGACACATCCCCACCCGGGCGAGGGGGGTCACAGCCCCTGGGGGGCCCTATTAGGGCTCCCTGTTTTTAGGATTTCCCCAGGGGTGGCTGCGCTCGCCCCGCTCCGGAGCTGATTTAGAGATTAAGCGGTGCCCTCATCTCCTTGCCTAAAAAATTTTCCCAAATTTGGGGGAAAAAAGCGAGGAGGAGGGGGTTGACACCAGCATCTGTTGTTAGGGGCCCCCCCTGGTCCCCAGCAGTCCCTAAGGAGGGGGGAGGCTGGGAGTGACAGTCACCAAGAGGTCAATTCATTCATCTGGCCATGTTATTGCAAGTCCAAATTTATTGTCACCGGGCCACATTAGCGCTAGCACGGAGGACGCGAGGTTGCACCCCTACTGAATAAGCAGATAAATGAAAGACATCTGGAGAGCAGAATGAAGGGGCAGATTATTAATGCTGAAATTTAGAAGCCAAGGTCTAAGCCACGAATCCATCAGCGCAACCAGTTATGTCCAATAAATTAGGAGAGATAAGGATTGAAGGATGGTATATTAAAGGCAACATTCATTTCTGAACTGGCACGAGGGCTTGCAGGCATCCTGCCTCCGCAGGGTTAACCCTTGGTGGGCAGGCATGTGGGATGTGACAGAGCTGGGGAGGCCCACGGTCCCTGCACAGAGCCCACCCTGCCATCAGCTGCCTGATTTCGGGTTGCCACCAGTGCTCACAAGGGGGTGGTGAAGGAGGGTGCACCACAACGGAACGGGCACGATGATGGAGCCTGCAAGGTGACGATGGAGAGGCTGGCACGGGGGCACAGGGCATCCCATAACCACTGGGCAGGGAGCTCAGGGGTCCCCAGCCCTTCCTGCAGCCCATCCATCCTCCCCAATTAAGGGAGGCCTGGGGGTCTGCGTGGCTCCTCGCAGCACCTGTGACCTCCGTCCCTGGGCTGGGGTTCAGCTGGCCTGGATGGTTCACTGGGGACTCATTGCCACGGGCCACAGGTAAGGACTGAGAGGACAGAGCCTGTCTGGCCACCCCAGCCCCAGGCCGGACAGCTGCCACCAGGAATTGTCCCCCTGTTCCTCCTCCTTTGGCTGCCTCCCACCCACAGCCCCCATCCCACCCCAGATCGCAGGTCCCACCACACCAGCACCTCCTGGCTGTGCCTGCCTCAGTTTCCCTAATGGCATCACAATGGGATGGCAGGATCTGGCTGCCCAAGGACCCCTCAGTCCCTATATCTTGCAGGACTTAGGGGTGAGGCTGCAGCCTGGCACCCTGAGGAAATATTTTTCCTTGGGCAAAGCAAGGGGACATGGCCAGGCCAGGGACGTGTGACCCGTTTAGACAGACCTAGGGACAAGTGAGCACCTCTGTGTCATGACACCTGGAAGGGGAAAAATCAGGATTTTTCACTCCCAAGCGAGCAGTTTGGCTGGGTGACAGCTCAGCAGGGGGAACACCCACCTGTGTCTCCCCTTGGCACCCCACAAACGGCATTTTTGAGGAGAGATGTGCTAAAATGGGGAGATGATGGTGAAACAAGGGGGGCTCCCCGATGCTGGTCCCTCCTGGCCCAGCAGCACAGGGATGTAGGGCAGGAAGACACACAGGGCCCCCCCCAATACTGACCTGGCCCCCACAACACCAACCGAGCCCCCTGCCCAACCCCAAGCCCTCCCAGCACCCACACAGCTCCAGCCCCCCCAGTGCTCCCACTGGTTTTGGCCTTCCCAGTGCTCCCGCCTGTTCCAGCGCTTCTCCCCCCTCCCCACGGTGGCTCCCGAGCAAATTTCAACCAGCCTCATCTGGCATCCGAGGGATTTGGGATTTGTTTAAGCTCTTTTCACCCGCCGGACTTTAATCGGCGCGTTTGCCTGACCTCCAGCCCCGGCGCAACCCCGGCTGTGCCGGCGGTGCCGCCTGAGGGTCCCGGCTCGGGGCGATTCCCAGCACCAAAGCCCGGGGCTGCCCCCAGGATAGCTGGGATTAGCTATCAAATAACTTTGCATTTAAACCCTTTTTAACAGGGCTGGAGGTCGGGAGGGTAAGGGCAGAGGTTAAGCCTGGCCGCGGCCGGGCGCTGACCCCGCGGCCGGGGACGCCGGAGAGGGGACGGGGCGGCACGCGGGGCCAGGGGGGTGCGGGACCCTCGCCCCGGCCATGCCACCCACCCACTTCCCCTTGCACCGTGGGACCGGGGAGGGGGCGGCTTGTGGGGACCTCGCAGTGGGGTGTCCCCACAGGAGGGGGTGTCCCCACAGGAGGGGGTGTCCCCACAGCCCCCAGCCTCGCCACTCCCGTCACTTACTGAGGCTCTGCAGCAAAGACGACCAGCTCTTCATCTCCAGCATGGCAGGGGTGCCGTGCCCCCCTCCCCAGGCCGGTGCTCAGGCTGCTGGGGGGGCCCAGGGCCGTTCCCCCAGGCCGGCAGCGGGAGGCACAGCCCCGGCACTGAGCCGCCGGCGGGTGACAGCGACCATTTTATTCCCTTTTAACTCTGCCTGCGCGGCTCCGGCGCGCTCATCCTCCCCCTCCCCGCCGCCCAGGCTGGTCCTGAGTTGGGGAGCTTTGCTTTTCCCTCCCTTCCCTCCTCCTCCCTCTTTGCACTTGATAGCAGCCTTGTCAAGACCGCCGAGCTGTGCTGACCCCTGCCCTGGCGCTGCTAATTAAGGCGGCACAGTGACAGCCCCAGTGCCTCGCCACCGCGCCGCGGCACCGCTGCTCCTAATTGGAGGCGCTTTTGAGTTCTCAAAAACCACCCAGTCGGGGCTGGGGGTGCTGGGGGGGGTCCTGCACCCATGCCAGGGGGTGGTGCTGCAGGGGGATGCAGCGCCCAGCATCTCGGGTGCACCCATCAGCATCCCGGGTGTTGAGATCCCGGAAATAATTGAGAAGCTGATGGAAAATCGGATAAAAAGACCCTGAAGTCAGGAGGAAAGTGGGACTTGGGATGGATGGAGGGGAGCAATTCCCTCGGGAACGTCCCCTTGCATGAGGGGCACCTCGTGCTGGGGCCTCCCGAGGTATTTTTGGATGGTGAGGAGTGAGGGCAGCAGGCATGGCAGGGAGCCAGGACACAGGGCTGTATCTCCCTGCGGCAGAGCAGGGGCTGGCAGGGGTATCAGCCGGGACACCTGGGTCCTGTCCCTGTCCCTACCGCCCTGCTGAGACGCTGAGCACCCCAGGGAGCCCCAGCATGGCTGGAGGGTGCCCTGAGGCGCACCCCAGCACGCTCCCAGCCCTGGGGCCGTGTCCCCTGGGCCGTGACGGATCCATTGTGTCGTGACAGACGAGCTGTTTTATCGCGGCGAGGGAGCCAGCGCCAGCCGTCAGGCTGACCCCGCCGGCGGGCTGAGGAGAAACAGAAGAGGGCTTGTATCATCCGGGGGGTCAGAGGGCACGGAGGCAGCCGGGCCCCCCCCGCGCTCCCAAATTCCTGGGATGCACGCCCGGGCAGGCAGCTGCGTGCGGCCCCTGAGCCGCAGGTGGGGGGCTGGCAGGGTGCAGGGACAGACACCCCCCCCCAGCACCCCCAGTCCAGCCCAGCCTCCCCTCGTCATCCCAGTAACATGGGGACTGTGCCCTGAAACAGCGTCCCCAAGCTGCTGTGTCCTGTAGCATCCCTGAACTGCTGTCCCCAGTCCGTCCTGTCCCATAGCACCCCTGAAATGGTGTCCCCAGTCTGTCCTGTCTCACCCCTGAAATGGTGTCCCCAACTGCCCCATCCCACTGCAGAAGCTGCCTCCACAGGGGGACAGACAGGGACAAGGATGCTCACAACCACCCCTGTGTCTCCCAAGCCAAACCAGCAAGCAGGGGGTCACCGTTGTTCCCACACCACCCCAAAATCCGGTGTCACCTCCATGTCGGGGCTCTAGTGGGACAGGCAGTGTGGGATGGTGAGTGCAGCCATGACCCACATGGAATTCACTGGAAAACGCATCCCCAAGGCCAGAGCAATGTCCCAGCACACTGAGATGGGGATGTTTGGTAGGACCTCACCCCCTGCTCCCAGCAGCAGGAGTTTTGGGCAAGCACTGAGCAATGCTGGCCCCCCAAATCTGTCCCACATCCCTCTGGGACCAATCCCACTGGCCTGACATCCCTGGCATCAGGCATGGCCAAGCTGTGGGGGCATGATGGTGCCAATCCCGTGGGTCGGAGCCTGTCTCTGCCCCCTCACCCTGGCACTGGGGGTCTGTGTGGGCCAGTGGGGAGCAAACCCCCCCTGGAACCACTCTGAGCTCCCCATCCCTTCCTCCCTTCCCTTCCAGCAGCCTTTGTGCCACCATCGAGCTGGCACCTCCGGGGTGGACGCATTAAGGCAGCACAAAGCAGAGCCGAGAGGCATTTCGGGTGCAATTTTCCCCGCTCCATTATTGACAAACAAGCTGCTTCGTGCAGGTGATGCCGAGGCCATCGCGGCAGCTGGGACACCGTGCCACGCCGTGCCGAGCCGTGCCAGCTGGACAGCCCCGCTCCTGCCCCACAGCCAGCCACACTGCCATCCACCACATCCCAGCTCACCCAGATCCGTGTCACACCTGAAAACCAAGAGGGGAAGAGGCAGGGGGAGCACTCCGGGCTGAGCACCGGTGCCCAGGCGGGTGCTGGCGTCGCTGCCGGGCAGCCCCTTTCCCCCGGCCGGGGCGGCTGGGCACAGCGTGCGGCGAGTCTGTCGTTAGCGCCGTGCCAAACCCAAAGTGGCTGCTTCGGAACGGCAATCCAATAAAAGTGCTACTTGTCTATTTATCATCCTCAGGGCTTTTTATCACAGTGCAGATGGCTGCTACCTTCGCAAGGCACAGCAGTGTGCTGGCACGCGCCCGCCGCACAGAAGCTCGGGCGCCGCGGAGTCTGTGCGTACACCTGCGAGGAGCCGGCAGCCGCCTGCTCCGGAGGAGCCGGGCAGTGCCGCCTGCCAGCGCCATGGCACCCCAGGACACGCCAGGTCCCCGCCTGGGTGGTGTTTGCACCGGGCATTGGCACCAGGGATGGGCGCCGGGCATTGGAACGGGGCATTTGTGCTGGGGATGTCCACTGGGTGTTCACACCGGTCATCTGCACAAGGTGTTTGCATGGCCCATTTGCATCAGGGGTGGGCACTGGGCGTTGGCACTGGGCATTCCCCATCCCTGGAAGTGTTCAAGGCCAGGCTGGACAGGAGCACAGACCACAGGAGCAACATGGTCTAGCGTAAGGTGTCCTGCCCATGGCAGGGCGTTGAAACGAGGCGATGTTTAAGGTCCCTTCCAACCCAAACCATTCCACAGTTCCATGATTTGCACTAGGGAGGCTCATGAGGTGTTGGCAGAGGGCTGTTGCAGTGGGCACGGTCACTGGGCACTTGCAGGGGGTGTTTGTTTGCACCGGGCACCTGCACCGGGCGTTTGCACTGGGGGTTATTAGCGGGTGATCCACCGGGCACCCGCAGCCTGTCATTACTCGGCTGGGCGGGCTGTGGGCAGCAGCAGCAGCGGCAGCAGCGGGCACAGGGCGGTGGGTGGGAGCCGCTGGAGCAGGTGATTAAAGCTGTATTAAGTGTCTGTCTGCACGCGGGAGAAAACACACCTAATTATCCACCGGAGCCGGCCGGGAGGGAGGAGCGGCCCCGATCGCAATCGCGTAATGAAGTGGAACGCGGGGCCAGGCCTGGCGCGGGCGGTAATTAAAAGGCAGCAAAGCCAGAATTGCAACGGTGGCGGGCAGCGGGCAGGGTCCCAAAGCCGGAGCCTCTGACTTCCGTGGGAATCCCTCCTCAGGGAGCCCACTCACATCCCCGCTCCAGGACACCGGCCCGCGCACCGTGCCCTCAAGCCCCAGCTGCTTGCGCCAGATCCCCTCTCTGTGGCACAACACCGGCGCACTCCAGCAAAGCCACCCGGGTGCCGGGATGCGGTGCCAGCACCCCCGCCCTGCCCGCGGGCGCCGGGCAGGCACCGCCGTGGCACCGTTGCATGGGCGGCGAGCGGGGCCCGCTGCGCGGAGGCGATGCCGGGACACGGAGGGCCGGCGCCGCTGGAAAAGGCGGCGGCGAGGCGGCAGGGGCGGCCGGCCCCACCTCTTGCACCGGAGCCAAAGCCTCCAACCCACGCCGCCGCTCCCCGAGCGGGTCCGGCGGGTCAGGAGCGCCCCGGGCAGACGCCGCGTCGCCCTGCCTGTGCCCGGCGTCCGCAGCACCGCTGCAGGGACCCCACGCCCGCGCCTCTCCCCCCCGGTCCGGCCGCCCCAGCCGGTTGGGAAGCGGCCGGGCTTGCCCGGGAACGCCGCTTGCATCAGCCCGGCCTGGCTGGCACCGCTGGCAGGCGGGGACGTGCAGTGCCAGGGGCGGCACGCTGGGGTCAGGCCCTGGAGAGATGCAGCGGGGATAAGGGACAGCACCAGTCCCTGGCAGCACCACAGGGACCTCCACATCCTGTGGAGTGGTGGCACAAGGGGCACTCAGAGGGGCAGTGACCACCCGTCCCACCTCCCTGTCATTCCAACTGCAGCACGCCGCGGTGCCAGCACTCACAGCCCCATCCATGGCACGGGGACAATCTCCACTACAACGTGTGGCACAGTGGCAGGCGGTGAGGACACAGGAGGACGTCCCCTCCTTCTCCTCTCCCTTTTTCTCCTTCTAATGTTGGTTGGTTGTTTTTTTTTTTTCCCTCCAAGCTCTCCAGAACAAAGTACACACTCTACCTCTTCAAACCCCCCACCATCTGTCCGTCCGTCTGAGCGCCGCAGCCCCGCCGCTCCGAGCGGCCGCCTCCGAGCGGATGGTGACAGGGGAAGGACAAGCCGCTGCCACACAGGGCCTCGACGGCGGCGGGTCACGGCGGCTCCATCGGCCCTGACCTCCTCATCCTCCCCGGCACGGTAATTACCCAGCGCGCCGAGCAAACAGCCTGCGCCGGGTCATTGTGCCGGACACCAACAAAGGGCGGCCGACGGCGGGACCTCCCGACCCCTGCCGGCCCCTGCCGACCCCCGCCACCCCTGCCCTCCGCCAAAAGAGCAATAAATCAAAGCGCTGGGACGGGGACAGGCTGGCAAGGCAGGGATGGGGATGGGGACTCCCTCCCCACCAGCACGTGGGTGCACCCCCTGCGCCTGGGCGATGAGCAGCCCCCCGGGATTAGTGAGGCCGTGCAAAGCATGGGGCGCATCCCCCTCCCCGGCGGAGGGGACAAGTCTCTGCTGCCCTTGGGGACACACACAGGCTGTGTGTGCTCCCAGGCTGAGCGCAGAGGAGTGAGGGATGCTTCCTCCCCCTCCACCCTCCGGTCACAGCCAGTTAATGGGGAATTTCATGGGTGCGGCACAGCGGAGCGCGGCCGGGAACATGCCGGAGCCATCTGCTCGCAGGACCTGGGGCTGTCGAGCCGCCCTGACCTCGGCAAGGCAAACAATTTGCAGGAGCAGATGTCGCACCCTCCCTTCTCCCCGGGGCTGTGGGTGTGTCACTCCCCGGGCCCGGCACCCCCACAGCGCCCCCGGCACCTCGGGGTGGTCCCTTGCACCGAGCTGGGCGCACAAGCAGAGAGCAAAGGCACATTGCAGAGACCTGGGAATCTCGCTGCAGGAGTGACACCCCCAAAATGTGGGGCCTTTGGGAATGTGGGCACGGCACAGCGGCGCAGAGGATCCCTGCTCACTCCTGGCACCCCGGGCACCCCAGCCGGGTGCCACTTCACAGGTTGCCATCCCCCTGTGCCCGTTGGCAAGGATGTGGAGATCCGGCTGTGCCCACAGAGCTCCTACCCTGCAAGCCCGCTGCCTTGGCAGCAGCACACAAAGGTGCCTGGCTCTGTCCCCACCCGCACGTAGCACGGCATGGCACGGGGGCAAAGGTGCAGGCGCGGCTGCTCCGGCAGCAGATCCCGGCTGGATCCAGGCTGGTTTCCCGCAGGTCCCCGGGAGTGGCTAGCACCGGTGTCTTTCGGACTGATTAAAATTCATTCTGCATGATTTAGGACCTAATCTCGGTGAAACTCCACAGCGCTTTATTAATAGCGCATTAGCGGATAATTCATGCGTTCGGATGAAAAATCAGCCCGTGTTATTCTCCGGGAGGGGGGGACACGGTGAGGGGGGGGACACGGGCGCGGGGAGGGGGGCACCCCGCTCGCCCAGCCTCCCGCACCTCCCCGCCGCCGCCGCATCCCGGCGAGGCAGCAGCCCTTCTGACAACTGCCACCACTCATTAATCTTGACGAGTTTTCTGCTGAATATTCTTCCACAGGCTTTCAAACCGTTCACTAATTGCAATTAATCACTTACCGAAACAGATGTCAGGAACAATGGAATTGGGAAGTCTGGAGGCTTGATAAAGCTGTCAGAGGAGCGCGCTCGTGTGGCAGCGGGTGCCAAAAGGCGCTGGCAACACCTTCCCCCAGACATGTGCTGGGGGGACCCGGTGACCCTGTCCTGCCCGCGCGGCATCTGTCCACCCCGGAGAGGGAAAATGCGCGGAGAGGGGGCACGGGGGGGGCGGCTCTGCGTGCCCCATCAGCCACCAGCGCACGGGATGGGGACTTGGGAACTGGTTTTTGGCGATGGGAGTGGCACACCTGCAGGGAATACCACGGATCCCATCAGCGCGGCCTCACCCTGGCACCGGGGCGGCTCGGGCTCTGCTCTCCATCAGCAGAGCCGCACGGAGCCCCAGCGGGGCGTCACGTCCGCCGTGCCTCGCGCAGGCGACGGCACGTTCCCCGTCCCTGCCAGACGCCGCTTTAGCACCAGCAGGGATCCAACAGCCTTCCCCGGCAGGCGCGCCACGCTGTTTACCCATCACACATGAAAGGTGCCGAGCTGACAGCTCCCGAGATGGGAGAGAGCTCCCGGAGACACTGATGGGGCCAAGGCGCCCACACGCATTCACCTCCTGCCCTCGGAGACCCCAAAGGCCACCCCACAGGTGACCCCAGCAAGGGGCAGCCCCCGGGGTTCTGCTCCCCTGCAGCTTTACCAGCTGCAGCTCTGCACACCCCCACACCTCAGCGGCTCCCCCAGCTTGAAGCCATCCTTTGGGAACAAGGTGGGGACAGGCTGGGAGAGGGAGCACTTTCCCAGTCCCCCACGAGGCAGAGGATGCTGCACAGCCCGAGGCCACCAAGCACAATTAGCCCCGAGTCCCCCCCAACCACCGTGGGGACAAGGCCGAGGGGACACCCACACCTCCCCAGCAGGCAGAGCCCGGGGGATTGGAGCATCCTTCCTGGGCTGGCACGGCGCAAGCCCAGCCCAGGGCTCGTGACCGGCGCGGCCCCGACACATGTTCCAATAAATATTCCGCACAGACACCGTTCCATATGTATGATCCGGTGGGGTGATGATTTTTCTACTGATCACTGGAAGTGACAGCTGTGCGGAGAGCAGGAGAAACAAAGGCACCGACTGCTCTCCCCGTTACACTCCGCTAGCGACATGATGGTGTGACACAGAGCGGCAGCATCTGGTGGCGCGGGGACCGGCGGCCGGGACGGGACGCCTGTTAGCGCCCGCCACAAAAGGGTGGCCACGGGGTGGGGATGGGGACAGGGTGGAAATAAGGATGGGGTGGCCATGAGAATGGAATGGCGAAGGAAATAAGGTGGAAATAAGGATGGGGTGGCAATGAGGACAGGGTGACAATAAGGATAGGGCGGCGATAGGGATGGTGTGGTTATGGCAAGGAGGTGACCACGGGACCGGGGTGGAAATAAGGATGAAGTGGCAATGGGAAAGGGGTGGCCACAGAGATGGAGTGGAAATATGGATGAGGTAGCAATGGGGACAGAGTGGCATGGGGATAGGAATGGGGACAGGACGGCGATGGGTACTGGGGAGCAGTGAAGATGGGGTGGCTGCAGATGAGTATGAGGTGAAAAGAAGGATGGAAGGATGGCAACACGGTGACAGTGGGAATGGGGTGGCAAAGAGGGTGACAACGGGGATGGGGTGGCCATGGCAATAGGATGGAAACAAGGATGGAGTGGTAATGGCAACAGGGTGGCAATGGGGACAGGGGATGGGAATGGGGTGGGAATATGGATAGGCATCGGTGTGGATGGGATGTCAGTGGGAATAGGGCAGAAATAAGGATGGGGTGGCCATGGGGATGGCTCCCTTCAGCCCTCTTGTGCCCCACACCATCACCCAGCCCCTCCATCCTGCCCTCCTGCCCCCACAGTGGCCATGGGATGGGTACAGGGAGCACCCGGCCACCGCAGCACCCAGCCCAGGCAGGGTCAATATTTGCATTTGATTTGCAAGCGTTTCCTCCCCCCAGATAACGGCAGGGCCGCCGCACGTACAGGAGGGAGAAGCGCTGGGTTGGGTTAATTATTAGCGAACATGCAAATTCCCCCTCCACGAGATAACAATAAACACCGTGATTTCAGCGAGATAAACAGGGCTTTAAATTTCCAGCAGCCTTTACTGGTGTAAAAATAAGCGTCCCTTATTTATTTAGCTCCTTTGAGAAACCACATCAGTCCCCAAACACAGTCTTTTACTGTCAAGCTACAGTAGAAGCCTTTATAGGCGGCGAAGATCCTGACAGCTACCCCTAGCACAACCATCTTTTATTCATGCTCATAATATAAACTGTATTGCCTCAGAAACAAAAGGATTTAACTCGCTGCTGGCCAGGTGGCAGCGGCCGAGCCGAGGTCCCTGCTGGGGGCACGTGGTTGGGATGGCTTTGCTCTGACATCCCACATCTCTTCGTCCCTCAGGATGCCTCCTCCTAGGGACAGTGCTGAGACAGACCCCTGCTCTGACGCATCAGCACATCCACAGATGAAATAAGCCAAAATAACAATTTCCCCCCCCGACAACCTGTGAGCCATTAGGCAAAGCCTCCGTGCTCTGCAGTTCCGAATCCCACCCTGCCTGCACAGACGCAGGAAGAGCAGCGGTTACAAGAGTGGTTCGTATTTAATAATGCAATTTATATTCCACTCTCAACATAAACTATTGTAAAGGCACACTAATGTAAAAATACATCTGGCTTGTCAATAGTTTATCTTCTGGATCTGCATCTAAATCCCTGGGCATTCTTGACTTATGGCTGCACCAGTGTCTAATGAATAAAAAGGTGCAAATTATAGGCCTTGCTTTAATGCTCATCATAAAATTAGATGATAGTTGCAAAAGCTGCATTCTCCTGCCCACAGTGCAGCAATGGTAAGCTATAAATAAAGTGTATTTAATGTATCCCAGCGCTGCGCAGAGCCAGGAAACAGTATGTTACTGCACAGCCTTCAATGGATCCGCCACCAGTTCAATGAAGTGATAACTGATCCATCATGTGAATTTATGTTAACTGTCTGCTCGCAAAGTCACGGCCCCAGCACTGTAAATAGCCCACAATCCTTCCAGCCCGGCCTGCCTGCCAATAAACCTGTCACCGGCAGCCTGGGAGCAGCCACCTTAGGACACCGCAGACAAACCATTACAGCTTGGGTTTCCTCCCGGTTTTTCCATCGCCGCCGTGCCTTGGTTTACCCGCAGCCCAGTGCCCCCCTGCTCGGGGCTTCCCAGCCCCGTGCAGTGCTTTTCCACCTCCCTGGAGCTGTCACATCAGGGATGCGGGAAGCCCAGATGGGATCCGGGGGGCTGGAGGGTGCGTGGGTGGGATGGCTCCCGTTCCGGCGACAGGCAGATGATGGGAAGGTGAGGACAGGCTGGAAGTGGAGCCCTTCCAGTTCCTGCAGCAGGGTGAGATGCAGGGCCAGGAGGGCATGGGAATGGTGGGAACAATTCACTGGATGGGGACAGAAATGTAACTGCAGCGTGACTGGAAAGCATCCTCCTCCTGCAGAGATGTGTGTCCCAGGGCTGGGGCCTGGGAAGGAGACATCCCTGGGAAGATGTTCCTGGGAAGGAGATGTTCCTGGGAAGGAGATGTGGTCACCAGGAGGGAGATGTTCCTAAAGATGTGTTCCCCAGGGAGGAAACATTCCCGAGCAGATGTCCCCAAGAAGCAGATATCTTTGGGAAGGAGATGTCCCTGGGAAGATGTCATCCCCTGGAAGGAAACATCCACAGCGAGGATGTCCCTGGTAAGGTGTCCCTGGGATGATGATGTCCATCAGAAGGACACATCCCCAGGTAGAGGATGACCCTGAGAAAATGTGGTCCCTGGGAAGGAGATGTCCCCAGGAAGAAGACATCCCTAGAAGATGTCCCCAGGAAGACGACATCTCTAGAAGGAGATGTCCCCAGCAAGGAGACATCACAGGGAAGGTGTCATCCACAGGAAGCTGTCCCTGGGAAGGAGATGTCTCTGGGAAGATATCATCTCCTGGAAGGAGACATCCCCCGCAAGGATGTCCCTGGGAAGGTGTCACCCACAGGGAGGTGTCTCTAGGAAAGTGTCAGGAAGAGGATGTCCCTGGGAAGATGTGATACTCAGGAAGGAGATGTGCCTGAGAAGATGTCTCCAGGAAGACACAGTCCTGGGGAAGAAGATGCTCCCAGGAAGCAGACATATTTGGGAAGGAGATGTCCCCAGGAAGCAGAGATCCCCGGGAAGATGTCATCCCCTGGAAGGTGACATCCCTGCCATGGACGTCCCAGGGCAGGCATCATCTGCAGGGATGTGTCACTGGGAAGAAGACATCCCTTAGGAAGGAGACCTCCCCCTTCAAGCAGCCCAAACCCATGGAGCCCCAGCAGGGAGAGACAGGGGACACAGTGATCCTTGGGGAGCAAGGTGGCACCCTGGAGGACACGGGGGACACCGCGTCCGAGGGAAGCAGCCTTCGCCACCACCCAGCTCTCATTAACGCGGTGCTGAGCAGCCCCTAATAATAGCAACAGTAAATTCTCCTACCCAATTCGGGCCCATTTCTATAAATAATGTAGAATCTTTTTATTTACTGACAGGTTGTAAAAGTATCAGTGAGAATAATGTGAAATCAGGCGCTGCTGAATAATTCATGGCAGCGGCTCCGCTCTCCCCGTCCCCGCGCTCCCCTGGCCCCGGCGTTTACACGACAGCACCTTGCGCCCGGGTTTATCTCATAAAAACCAGGACTAACGACCTGGCACTAATTCTTTATCAACAGGGACTTTTACAGCGAGGGGAGGAGGAAGGAAATAGAAAGAAATAAAAATAACCCCGGGTGCACCCTATAAAAAATGCATGGGCCCATGTCCTCGCCTCCGAACGGAGCCGGCCATCCCTGGCTCCTCCCATCTGCAATTCCCCACAGACCCCACAGCCCCTCCAAAAATTGGTATTAATTAGCAGCACCCACAGCCTCACATTGGCATCCTGGGGCAGCGAGTGCAGGAAGGGTGGCACAACCCTGCTGGGACATGGGGCACGACCCATGGGAACACTGGGAGGAGTGATGGAGAGACTGGCAGGACCCATGGGGACAATGGCAGGAGCTGTGGGGATGATGACAGGAGCCATGGGAACACTGGCAGGGCCCACGGGGATGGTGGCAGGAGCCATGGGAACGATGGTAGGACCCATGGGGACACCAACAAGACCCATGGGGATGGTGGCAGGACCCATGGGAACACTGGCAGGGCCCATGGGGATGGTGGCAGGAGCCATGGGGGTGGTGGCAGGACCCATGGGAACNCAGGGCCCACAGGGAGGGTGGCAGGACCCACAGGAACACTGGCAGGACCCACAGGGATGGTGGCAGAACCCATGGGGATGGTGGCAGGACCCATGGGAACACTGGCAGGGCCCTCAGGGACAACAGCAGAATCCACGGGGACAATGGCAAGATGCTCCCTGTCCCCATGCCACCCTCAAGGATGCCAGCCTGGTGCAGCACACTCCTGCTGGGGGCAGATGGGTTAAATTTGGGCAGAAAAACCTGATCGCCGGGGCAACTAATCCCTGTAACAACCTGATCCCGTGTCCCTCATCCCTCCTGCCACCGCTTGAGGGCCATGGGGACAGCGGGGACCCCCCCTGCAGCCACCCCCATCCCCTCCCCAGAACAATACCTACCCGCCGCTGTTTTGATGTGCGGCACAAAGCCGGGAGAGCTTTCCATGTAACATGATAAAAGCAAGTCCCCAGCCAGCACAATTATTTGATAATTCTCCCTTAACACCCATCAAATTAAAGCAATGTCCAAGGGCTGCCTGAAGTGGCACTGATAGGTATTAAACTTTAATGAGATTTAATGGCACTGCCCTACTTTTTAAGCGCTCGGGCCTACATTTATGAACATTTAATTTCCCGGGCCCTGACCTCTTTTTTTTTTCCCTTTTTTCCCCGTGGCCCCCCCTGCCTGCCCGCCAGCACAGCTGGATTCTGTTAGCGCTGGCGGCCGCCCCGACCCGGGATGCTCGGGATGCTCGGCCAGCCCCGAGCCCAGGGAGATCTCCAGGCCCTGCAGGGTAAGATTGTGACTCCTGCAGAGAGCTGAGCAGGGAGGGGGAGCCCAGGGAAAAGCGGGGTGCAGATGTGATTCACCACAGCCAAATTTACGGAATGGCTTAATTAATTTGCTCCTGGGACGAGATGACACCGCGGGTCCGAGTGGTTGGAGGGCCCTCGTCCTGCTGCAATGGGTTTGTTTAGGCACCCCTGAAAAATAAGTGTGGCCCCACTGCAAACCCACTGTGCCAGGGCAAATCTGGGGGGTCAGACCCCTCAACGCCCCCAGGGAGAGAACACAGCCCACTGATCCAGTTTATTGCTGCCCTCTAGTGTGTATGGGACAGCCCAGGCCTGCTGTCACTTGTGCCCCTCCCCACATGTCCCCCCGGCCATTTGGCCACCAGGATGCTGCATCTCAATTAGGGACAGCTGATGAGATGCTCAGAGCCCTGGCAGACGGGGTACCTGAGAGCATCACCTCAGCACCCCAAAATCCCACTCATGGGGCTGCAAGATGGGCACGGCGGCACAGACTGGCACCAGTGACACCGGGCATCACCTCCCACCCCACGGGCCAGGCTGGATGGGGCTTGGAGCAACCTGGCCTAGTGGAAGGTGTCCCATGGCAAGGAGCTGGGATGAAATGAGTTCGGAGGTCACTTCCAGCTCAAACTGTCCTGTGATTCTACGGTCCTGGTGGGATACAGGTGGCAGCATTTCCCTACACTGGGAGTACCAACCAGGCTGCTGGCGTGGCTGACCACTCACGGCATGAGGGTTAGGGAAACTGAGGCACACACCAGTGCAGCCAGCTTCTGTGCTGGAAATGTCCCTCTCCCGCCTTCCCAGCACCCACCTCAACCGCAGGGAGCCCAGCAGCAGGAATGCAAAGGCAGGGCAATAAAAGGGAGCGTTATCAAGCCCCAGCAGAGCTGACAGCTCAGGGAGGAGAGCAGGGAGGGAGGGAAAGGAACAGAAAGGGAAAAAAAAAAAAACCCCCACCCTTAACCCCGAGATCACTTATCATTCAGGCTGCATCACGCATCTAGAAAGTGCAGACACAAAAATGTAATGTCATAACATTCGCAGTTCAATAACCTTTGCTTCACGAGACGGCTTGAACTGTCAGAGGAGCTGGAAGGTAAATATTTCAGCGCCCAGGCACTGAATGCAAAGGCGTGGGGAGGGGGTCGGCCTCGGCTTCCCCGGCTCGCCTCGACACGTTCAAATATCCCCCGCCGTAAATCCCGGCCGGCGCTGGGGAAAGGCCGTGGCGCGGATAAAATACGAGCAGATATAAAGCCAGACACCTTTATTGTTCGGCAAAGTCTTCCAACAAGTTATGAACCCGCAGCTTGACCCTAACCCATCATCTTGTTATACAGCGGAAACAAAGGCAGCGCCGGGAGCCGGGGCTGGAGCGGGGCAGGATGCGGGTGGGAAGGAGGAAAACCCAGCCTGCCTCCTCCACGGGGGATATTTGGGTGTAATTCATCCCTAAACCCCACATCTACCACGCTCCAGGCTGCCTGTGGGGAGCAGACCCCTTGTTAGCCCCTTCCAAGGAGCCTCCCTGCCAGGTTCAAGGGCACAGAATTCCCCGAGCCGGGGTTAACAGGAGCAGGACCCGGCAAACACCGGTTAACCAGGACGGCTCTTGTGCCATGCGGGCGGGAGGAAGGAGATTGCACAGCCAAGGAACAACGGCTGCAGCGGGTGGCAAACCAGTGAGGGATCCGAGGGGGAGCAGAGGGATTTCCCAACGGGGAAAACTCTCCTGACAGCACCGGCAAGCTGCTGGCACCGGGGCTCTGTGTGTGCAAAGCGACAGCAAGGCACGGTGGGCAGTCCAAGGTGGCTGCCCGGCACAGTGGGCAGCACCCTCGTGTCCCAGCCAGGCGCACGGCACAGCACGGTGGGCAACAGCAGCGCCAAGCAGCTCTTGCCAACAGCCCCTGCTGCACGTGCCTCCCCGATCCAACTGCGCGGCACAGCTGGGGACAAACCGGAGCCACCTGCCTGCAGCTGGGCTGGCTCTGCCACGGCGCACCCCGAGCGCCGCGGAACCGCAGGGCAGCGGGACGCCCCAGCGCCAAGCGGGGAGGGCGTCCAAGGGGGCACGGCCGCGGCGAGGAACAGTTAAACGGCCCCCGCCCGCACGGGGCGTGCGGCAACAGGCACCGTCGCACCCTCCCCAAACACCTGCTACCGCCGCGCTGGCACGGGGCGAGCGCCCGGGGCGGGCACGGCAGCGGCGGCGGCAGCGGGGAGCACGCCAGGGCCCGCAGCGAGAAGCGGCATGTCTGCGCTTGGCAGCACAACAGAGAGCAGGTGACAAGCGCGCCGGCGGTCGCTTTATTACAGGAAGCGAGCACGCAAGCATCTGACGCCGCGCTGCCCGGAGAGAAAATAAAACCCCCCCCCTTCTCCCCTGCCATTAACAATCCCTCCGCGGGCGCCGGAGAAGGGCCCCCGGATGCAGGGGGGTGGGTGGGTGCCCTGCCGCAAAATGATGGCCTGGTGGCATCACAGCTCAGCCTTCCCCCCACTGCATCACTCCCAAGGCCAAGAAAATCCCAAGGGAGTAAAATTACGTGTGTGTGTGTGTGTGTGTGTGTGTGTGCACAAACATTTTTCCTCTGCAAACACTCCCCGAGACAACAAAATCAGCCGCCCCTGCACCCGTTCCCGCGCCGCCCCGCTCCTCTGACCCAGCAATTAGAGGCAGGCATTAATATTTAAATATTGCCAGCTCGGGAGAAGGGAAATCAAATAAAACACGCCAGCGTGCCGGCAGCACATCCAGCTCCCGCTCCGTCGGCCTCAAACAGGGTGCACAGCAGCAGCGGGGGTGCTGTGCCACACTGCTGGGGACACCAGGGTACTGATGTCACCAGGGGAACCCCCTTTCTGGGCCAAATCAGGGTGAGCGAGGACATGGCCAGCAAACGGTGAGCAAGAAGCAGTGATGCTTTTGCCTGCTCAGCTGGGGGGGTTTCAAAGGAACCCCAACCCCGTGCTGACCATGTTTTGGGGCCCCCGCTCCCTCCCAGTCACAAAGCACCCGCCTGCAGGGCGCTGGGGACACACACATTCAGGCTGTACCCCCCCCCGGGAGTCACCCCTCGGTCCCGCGGGTGCTCGGAGGCGGCGCTTGGCCCAGCAAAGAGGATTTACTGCTCAACGCAAGGGGCTTTAGAGGCAATAACTTTCCCTCCTCTTGACTTAAATGGATTTGAAACTTCAAAAAGGATCGAGGGGGGCAGGCTGCCAAGCGGCCGCCCCCAAGGGCTGACCCC
>VZRR01007938.1:13262-32085 GCA_013398015.1 Oreocharis arfaki | reverse complement strand
TTGTCTCCCCCAGACCCTGGGGGGAGGAGGTGTCACATGGCAAAGCACTGCAGAGAAGAGCCTGCTGGAAGCTGACAGGCAGGTAGACAGCGCGTGATCACCCAGTGGAAGGACATTTGGGGTGTGCATTGCTGACATGGCAATGTGTGATAGTTCGCTTAGAGGAAATGCTATGTCTGGAAGAAGAGTATAAAACCAGCTTGTTCGTTTGAATAAACGATTCAGATTCCCTGCCGGTCTGGGTCCGTGGTTCAATCACCGACAAACTTCTACAGAAGTGTTGAGATTTATTACCTTGAGAATTGACATTTTATATTATGCATTGTGATTTTTCCTTTTATTTAATAATAGCTGCCTACTGTATTCCATTTCTAGCAAAATAAGGTCTGAC
The DNA here is from genome assembly GCA_013398015.1 of Oreocharis arfaki. Classification (NCBI taxonomy): domain Eukaryota; kingdom Metazoa; phylum Chordata; class Aves; order Passeriformes; family Paramythiidae; genus Oreocharis; species Oreocharis arfaki. Next base: position 31,694 of record VZRR01007938.1, on the reverse strand, counting down.
AGTCATTAAATGTGGTATGGAAAGATCTTAGTGTTGTTTAAATAATGGGAGAAAGATAGTGCATATTTTTTTAAAGATGTGTTTTACAGGTATTTCTGTTTATTAAGGAATCAAACAGTATTGAGGTTTTCCAGTGACTTAGTGATGTATTTTGTTTCCCTCGTCATTTTTCTTTCTTTTTAATGAATTTTTCCTATTGGCACACTGTATTTTAATTAGAAAATTTCAAGACACACTTCCATCTTCCCATTGTATCTTTGTTCTGCTCCTTTCATTTAACATGGTCACAGCACCAAGATTGTCAGAGTTCAAGAAACATTTGGACAATGTTCACAGGCACATTGGTGTGATTCTTGGTGCTGTCCTCTGCAGGGCCAGGAGTTGGACTTGACAATCCTTGTGGGTCCCTTCAGATCAGGATATTCTAAGACTCTATGCTTGTTTTACTCCTTTTACTTCAGCTTGGGGGGGTTTCGACTGTCTATGCTGAGTGCACTCAGCAAAGACTCTAGTATATAGCCAAGACCTCATCCCCTCCAAGTTACGTACTTACTTCTGGGATATAATTTGTTGATTGAGAATAGTTTGAATCAGGTAAGCACTCTTTCTGAAACACAGTTTCATTTCGGTTGTCCTTGCTAAAAGTTTCTTGTATTTTTTTCAAACCTAGCAACATTTTTCTTTATTTAGAACAAAATTTTACGTTCTTTGTTCCCTTTGGATAAAGTTGGCAGGGGAAAGACATAGCCAGATTGTTCCTGAGATTATCAACAGATTAAAATGATTAATTTTCTAAGTGTTTGTCTTGTAGATCAGCATTGACTTGCTGGTGCTCTGAAACATTTTAGAGCTCAGTGTCTGTAATACTGGAAAAGGTTCATTCACCCATTGATATGCCCAACTTTAAATGCTCATAGTGTTACTCAATGTTATTTTTTTTAATGTACTTCAGATTTGCAGTATTTTCTGCATATCATTCTTAGCAGTGTGTCCTTATTACTTCACAATGTGTATGTAAAAAGGTAGAGTTTTGGACAGTGTCCACCTGGCTGTAAAATCTATTATTGTATTTCTTCTTAGGTATTTGCAGCATTCGTTGTATCTTGCACTATCTTAGAATGCTCAATATCTCCTGTAATACAAATGATCAGAAGAAAGGAAGGAACATTGATTTTTTTATACCTTTTAGTAGGGTTGGTCACATTATAATTTACTGTGAGTATCTTTGGAAAGCACTTTTCAAAGGAATTGTTGTCTTGGAAAACAAATTTCCAAACATCAGTTTGGGAGGAGGAAAAAAAAATTCCAGAATACTTATTTGAGTTTGTCATATTTCCATACTTGCTTCATTAAGAGTTGTGAAATAAGGCTCTGTATAATTTTTATGCCCTTGCTTCTTCTGTGTTTCAAAACAGTTTCAGGCAATGACACGTCAATCTAATGGAAAATGCCAAATACGTCAAAAGGGAGCTGAGACTTTTGCTAAAGAGTAATGAACTAGGGACCTTTGGTTAGTTGCATGGACATTTAATACTGCTTATTAAATGGCACCTTAGCAGAACATATGTTTGAACAATTTTGAATTGTTGTGTTTATGAAGGTTTTATGATTATCAAATATCTTTTCTGAAGAAGACAGGAAAGATATGTAGAAGAAGTTTTGCAGTGGTTTGGAAATTAATTCTGAGGGGCACTGTAAAAATTCCTCACTGTTGTAATTTGTTAACACTATCTCACAGAAAGACGTTCATAATTTATGATAACAGTATCTTTGTAAAGGATTTTATTTCTTGATGTTTGTTTTTGTTTTGTGGGGTTTTGAAGTTTTTATTGTGGGCTTTTCATTTAGGTAGAGGTGATGGCAACAATAGGTTCCTGCTTTGCCTCCTTTATAGTACCTTGAAAAATGTTAAACATTTCTTGCACTCACTGTAGCAGCAGAGAAACACAGTGGTGATTTGTCAAGATAGTTGATATGCCCATCTGTTCAACAACCACTGTCTTTTCTGTTCTTTGCACCAACAGATCCTGCTGCGGGAAGGTTGCAAAAAGATACTCGTTGCTGATTCTCTTTCTTTATTGAAGAAAATGCATCGAACTCAGATGAAGGGTGTTCTAGTGGATGGTGGGTACAGAGGAAACATGATGGCTTTCAAGGTTTTAAAGACTATTGCTTGGTTTATATACCCCCTGTCTGCTTTGGAAGCTGCCCAAAAGCCTGAGTTTTTTTACCTTATCTGTAGAGCGTAGTAGGATACTAGATGCTTTTCCCCTTTCCAAAGGAGCTACTTGTATCTCAAAAACTACAAGATCCAGCATGCAGCTCTTTCTCTTGCTCGATCTCTGCATAGCCAGTAATGTATTTTGTCCTGCAGTTTGTCTGTAAAGGTGAAAATGTTGTTTGGTGCCAACATGGACAGTCAGATGATAATAATCTGCAACCAAAGCAAAAGATACAAGGTGGTTGTCAAATGGAAAATATTTTGCAAGGTGCTAATGATGCATGTGAGCAGCGCTGTAATTCACACTAGCTGAGTGTTAATAGCAAGAGACAAAAGCTGACAGGACAGAGTACCAGAGCTTCTGCTCTAAAATGCTGCAGAGTTAACAGCCACCCATCCCATGCTCCTTTTTTCAGTTTGCCTTTTGTCTCTACAGCAGTGATCCTGAACAGCCTTAATCCTGCAGTTCTACCATCATCAGATCTAAATATCCATCATGTTATTAGAAATGCTACTTTAGTATTGCTCCTCAATTTTTAATAGATTCTGTTAGGCATCTTAAGTAAATGCTTTTTTTAAGACCAAGCTCCATTTCTGTAATAGCAGTATGTTCATGCCTGCTTTATAAAAAAGTAAACATGGAGTTTGTTAACAAAGCTGTTCTTAGTTTTCTTTTGTTTTGTTTTTCAGAGGAGAATATCTGTGAATCATGTCTGTCTCCAATACTTCCTTCAGGTAGGATGCTTTTCTAGAAAAAAAAGAGGTTGTAATTTTTTTTTTATTAATATTCTAAGAGGAGCTACTGTTTGCATTTATTCATAAAAATATGTAATCTCCCTTGGTGATCACTGTATAAATTTCAATCTCCTATGCAAAGGTTGCTTTTGAATTGTGACATGAGAGTGGAGTCTCATTGGACATTTTTTGTTTCAGTAAACCCAGATATTCTTTCTTATTCAACTTTGACTTCCTTACTTTCTGTTTTGAATACATGGAATTCAAGGCAACTTTTAATTCCATCAACATACATATTCTCAAAGATTATTAGAACTACAAAACTAAGCTGCTGCCACCAAATTTTGTCCACCTCTGTTGGATGATTTAGACTGAACTTGTAGATTATAAAATTTTATGGAATGTACTTTTTGTCTGAATAGTGGAGAGTTCTTGGCTTCAGTCATGGCTGCCATGTCTGAAACATCTTAAAACCGACTAGCTTTGAAACACCTTCTAAAGTTAGTTTTGAAACTAGAAATTCAGGATGTTATTTTGGAGATGTATGTTCTGCGAGGCAGCTATATCAATAAAATAGCCATGTAGTTGTTGGGTGTCTTAAAAAGAAGTAATTTTACTAAGAGAATATCTGTCATGGCATGTTCAAACAAGAATATATAAGACAAAGCACACGTACAGACATTTGTTTTCTAAATGTTAATAGCCTGATAGAATCAGTTACCATTTATCTGGTTCCTGCTATTTTTCACTTAAATAAATAAATAAAACCAGCTATACTGGGATGACATGCAGCAACATACAGACCAGGAAAATCTGGCAGAGTTGAATGTGCTAGTGCTTTGAGGTATGTGTGTTGAGGGAAAAAGAGCCAAAGCAGAATGTGAATGATGTTCATGAATAAGATGGTTATTCTTTAGGTATGTGGATGTTGTATTTAGGGTTCTAATTTGGCTAAATATTAATGTGGGAATGAAAACCCACCTCATGCACCTAGGCAGCTTGTTGCCAAATTTCGAGATCATGGTGTGCAGTGCAGGCACTAGAACTGCTCAGTGTTCTGGTTCTCTTCACGCTATGCAAGAATTTTTCTGTTAACTTTGCTTCAAAGCAGCTGAATTTTTTGGTGGTAGTTTACTGTTCTCCCTGCCCAAATTTAGCATGTAGCATTTATTGACATGAAAAATACCTGGTGGAAAGGTATACAGCATTTAAGCCACAGAATAAAATTGTTTTGTAACTCCATCACTGGCACACATTACCTGAAAGCATCACTCTTCATGGTTTCTATGAATGAGCAAGAATAACTTGGAAACAATTTTGAGAGATGTTACTAGAAGTTTCTGTGTGTATAACAGAATGTGGGCATATATTGCTGTAGCCACTAAATCATTTGTTTCATTGCCCTGTTGAAATGAATTTATTTTTCTGTTTCCCAGATGCATCCAAATCCTTCAATGTGGTAGTGTTCCACTGCAGACACATGTTTCACAAAGAGTGCCTACCCGTACCTAACACAGTAAGAAATTAGCTTAATATGTCTGACACCTTTGTCAAAAATAAAGTGACGCATTATTTTCTTTTGTCAGCTGTGGAGAAGAGCATGGGTCTATGAGGAATTATATGAATACAGTAATAACTTGCGATGATACCACATAGTAGTATGTGACTAAGGAAAGGGAGTTTAAGGTCACTGCCACTAAAGTTCATCCAATGTAGAAAGAAATCACTGCTCTTTGAAGAGTATTTTATCACTTTCTGTAATCTGAATATGTAATGAAGCTCTGAGACATACAGAGAATACAATCTGTCTGATTTTTTAATTAATTCTTTTCCATTCCAGCTTTTACTTTAATTAAACATATTGAAAGACAAGAATAAAGGTATTTTCGCAAGTGAACTGTATTAAATGATTCTGACCCGGAAGACAAAAATCAGTCATTTCAGAGTGAATGTTTAAACATCTTTGTAATCATCCTTATGGTCAAAACATGTTTTTCTTTATAAGTTTTTTGGGAGGTTGGTTGGTTTTTTTCAATTAACACAAAGCAAAAACAGAACTTCTAGATGTAACAGAGTTTAAATTTAGGAACAAAAGCATTCAAATGGTAACAAAATGACATAGAAAATTAAGTTTTTAAGATTCTGTATCTGTCTCTGAAAATTAACATGTAGTGAAAAAATAGGTTTAGTGAATCACTTCTTCTGTAGGTAAACAAAGTGCTTGCAGCCATATTGTACTGTATGTATATTTAAATATGTTATGAAAAGCTTAATGTATTAGATCATTTGTATGAGAAAGCACAACAAGTAGTAAATATTTCTTCAATGTTTACCGCAAATTTTATTGTGAGAAATAATCTAAAATTTATCTAGCATTCTCAATTTTCTGGGACAGGTGACCAGTTAGGTGGGATTTTTAAATGTTACATTGATATTATATTATATTATATATATTCATAGACTGTATGTATGAATACACGGGTGTCTGCATGTAAAAGAGCCAAATTTCCCGTTATATTGTATTTTGTGGCCTTAGGTGATCAGTCATGTTACTGATATTTGGTTATTGGTGACATACTGAAAGGAAAATAGTGCATGCACAAAACGCACACAGAGCTAAACATAGAGTAACAATAAATACATATTTGATGTCAAATGACAGTATTTGGGCTCTGATCTCAATTGTCGGAAATCTGTGGAGCACTGTGCAAAAACACAGCTGTGACTAAGGCATCCAGTGGTTATTGGAGCTGACCAAGTGACTTTACTCTCATCTTTATATATGAAGATAATCAGTGATGCTTTTCACTGTGTATTTTTCATTTTTGGTGTGGGGGAAATTTGACCTTACTCTCCTGGCAGGTGGTGGTAATGCCCCTGGAGTGAGTGGTGAGTTGTACCCTCTGACTCCAGAATGGCCTGCTTTACTATGTTTTTCTATATTGTCTTCCCTCACCTATCCATGACTACGTTGATAGGGAACAGCCTGACTGTAAGCAGTAATGTTGAGAAGGGCATTAGCACTTTTCATTCATTTTCACACATTCTGATGTGGCTACATTTCTCTGAGAGATTCCTGTTTTCTTTTTTGATTTAGGTATCTTCTGTCCAGTTCTGCAATATATGCAGTGCCAAACACCGAGGTCCAGGAAGTGCAATCCTGGAGATGAAGAAATAGCAGTGGCTGAGTTCTCCATGTCAGTCAGTGACAACAGATCTGTTAGGGCCATGCAGAGCCACTGTATTTTTCCATTAGACATCATTTCTGCATATAATTTTGATTGTGATTTAAAAGTGGTTCCTGTAATTTATCCTGTTTATGGAATATTTGGGGGAATGAGAAAATGTGAAAATCTTTCTGTGGTAAGTCTTTGTTATGCAATTCACATGTCATGGTTCCTTTGCTCAACTTGTTACTTCCTTCTGGAACAGAAAAAAAAAAAATAAAATGAGAAGAAAAAACCCACACAATTTAGAGATTTGTGTTTGCTATCAGTTAATGAGATTTACAGTTTGGATCCACATCAGACTTACAGTTGGATATTGTAAAGAAAAATGCATTGCCGTGAATTCAGCTCACCAGACTACTTCAGTCCTGATTTAGTCTATTAGGAGCCTATTTTGCCTTGAGACCCACAGGAGTCTGACTCCTTTCAGTGGTTGTCTGTGTGCCCCCTCATATCTTCACTTAACAAATTTGTTAACTGTGAATTCCATACATTGGCAGTTTGCCTTGGTTACACATTCATAGTTCTTTAGAAACTGGTTAATTTTTCAATTCATGTTCACAATGCAATAGTTTAAAGTGAGCTTTTCTCATGTTCAACTCGTCCAGAAGCTTTATTTTTAAATATAGTAGTAGGTCTTTATGCTTATTTTGTGTGGTTGAAGTGTATGATTTCATATAAGTGCAAGGGAAAAAAATGTATGACCTTTCAAAGGTAGGATCTCTAGAAGTTTCTTTTGGCTTTAGCAAATTAACAGCTAAGTTAAGTAAGTCAGTTGGATGTTAACAAAACTCTGTTTTTCATCTAAACTGCATTCTGTTTTGTTGATCCAAAGGAAGTGATCTTTCAGAATGTCTTCACAGTAATGTAATCTGTTTATAATATATGCTGACTAAATTCAGTAAAAGCATATTTTCCTTAAGAAAAGTCATCAGAACTCTCCAGTTATTTTCATGCTTTTTAATAACTTGGGTTTGAAAATAAAAATACATTGCTTTGCCATCAAATTGTACAGTTTAAACAAGCTAACGTACTAAGTTCTACAACAGTGGTATAGGGATACTGCAGTCTGTCTGTAAAACTGGAAAATACAATACCTCTAATACAATACCTTCTTCTGTACCTTTTTCCCATGTAAGTACACCTTAAAATAATTTTTACTGTGGAAACTTGGATTTCTAGTTTATGTATATTCATAATATACATAAATAAATATACTCTTTTAGAAGTCTTTTTAATATACTCTTAAAATCCTCTGGGCAATTGGTCTAGCAATCTGAAGAATGATTTTTTGTTGTCCACTGTGCAGATCTGTATAATACTGGAATAAAGTTTTATGTGTTTAGAAATGCTAGGATTTACTCTGCATGACTGCATAAGCAAAACAATCATTAAAAGAATAGATCTCTTAAAAGCATTGTAATCTGTTGTGTTAATACAGACAGCTGAGGAATAAATAAAAAATGGTGCAAATTATTAATGAGCATGGAGTAGGTGGTATAACAGAAGGATAGGAGGTTTGTCGTGTTGAGCATAGTCTGCATACATCAAGCTTCACCCATAAGAAATAGTGCCTGGCTTTGCAGCTGTTTGTTTTCAGCAGCTAGTACACATTCTCAGGTATATTGTTTGTTTATCCATTCTTTACTATACTGATCAGGAGAGCTGCTTTGATTCCTAGTAACTGAAATGCCTCCGGTGAGCTCAAGGGTTGTTTCACCATGATGTTTAAGTTATTGCATGCTGTGCCTGTAAAAGTTTTAAAACTTTTTTAAACCCCCCTTCTTCAGTAGCTTTAAGCAGCTTTTCTATATTATATCCTAAAAATGCAATAAGCTGTCAGCTTACAGGAGGAAAAAGTCAAATTACTTCTAAACATGTATATGGCAAAGTGTCCTGTAGCTTAGAGTTATATGATAATTTCAAGAAGGTATATTTTTTACTTCAGCTTGGCCTTAAATTCTCTAAAGCATTTGAGCATTCTGTGATTCAGTTTGCTTCTCTGCCATCATCAGCAATCACACTGCATTATACCTTGGCATATTCTTTGCATTATGCAAGTAATTTTAAATCATTGTATGAAAATCTAATCAAAATCTTCTCTAAATCCAAAGCTTCTTTCATTTGGACTTCAGGGACTACCCTTTTCATGTTTCTGAAGTCTAAATTTGCTCATTAAGATTCAGCAAGAACTGTACAGACCTGATTTTGATTCACTCTTCTTCCTAAGAAGCCTTTACATCATAGAAAACATCTGATGTTAGAGTCTAAAATACTCAGCTACCCAAGAGCTTTTCTTCTGAAGAACAACTTTTCCCAAGAAATAACCGTAAAGTTGCAGAGCCTTTCAGGAAAGTACAGAGTAGCACTTAATCAGATTCACCAGCACTTACTTCAGATGTCAAAGTTCTTGTGCTTCAAAGGTAAACTCAAAATAAATTTAAAAGCTATTTTTTTCTGTGATATATCCAGTTCTGTGCGAGTTCTTGACCAGTGAAGCCAACTGAAAGGATTTGTGATGGATCAAGTAAATACATATTGGTTTTTCATATCAAAAGAGAGAAAACTATTTTGGCTTGTAGCAGGACATCTCACCCCCACAAGAACTTAGCTCCTTAACCAGTCAGATAACTCAAACATGTCTTGTAGTGAGTTATTTTGGTGCCATAGGGTTAACACTGGTCTGGCATCTCCCAACTGCCAACAAATAGCTTGCTGTTAAAGTGAGATCTGGCAAGATAAGTTGGATTTCTGATGGACAGACACTCACTTTACAAACTATAAAAGCCACATTAAACCTTCACAAAGCAGAAATCTATACATTTTCCTGGAAATGTATGGGAGCTTTTCCCATGAGTAGGGATGCTTGCTCTGCAGTTACTGTCCACGGGTTAAGTGAAGGAATCTGTGTACGTTATTGTCATTTCAGTGGCAAGTTACATTCGACTCCTAATCAATACTATTTCTTTTGCTAGCTTAGCTATAGGTACCTTGATATAGTGCAGTGTTATATGCTATACTGTAATCTACTAGTAGTTTTTTACTTTTATACTTTGTAGTAAGTAATTCTGAGTAAGATCTTCATCTGTTATCTCTTGTCTGTTTAATAAATAATTAATTTTTATAAATAGACCTGATCTGCCGTCCTTAGAACTTGTGGGCCAAAGTGATTTCTTAAATTCAAACTTGTCAAAATCTGAGATTAAGGCAGGGCTTGTTTGAAGCTCCCACTCAGCCCCTGACAGGCTAAAGTGAATCTTCGGATTATTTTTCTCGTCTCTCTTTGTTTCATCATTTTAAACCCTCAATGCTATGTGATAGGCTTCGTGAAAATATTGGGCTACACTGAAGATTTTGGGGGCCCAAGAAATGGGGAGCTAGAGGTGCCTGCTGAGCATGAGGCTATTTAGTCCTGCTGAAAGCTCAGTTAAAGTGGACAGCATCAGGATAAAGGTTGACTTTGGCAAAGGAGGGGTTAAATGTTCTACTGGATCACCAATACCTTGAATCAGCTGTGTGTGGTGCTTGGGCAAGAGTCTGCTGCCCACCCTGACATGATTCAGTGGGTCAGTTAATACTTCAAGAAGTTGTTCTATATAGAAAAGTGTGTTCTCTATAGCTGCACTACAGGAAACCTTGAACACATTGGGTATTGTGCATTGGAACATGACTAAGCTCAGTGTCTGACACTGATCTTGTGTTACAGAGCAAGAGCAAAGACAAAATTAGTTGCTTGAGTCCCCGTTTTTGGATCCATATCATATTCCATATGGTATCATATTCCATAGATCCATATCAAAATATGATATTTTGGATCCATATCATATTTGGAATAACGGTTTTCATGGGCAGTTACTGCCAAGGATTTGTCAAGCACTACTGTAAAGCAACTAACAAGAAATAGCAAGTTGTCTGTTATGTTTCAAAATGTGTTTTTAGTAGAAGACTATGCTGCAACATCTTTTTCTGCATTTTGGCTGATAATTGGGTAGAGGTTTTCAATATTCTGTATAGAATGCACAGGTTGGTCTAGCAAGTTTTCATCATAGGAAATTTAATCACTTTCTATCTTAGGCTTAATGTTTATTCAGCTGGAATCTTTTAAGCAGGCACAGTTTTATTCTTTGCTATTGAGTACAGTACCACAGTGGTTTTCTGCTTGGTGAGTAGGGTTCCTGACTGTAGTTCAAGGGAACCGGAATTTTAAATAATCTCTTGAATAAAAAGTCACGGTGGATTTCCCGCTTCTGAAATACTGTGATTTAGCATTCAAGTACTGTTTGTCGTCAGTCACCTTGGAATTACAGTGTCGTCTCTGCAGGTTGGTTGCACTGGTCCTTACTTGATAGCAGTTTGGAAAACTACTTGCAGGAAAATTCCTACCTAATGCTGAACAGGGGCAATTACCTGAATGAGAAAAATCTCTTTGAGAAGCCAGTTTTCCCTCTCCTGTTGTACAATTCTGGCCTCTTATTCAGGGAGTATAACTTTTACCCCTGTTTATAAATGCTAGACATAACATCAAGGTCTCTTCCTCTCTAGAAAGCTTCCCCCGTGAGTGCATCTTTGCCAAATACTTGCTATAAATTAACTGCTGTACTTTCAAAACAATTTAAACAAGACTTGTAAGAAAAGAAGTACCTCATTTAGAGAATGACTCTTTAATTACATACTTTGGGGACTGTCTTCTTATTCTACTGTGCCATGAAAGATTAATTTACTTTTGGCATTAGAAATATCCCTAGATGATGTTTTTTTCTGTTCTTCAAGACAATGTGTGCTTTCTTTGACTGTAATCAAATATTAAATTATGCAGAAAACAGGACATCTGAAGTGTCTGAGGCATCAAATGTAGAAGAGAATAGAGTGTGTGAGAAGTTCTAAAAGAACTCAGTGAGTCATAGTGGGAATTAACTAAATTTATCCTTAAAAGCCTTCCAGAAATGGGGATCATAATAAACTTTTGCAATAGAGCAGGTCTTCGGGGTTCTGGTATGTTCTCACTGTAACATTCACCCAGGAGTCTGTCATCTGAATGGACAAGGCTGCCAGTGGCATCTGCTCCTGGATTGTGCTTAGGACCGGTTATGGTGCAGGAGTCAGAAATGTGCTGAGTGGAGGCTGATACCCCTCCAGCCTGAAGGAGCTGCCAGAGCGGGAAGTGTAGTAGTATAATTAAGGGCTAGGAAGTGGCCGGAGCTGCAGAGGGCGGTTGAATTGGTAGGGGTTTTCTCCCCTTGCTTTTAGTCAGATTCCAGTAGGCTTTAAGTCCAGTTAGGTTGACAAGGTAATGATTATCTTGGTGTCTGATAGCTGTAAAATTTGGCAAGCTGTAACTTTTAGCAAGATGTCAGCTGGATGACATGTTCAAAATAAGTGTTCACATAGGATACAGATTTATGTTTCTGGTGAGAGCAATGGATGGGAGCCACAATAAATAAGTTGTGGGTTTTTTAAAAATCAGTTTAAGTGGAATGTTTTTAAAAATTAGTAATTGTCTCACATTTTATCATGTTGTGCTTACAATAAAGTAGCAGCATTGGAAGGTGCCGATGACGATAGTGTTTTTATTGTGTAGAACTCATTCAGAAGCAGCTATTTTTGCACATGCTGGCACAAGAATCACTGAAGCACTTTTCAGTGTGTCCAAGTCTAGTGTGTCTTTATTGAGTCTTCATCTGGAATTTCTTCAGAATCGTGAAGATCTTTAGTTAAGCAAAGCCAAAGCTGGGAAGCATTTTCCCTGTGTTTCCCTGAACATTTGAGCCAAGAATATATTTCTGGCATAACTTAGTTCTATGCTATGCAGACTTTCAGTCTCTCTGCAGTATCAAAAAACTTTCCAGTGATGTGCTAAGGGAAGTATGTTCCATTTACATTATTTCATAATCATTCTTTGTCTCTTTTCTCCTTCTACCCTTCTCTGCTCACCACTCCCCTCTGAGTATGTGCATTGGAGTGAGTGCCTTTTTTTGAATTGTATAGTGATTTTCAGTCATTATCTGCTAACACACTGTGCTGTGTATGTGTTAAAGTATGTACTTTGTATATCCTGTGGGAGATAGCCAGGTCTTTGTTCATCCTTAGTTCCTGGGGGAGTTCATTACCTGGTGTCAAGCTAATGAAAACATTTTCCTTCAGAGGCAAACCATCCAGGACGAAAGTTTCAGTCATGCCAAGAGAATCATTGAGATAGGAAGGGACCTTTCCAGATCATCTAATCCAGTTCCCCTGCTCCCAGTTGCTCCGTCACCTTCCCAGGGATTGATTGAGTCTAACGAGCCTGTGGTTTTCCAGATGCTACTTCTTGCTCTCTAAAGATGATGATATGGTTAAAATGAGAACTAGAGCCTTGAAGAGTGAGATTGGCTTTTTTCCAGTCTTCAGAAACTTCTTCGGATTGACATGGTCTTTCAAAGATAATCAAGAACATTTTTTTCATGCTGTAGTCTTTGTGCCTGGGTATTTTATAATGTTGCAGTCTAGTCCAGAGATGAAGCCAATATAAAGTACTGTTGGGAGAAATCATGTTCCCCAGCCAAAGAGCAGATATTCCTAAATGCTTGGCTTGGGCAGAAGTGTGTTATTCAGAGAAACAGCACTGACTTCCTTAGCAGTGGTAAAAGCGCAGCTGCACTTAAGCATGTTTCTGGCACACAAATTTTCCTTTGCTGCTGCTTTCTTTCACAGGTAACTGCTTCTCTTGTCTTGCTTGCCCACATTAACAACTGCCCTTGAAGCTCTCCTCTGTTACCCTATTTTCTATACCAAGAGCTATGTTAAGATGCTTTAAAGCTGTTAATCTTGCATCAACAAAACAACCAGATGTAATACATTTCCATTACTGATAATGAAGGATGAAGCTGGACACTTACTTGTCTCTAAGTACTGAGGAAGAATGAATGAAAATACATTGCATGTGTTAGGAAGAGGAAAAATGTGGCAAGCCTTTTTCGGGGAAGGGCGGGAGAAATTTAATTTCTTAGCAGAATCAGTATAGAGGATTTCATTTGCATGGTTGTTTGTTTTTTTCAGTTTTTGTAAATCAGGCTTGTGATGTCTGTGCTAGATGTCAGAGATGAGATATGATAGGCTCAAGTCAATCATCAGCACATATAAAATCATCTGCAGCCATTCTATAGCTTAGTGAAAGTTCTGCTTTTATAGGGTGTGTTGTACTTCCTGCCCATTCCCTTGGGTTTACTTTTCATGATAGAACTCACTGTTAACAACCTGAAGAGCAGGTAGTCTGGATGTGCATCTTCTCCATGCTCAATAGCCGCATATATCTATGCATATAGGCAGCTCAGCATTCAGAGGCTCCAAGGTTGCAAACTGATGTCGGGAGGACCAATGATAGCTCAGGTCTGTGCTGGAGCTTTGGAAACATGAGACAGTTTTTGTTCCTGCTGAAACTGATGACAAATTTGCCTTGGCTTATATGAGAATGGCATTTGACCCTCCTTAGATAGTACATTGCATTATGAAAAAATACTATCAAGTCAAATAGATCAGGAATTTTTCCTTCTGACATATGAGATAGCCTGTAGCTGCCTAAATTCAAGTAGTACAAAATTACTTTAGTAGTGGGACTTGTTGGTCATCTATAGGATTCATATCTGAAGAGGTTTATGACTTTCATTTATCCTTCTAGGAAACAGTGAAAACCATTTTAATTAGTAATGTATCCTTCCAAAATAGTATTAAAGCAAACTTATAATGTGTACTTCCGAAACAGTATTAAAACAAACTCCTAAAGGCATTTAAAGACGTTGTACTTTGTGTTGCTACTGTGAAATGTGGCTGTATTGATAGTTGCTGGTTTTAATGGCTTCTTCCCTTATGCTGCATTGAAGTGTTCTAGAAAAGCTCATGCCATTGGATTTAGAGAATGAAGATCAAGTGTTGCACAATGAGATTAGGTAAAGAAATTAAATGATCAGGATTTCCTAAAGAGTTTTTTCTAGATACTGAATCCTTCATCTCTCCCTATGTAGCTCACCCCAACCAACTCTTTTGTTACTACAACCAGCCTTTATGCTGAATTGAATCAAACCATGTTACTGAATTCATGTACTATTTATTCAGTTACTATATTACAATTTATAAAGCGGCAGATGATGAGATGATTTTGTCTATTTTGTTGGGGATGAATCCCAGCAAATGAAATCCAAAACTGGTCACTAATTTCTGATGTGATTCATTCTTATCATTTGATTCTGGTGTACTGCAAAATTCTGTATATCTTCCGGGAGGGAAAAAAACCCCAAACCTGAAACAAAAAAAACATTCCTATTTCCCTTTTTGTCCATTGTGATGATGGCAATATTATCTCAAGAGTACTCATAGTAACTTTCCAGGATATGATCGTATGAGAAATAACCTAAAAGGAGTTTGAAACACTGAACACTTAGGTCTAACACTTCTGAATATTGCCAGTAGCTGAAGTACATAAGTTAGAAAGGCAGAGTCCCAAAAGATACTTCAGAAAACAGTGTGGTAAAAAGGGATTCTGTGATTATAAAGAGGTGGGTTCCACCTAAGCTGGTATGGAATTAAGTTTCTGGCACTGAAATAAGTTAAAGGTGTTTTAAACCAAAAACTAACAGGGAACTTTGTTAGCCTTTACCTAGAAGACTTGAAGGGTGAAGCTGCAAAAATTCTGTAAAGCAAAAAGACAGCTTTTCATAAATTTCACACAGGGAACATTGAGAAACAAACAAACAAACAAACAAAAACTAAAATCTGTAATTTGGTAACCTAAGATTCAGAGTAAAATGTAATGTGTTCACAGAAGTGCTGTTTGGAAGGGATTTCTGAAGGTCATCTAGTTCAGGCTTGAGGCTTTGCTGAAAAGGACGTGTCACTAAGACACCATGTTACGAACATTAAAATTATGTAGAAATATCAGAGAAAACCTTGTGAGCAAAAGGCAGGCACTGTTTAGGGAAAATTGGAATCAAAGGAGGTAAATAAATGAATGCTATCAAAAGGTATTAGAGAATCAGTAACGATCTCAATATTATGCGTGAATATGAAGCATAATAATAGTAGAGATGTACTGTGAGACACTTGACCAATATGGTAACACAGAGCGCAAGGAGTCAGGGACAGAAAGAGCAGTAACACTGTCAGACTTCAGCCATGCCTGTATAAAACAATGGAGCATTTTCAGTGCTACAAAACACTATCCCTCAAAGCACCTCATCAAGGAGCACAAAAGGAGTAGGAGCCCTTTGACTTTTTCCCTGGGAGCTGCACAGAACCTGAATGCTACAACTGGAGGGCACTTAGTAAGAGAGTCCTTTAAGTGATCGAATTCAATGTGCTTGTAGGATGTAGAAGTGTCCTGGCTAACCCAAAACATTATTGTATTCCATATCTATCTGTGCCAAAAATGATTACTGGCTCTTTGAGGGCCAGCAGCATGGCTGGAACCGGAATTGCAGAATTGCAGGGCAATTCAGGAGATGCTGGAGTCTGCAAAAACTCAGGACACCTGAGCCAACTCCCTCTTGTGCCTGCCAGCATTTCCTAAAGGCGGGGGCTCTGTTTCAGAAGGAGTTGCTTCAGGTGGGTTTCTGGGCTTGCAACTGTAGTAACCCAGAAAAACTGCATTTCTGCAATCAAAAATTGTTTCAGAGTGAACTTTGCAAACTCTATTGGCAGCGCAAAGCTTGAACTGGTCCCTGGCGCTGGGTCACCCCATGTCGATTCTGGGAGACTGTTTCTCTCTGTCCACAACCCACTGGTGACTCAGAGGACAGCAGCACCAACACTGGTGCAGTCCAGTGGGTGGCACAAGGAAGCGGCAGGCAGTGGAGCTGACCCCACACGTGCTGGCAATTCCCATGTGCCACTAGAACTGCTTTGTAAGCTCCTACCTTCCCAGGAGGGTTCTTTTTGTCTGCCATCCTTTCCCTTTGTCTCTCAGGCTGCATGGTCGCCTGCGAAGGCTGCCATACTGGGGGATGGTCAGACGCCATTTTCCCTTTGTGTCCCTACACGCAGTCAGCAGTGAGGGCCACCATCTTGGAAAGGGTATTTTCAGCAATTTGGGTTTCTCTATGTCCCCATGGGGTTCATGAGATTTACCAATTTTATATCTAGTGGTTATTTACTGGAGCTTTTTGGCTATTGCTGCTTCACTTGTTAGTAAACAGCTATTTTTCCACTTGTATCTACTGGTATTTATTTCTTATTGGTGGAAGGGATTGGTTGAAACTAAGGGGAGGTAACTGATTTTAGTGTCCACCTCTTTAAATTGTCTTAAACCAAGACAAGAAGCAAGAAAGTAATCTGTCAAAGTAAGCTTAACTGTTCAAAAAATCACCACCAACAAAAAAAGAACTATATAAAAGTGAGGGACCAAATTTGAAGCACTGAAATGTTTTCAAGTCATAGGAAAAATGCTGAATTCACACAAGTGGACTTTTTGAAAAAGCATCTCCTCTTTACAAAGCAAATCTTGATAGACAGCAAAGTAAAGAGACTGTTGAGATGTAAACAACTCTTTTAAAAGGCATGTCATGTTTAGAAAAGGAAAACAGAAAAGAGCATTAAATTCTGGCAAGTTAATATCAAGCTGCAATAAAAATAGGCTAAGAGACTCAAGAGAAGCAATATAACTGGCAAAGCTTACAATAAAATCACCTTTACAGAAGACCACCAGTAGAAAACTAAAGCAAAAAAAGAGATGCCAGCAGGAGAAATAAGTCAGTTCTTTGGCCTAACTATTGAATAACTATTTATTATGGAAATGTTAAGAGAAGGCCTAGAGTGGAGCATTTTTTAAACACAGAAACTTTTGAAATTAAACTGTTTTTAGAGAATGTAGGGAAAAAAACAATACATAGAATCAAACTATGAACATCAGTAGGTATTCACCTAAAACTGGTGAATCGCTAAACAGGATATTGCTATATAAATAATTGTGATGTGTAAATTGTCTTTAAAGTCTTCTAATACTAGAAAAATGGAAAGTAGTTAATATGACACTAATATTTTCTAAACGGATCCATGAAAAATCCCTAAAAATACAGGCCAGTAATTATCACTTCTATACTGGATAAATCAACAGAAGTTCTACTTTTAAAAAAGAACATGTAATTACATCAGTTTTATATTTTACACTGGGGAAAAGTGAACATGGATTATGGAGAAGGAAGTTATGCATCCCATTCATCTGATTTTCTAGAAGGACTTGATGAACCTGTCTGTAACTGATTCAGATGATACAGTGTTTTTACACTTGAAAAAAATCTAAAAGCTTGTGCTAAAATCCTTGAACAGGATTTAAAAAATCAAGGACATGGAGGCAGGATGTGAGGCATGGTAAGTAAGTTTGGTGATGATACCAAACTGGGAAGTGCCGCTGACTCTCCCATGGGACAAGAGGCTTTGCCTTGCAGGGGGATCTGGATTGACCTGAGCAGTCACCAGTGACAGGAAGCTGAGCAAGACCAAGCAAATGCTGGATTCTGCACCTGGGATGGAGTAATTCCAGACATGAGTCTGAACTGGGAGAGGAGTGGCTGGAGAGCAGCCCTGCAGAAAGGGGTTTGGGAGTGCTGGTTGGCAGGAAGCTCCATGGGATCAACAGTGTGTGTGCCCCAGCAGCCAGGAGAGCAAACCTCATCCTGGGGTGCACCAAACACAGCATCACCAGCCAGCCAAGAGAGGGGATTATCTTGCTGAATTCAGCACCGGTGCAGCCTCACCTCGAGCACTTTTTGCAGTTCTGGGCCCACCATTTAAAAAGGATGTGAAGGTACTTGAATGTGTCCTGAGAAGGGCACCAAAGCAGGGGAAGGGGCTGGCAGGAATGTGCTCTGGGGAGCGGCTGAGAGCACTGGGCTTGTCTGGTTTGGAGAGGAGGAGGCTGAGGGGTGACCTCACTGCTCCCTGCAGCATCCTGTGGAGAGGAAGTGGCGAGGGAGGTGCTGAGCTCTTCTCCCTGGTACACAGTGCCAGAACATGCAGGAATAACTCAGGTCTATGTCTGTCATGGGAGGTTTGGTCTTGATATCAGAAAACACTTCTTTACCCAGAGGGTGGCCAAAACCTGGAATAGGCTTCCTGGAGAGGTGGTCAAGGCCTTCCCCGCTGTCGTGGGTTGGAACTGAGTTGATTGACGTGAGTTTTGGCCAATTGCGCTTTTCCGAATTTGCATGTTCAAGCGTTGTGGAAGTGAGAGAAGTGGGAGTTGTCCCAGCTCTCGCGCGGGGCAGCGGGGGAGGAATGGGCCCC
>VZRR01007938.1:0-12735 GCA_013398015.1 Oreocharis arfaki | reverse complement strand
TAGTGAGACTTTTAAAACCTGCATTGCTGACCAAAATCTCATGTTGTGTCATCCTTTGTGCAAGTTTGGTAAATGGAGGGGGGATGGAAGAGAGGAGAGTGTGTTATTATTGCCTTAATTTCTATAATTTCTTTTAGCTCTAGTTCTGTTAGTAATAAAACTTTCTTTACACTGTATGTACCCAAGTGCGTGCCTGTTTTGCCTCACAGATTACTTTTGTTTCCCTCAATATCATTGATACCCCTTATGCAAAATAACAGATTTCGTGGGGGCTTGGCACGTAGCCAGCTCAAACCACGACACCCGCCCATGCCTCTCAGTGTTGAAGAGGCATTTGGACAGTGGCCTTAAAGCCGTGCTTTAACTTTTGGTTAGCCCTGAAGTGGTCAGTCAGTGGGACTAGATGGTCATTGTAGCTGAACTATTCTATTCTATTCTATTCTATTCCATTCTATTCTATTCTATTCTATTCCGTGCTCACCGTGAGTTGAACAGTGATGAGACTGTTACAGATGTCAGAGGGTTTCAGCTCCAAAACCACTTGAAATAACACATAACATGGGCTAGCATGTTGACTAGAAGTCCAGAATCTTCTTTTAGGTATTTCCAAGCTGCATCCTACAGGTTCCTTGGAAGTCTACATGTAAGGTCCAATAGATCATACCATTAAAACTTACACTGAGCATGTGAATATCTTTTATCTTCTTTTGCTTCTCATATGATAGAAGGAAGTTTGTTCCAGAAAAGGTTGAGCTGTGCAGCTGAAATTGCTGTGGACACGAGGCAGCTACAGTATTCAGTTCCTCAAACTATAGCCCTTTTTTTTTGCTAGTGTTTATCTCCACTGCTTCTCCACACAAAGAAATTTGCAGCTAACTTTAAAACAAACTTCACAACTGAAAGAGAAATGATGCTGGGATTATAATGGCTCCATTCAAAGTTACATTCATGATTCTTCTCTTCTGATGTGCATTCAACAGGAACACAGACACTTTTCCCATGGTTCCTGTAACGAGAGAAAGAGTGAGGTTAATGAATCAGAGTGAACATTTTTCCATTCTAATTTGTTCTAAGGTAGCAGATCTATTTTGATGTTGATTTAAAGTCAGTTTAAATGATTTGAAGACTCAGGAAGGTGATCTGAAGTAACTCCTCTGTGGAACCTCAGTGATTTCTGACATGGGGGTGAGTGTCCTGCGTCCAGGCATGAAGTCCACAAGGACTCTGTAGTAGTGACTGGTGTCAGGCTGGTGTGTCAGCAGAAAACCGGTATTTGTGTGTGTCTCTGACAGGCTCTGCGTGAGCTCACTGTAGAAGGCTCCCCTTGCCTCCCCATGATGTCAGATGCTGCCCCATTTACTGCAGTTACAGCTCGCTTAAGGGACACATGCAAGCCTTGCCCATGCACAAGGTCCCCCACCTACAGCCATTTGATGTGCTGCATTTGGTACCAGCTGTGCCAGCATGCTTAACTCTCCCCAATGAAGGAGCCAGTAAAAGCAGTGTGGCATTCCTACTCTAAGCATGAAGGAGCAGTGTAGCATGATATCTCGTTTCATTTACTCAGTGTAGAAAATTTGGATCCTTCTTTCACTCAAGCCAAGATTTGTCCCTGGGTTTATCTCTTTTCTACCCTCCCACTGCATCCCACTGTAGCAGGCATCTGGCTGGCTGCTACTTGGTTTTAGGCATGGAGGGTGGAGGTGAAGCACTAGAAGGGAGCACTGCAGTCCTTCCAAGACAGTCATCATTGCTCTGCTGTTGTTAATCTTTCATTGGCATTGAAAGGTGGCATGAGAAATGTCATTGACTTGGAAGCAAATAGAATCAATGATTTCATTCACCTAAAATCTCTCATTGAGAATGTCACTGCAGCACTTTCAGCTCCTCAGACTACTGGGTGGTACAACAGAAGCCCATACCTAACGTAGCTTCAATCCTCAGAAGTCAACAGTTCAATTCCTGCTTCACTTTAAATGGCCAGTAAATCTCACTAAATGACAGATGGTTAGGTTTTAGAAGGATGGTGAAGAAGAAAATTAGCTGGTGCTAATTCTGAGAATCCCGGACACCAAAATGGCTTTGATGCCTTAAAGAAACTAGAAACGAAACAACACACTTTTGAGATATTATTAGTATAGGAGGTAATATAAAGGCTGGTCTTTATTGGAGGCCTACATGGGCAGATGTGGAATACAGTTCTATGAGTTTAGCAAATTAACATAACTGACAAAAATTCCCAATTAGAGACGTAAGTGTTGAGGTAATTCCCCTCCAGTTCAACCCTTTTCTAAATCCTTCCCCCTTAGACAGGAACCAAACTTAGTTTATGAAAACGTGTCTCAAAGAGCTGGCTCCCAGGAAGAACCAAGATAAGATTGGATCCCCAGCTTGGAGCCTCTGGAATGTGTTTTGCCTATCAGGGTAGGGAAAAGTACTGGGGCTAGCTATGAATACAGTAACAGGCTACAGAGCTACAAATATATGTGTAAAGAATAAAGAGAATATAGAAAAGCAAAAAAGACAAAAATCAATTTGTCATCAACTTGATACACACATAAGGTCAAGATGACCTCATAAATGATGGTTTGCTGTTTGGATTAAAATAAATACATGAAAAGTGGACAGGGTCCAGCCAGTACATAGGCCTTAGGTCCTCTTCATGTGGTTTTCTGAAAGAAGTGAATATAACTCTTTGCAACCTTGTTTATGTGTTAGGTTTCTTTGCATCATGTGACTGAACTGTAAAACTAAAAACAGGTAACGACTAAAAACAGTAATAGAAAAAGAAACAATGAGTAAAAAGGCAGGTAAAAATATGTAACACAGAACATTACTGTGGTGAAAGCAAAATCTGTCTTGCACTCTGACCTTGGAGCACCCATACCAGAGTGAGGTGGCAGAAATCCATAATCTGGGGTGATTTATTAATACTGAAAAACAGAGAACAGCTAGGCTGGCATCAGAGAGCAGCATAATGTGAGTGGAGCAAAGCAAGCAGAGCTGAGGATTCAGTGTCTGCCTTACAGATGCTTTACCTGTCTTGCTTTAGAATCAGTCTAGTTTGGTCCTTTGGGCTGTGCACCAGAAGGCAACTGGAGCAAAAAAAGATCAACTCTGGAAGCACATTTTCTGGTTTAGTTACATACAAAAGGAATCTAGTTTGCGTGTTGTGACTGCTCTGAGGTTTGAACCGACGCACTGTGAATGGGCATGACTGAAGAATGGCCTAGGCCACAAGACCAACACAGATGAGTAAGTCTGTGGTTGTATTCTCCACCTATGAGGACAAGATAACAAAACTGAGCCAGAACTGTGTGGAAACTTGGTTTGGTAGATTTGTAATGTTTTTTAGGAAAAAAAGGTAAGGGTAGATTTATACTTTATATGGTAACATAGTTCATTTGGTTTTTATAGATGGTATCCCTCAGATGTATTTAATTTTACACCTGTAATTTGATGTTTTTCTGGACTCCATTTGGATGAACTGTGTAAAGCAAGGATTATGAAAGCAGAACCTCAATATGGCAACAGTTAAATTCACTGCTGTAATTTTAATTATATTCAAGCTTTCATCTTTCTTTTCAATACAACTAATTTAACTATGAAATGCAACAGAAAAAAAAATTATACTCTCATAGTCAAAATATATCTGATTGCTTTTCTCGGTTATGTATTTTAAGAAGCAAAAGGGTGGTGTGTAACCAGCTATAGCACCTCCTCTTAATGTGGTGGTAATCTGTTTATAAGAGTGCCTCTTTGTGTCTGCTATAAACTTAGAAGATGCCAGTGAGTATTCTGCTGGAGTGCAGAAATAGCCCTGATTTGCAAACTAAATCAGTTTCACTTGAATATTTTAGAGAGCACCTTTGAGATAAAAAAATAAAAATGAAAATGTTTAAAAATATTCTAGTGACGCATCTTTCATATGATATGTTTTTGTTCGCACATAAATCCATTTTTCATTTAGTTGCCTTTTAGCTTCACAATTAAAGCAGAAATGGGTGGGAAAAAAGCACAGTACCGGCATTGCCATTGTTTCCAGGGTTTTAGTTTTATTTTATGTTCCTCAATGCTGAGTAAAATTCAGGTTGAAACCAAATGTTCAAATCTCAAGATCCTCCCTCAAATGATACTTCTGTCTTCTGCAGTTTTAGCTACTAGCATTAATGAATATATAACATGTTCTTTTCAGAGCAAAGGGTTTGTTCCAAAGTGAACTTGTTTTCTCTAGTTTATCCTGTCATTAGCATACTCTCCGCTGTTACCTGCTGACCAGTGCTACAATGCACTAAATAATCTTCAAATCAGTACTTCTTATCAGCACATGCCTTGTGTTCTCAGCTGCCCAAGACTCAAAAAAACCACTGGATTATTAACAAGGTATTTCCAAGAGTCTCACTGCCGTCAGTAAACCTCAGATCAAATTCATACAGTTTTGGATAGCTAATAAAATCTTTCTGATCATTCAACTTTTCAGTTTCTCCATAGGCAGATGAATTACCAAAGACTGGTAAGAAGATTTTCCTAATGAAGCTAATTATGCACTTTAGAAAGATCTTTGTAGGTGTAGGAAAAATAACACTGGTGATCAGCTTGCTGCCTTTTGTTTTCTTATCTATTCTGAAATTGTACCAGCTCTCAGTCAGCTGCCTTTCCTTTTTCTGTGGTAAGTCATGCACAGCATTTCTCAGGATTAATCATGGCTGTTCCTAGCATGTTTGTCTCATTTCTGATGTTCCAGTACAGTCATAACCTGATTTATTTATAGTCATGACCTGATATATTAAGATATTAAAGTAATGTATTGGGACTGCTTCTATGACTACCTTACAAGGGATGCACAAGGTATCTGGAATTTATAAATGTAGTTGTGTAACACATGTGATGGATCACCAATGTAAAAATCATGACATCAAAACTATGCTGGAGATCTTAGGACAATGAAAACTATTTTAAAAAATTAAAACTTCTGAACTCATGGTCTTGTACAAAATTTGTGTGGTTTCATGTTGACATCAGCTTTACTTCTGCTTCCATTACGGTTCACCTGCTACATCTCTTTAAATATTCATTGTGGCCATCTGCCTGAACCGTGCTAACTGAACTAGACACCATAACCTCATCTGACATACCTCCCAACCTCTCCTCTCTCTTCCCTTTCATCCTCTGGTCTCTCAGGCACTAAGCAGTATTTACCTGCCTTTTACTTTGAATTGGTGACTTTTCTTAGTGATGACTTTGACTCACCATTTAAAAATGTTAGCTTTAAAGTTTACAGCACATGGGTCATGGGCAATTGCTGTCATTTGCTTCAGGAGTGTCCTCTCATCTATTTGTCTAAATAGAGCCTAATTTCTATTCAGAGGGCTGCAGGGAGGGGAGATGAGACCCACCCTTAACAATTCATGTAAAGGCTTACAAAAGGAATTTGTTTTTCTCCACAATCTTAAACCCTGGCCTTGTGCTTAAATTTTGTTCTCTCTAGGATGTGATACAATTAGAGGGATTAGGTTTGTACTCCTTCCATTTCAAAAGGAGCGTGTTTCACTTTTACTTAGTGACACTGCTTCACTAAGAAAAATGTGTGTCTTTAAGCTCACATTAAAGACAAATTAAATACCTGCTGCAGAGAAACTTCAAAGCAAAACTGTTTATCTGTATTTGCACAGGTAATTGCATTAAGGTTGGGTAGTACCAAAGCCTATGTTAAAAGTAAAGTGGGTTTGTGTTGCACAGAGCCAAAACACATGGATAGATGCATCCTCTGCCTCAGAGAATGAGATCCTAAACCAAAGCATATTCAAGACAAACAGAAGTTTTCATTTACTTTGATAGCAACTGGGACAGGTCTTGAAGCCCCAGAACTTCAAAGAAACTTTGTACTTCTCTATGACTGTAATTAAAAATCCATGAAAAATGTAAGCAATTCCACCTGGTCCTCTACCAAGGGCTGCTTCTTGTTTGTGTCAAAGAGACCGACATTAATAGGACATTGATTTGGTTTTGGGAATCAGGTAGTAGGTTCGACACTCTTAACACTCATTCATGTTATCCTTTAATTTTCTCTCCCTGTGAAAACTTTTGGGAAAGTTATTTTCCTCTCTTTTTAATTTTTTCTAAAACAGTTTTCATACTGTAGCAAAGCTAAATGTGTATCTTAGTTAGAAAGATGATGATCAATACAAAAAGCAGATCCTGTTCAGTTGCATTGTGATATGCCTCACTAAGAGCATAGACAAGTTCTCCCTCTCTCTCGTTGGGTGCTGTTAACCTTCTCCAAACTCTATGTAGGAGAGTTTTCCAAAGTAATGAATGATGCAAAAGATGATGTCAGCAAAAAGGTTTTGTTGGTTCGTGCTGAAGGATAAATAATCCCATCTTACTGCCCTTCTGACATCTGCAATCTATATTTAGAGCCCTGGAATTTGCAGCACTTTTGGATCAAGGTTTGAGTTATACCTCAAAGCATGTGGAAATGTGTCATGTAAATTCTACATGTTGAGCAATATATTGATGAGTCATATAATATAAAACATGACTTAAAATAGCTTTTCAAATTTACACTACACCAGTCTGGTTCAGTCTGCTTCTGCTGATTTTTATCATGTTTCATTGCTCCCTGAAAACTCCTGCATCTCCATATGTTGCCCTCACCTTTCATTAGTCCCAGATGTAAATAAAACCTCAGCAGCTCAGTCTTGCAAAGCCTACACTGCATTGCAAAGTTGGGTCTAGAGGGACAGAGACAGTTTCTGAAGTTTTCTGTGCTCTGATGAGTGGAAAAAGGAGAAAAGACCCAACTATGCAGCCCAGACTCCCTCACTTTGTTCAGGAAGCTTTTACCATAAGCCGACGGAAACTAATAGCAGGGTTTGCACAGAATATCCCACACAATGAGGACGAATTGCAAAACAGTTCACTATTGTCTAATTGCTAAGACTGGGGAGTTGCAGAGCCACCACCCCAGTAAGGCACTGGATGAGTCTTGGCAGGCCAAGGACAGGCCTTCATTCTACCTTGTGAGGGGCTGAACCTTCGCTTTGCTCTTCTGAGTCCTTGTTTTTCCCTTCTATTTTAATATCTTTTCAGGTCACAGATTTTGCAGTGAAATTTCCTCAATTTGCTGTTTACCCTAGTCTCAATGGAGTTGTCTTTGCCTGCTGTTTTCTTTTCCATACTTTGCATATGTCTAGCCAATGTGTTTCTCACAATGTCTTAAGAACCTGAGCCCAGATTGTGTAGCTGGACTTTATCATATTCAGCCTTCAGGTCATGCAAGGCCCCAGCCTGGGGTTGTGGATTGAAAACAGGCTCCTCAGAGAAACTCTGACTGTGGATGCACTTCTGCCAGTTGCTAAGAAATTCTGAAGATAGGGATGTTTTTCTTGTGACAACATGGGTGTAGGTAGGCATCTTTGTGAAACCAGGACTCAGCACCTGATGCTTTAGATCATGATTTTTCTTCTCTCGGTGGGAAGAGCAGGAGGTGAGATTGTTACCACCCACATGTCTAGTAATAGTCTAACATTTGGAGCACCTACCCTGCAAAGGGCAGTATGAGGTCTGGGACTTGCTTAAAGCCTTGTCTCTCAAATCCCATGAGCAGCAGTCTGGAGGGCAGTTATTCTGCATTCTGTGGCAACAGCCACTCCTGGATTTTTGGCAGGTGCCTGCCCACATAGGATTGCCTTGACAGAGCTCAGAAACAGCTTTGAAGCAGTCCATGTCCCAGCATGGCTCTCTACAAGGCTATGGCAGAGACTGTGAAGGAGTCTCCTGGCATTAAGAAGACCTTACTTCCCCACAGTCCAAGGGAAATCCTGCAAATAGACCAAAAATATGCAATCAGGCTAGAATTTCTTGAGTTTTACAGTTTGAGTTTTACATACTGAGAAATCTGAGTATGATTGCCTTCCAAGTCTATTTGACAAGGGGGGAGAGGTCATTTTGGGGGAAACTCAATATGAATGGTTAATAGCTTTAGTCCTCATGGAGCGAATTGGTATCCCTAACCTCCCCATAAATTCTTAAGTCATTCTTAAAATATTTCCTCCGAGTTTTTCGTCCTATTTCTGCTCCAGGGGTTAAACTAAAGGGACAGAAGTGTGCTGCAGCGGTTGAGCCTGCAGCAGGAGTGACCAATGAGCCAAAGGGCCTTAAAGTGATGGAAACCCCCTGGTGAGGCAGCTCAGAAGTCTGAAGTCACCCTTTAGGTGACGGCGAATTCCTCATCAGACCTTGCTGCATTATGTTAATCCTTCTCAGTTGGTTGGTACACCCCTTTTACCCCTTATAAGTCTGTGTTCTAGTAAGTTCCCCCATCTTCAACACCCCATTGGTTTTGGGTTCCCCTGTTCCACCCCTTGCTTCTTCCATTGGTTATAGTTATGTCATTCTACCTTCTCTCCACCCTCATGCCCTCCGTTCATTGGTCCCTGAGCCTTTCCCCACCCCAGATATAAACCTAAGCCCCCTCCCCCCGCTTTGTTCTGGGTTCTTTATTCCTGATCCCTTCATGGTGTGGCTGCAAATAAACCCCCTGTGGAATACCATACGAAGGATCCCTCCTGCCTTTTTGTCTCCAGCAATGCTGGAGAGCAATCCGGCTTTTATGCGTGCATGCGTGCGTGCGTGTGTGTGTGAGCGTGCCTCCACGTGCACGGGTGTGTGAGGGTGCTTGCGAGCGTGTCTGTGTGGCACCAGGCAAGCGGCTACATTGAGGGACGCTTCTCGGGAAGGACGCTGCACTCTTTCCACCAACCCCACACAGCGTCAGAAGTGCTTGGCCGTGCAATGGATCTCTTCCCATGAGCACCTCAACATGGGTCTCATGGCAGGTTCAGGCACAGACCTTGACTTCTACCTGCAGCTCCAGACACCTCAGCTCAGTTCTCTCTGCTGCCAGCAAGGTGAAGTAATACAAAGTCAAATTTACACAAAGTCTGAGGCAATGTAATGAGAAAAAAAGACTTCTCAAGAAGACTCCTTCTCTTCCTTTCAAAAAACGCCCTTAATCTTTAATCTTGTTTTTGGATTTTAGAAGCATTTCAGCAGATACTGGCTAACAGGAAGGGGGGGTTTTTGGCAGACATGTAGAGAAAGATCAGCAGAAACTTGTTTCTCCCTTGACATACAGAACAGGTACAGCCTTCAAAGACTTTTTCACGGGTAGATACAAACTATACTGCAACAATCAGTTCTGTGTGTATCACTGCTCTGACCCATGCCTCTGCACCATTTCTCAGCCATCCTTTTGTTCTCCTTGTTAAGGTGTGTGTCAACCGGTGCCTGTCAGCTCTGACGTAGTGATACTACTGACACCTGCACTCAGTTTACTAACACCCTTACATTTATTTATTGCTCATCTACTATTCCACTAACCTTGATCAAGAATTCATCCCGTTGACGTTGAAGGGGACAAGACTAGATCTTTTGCTTCAAAAGAAAAGTAGGATAGTACTTGAAAATACTGGATTTGAACAAAGCTAGACTGAGGTGAAGAGAAATCTGGCACAGTGAAAAATATTCCACCAGGTTCTGCTCATGTATTTTCTGCAAATCATTACCCTATCTACAGAAAATCCTTATTCTAGAACAGCACCAAGAAGAGCTGCCTGACTCTTCAGTCTGCTCTCTAACCCCGTTCCTCATTTTTCTTGGCATAACAGATTTTATTTTAATTTCCCTGTTTTACAGGTGTTCAGGGACTACAGAGTAGTATATGAAGTCCGTGACCTCTCTCTACACAGCAATGCATTCATTATTGATTGTATAAGATGCATTCATTTAAAGGGATTTACAGTTTAAAAACATTTAATTGGTATGTTTGAGTTATAATTCATTGGTAATTAAGATTTATGAAAGGTTTTCCTTCTGAAAGCACATTTTTGAGACCAAAAGTGAGGAGATATCATTATTATGTATTAGCTCTCTCATCTTCTGCATGTCGTTTCTGAGATACAGCAAGGAGAAGAGTAGCAAGGTGTGAACATTTCTCAGTACTGTTTTGAAGAGGGGAAAAGGAAGAGAGAAGGTGTTGAAATTTAATTTTCATTTTTACCAAGGCTGCCTCTGATAAAAGCTGCAAGAAGCTGCAAAAAGATGCCTCTAAAATAAGACTAGCATAACATCATTAGCTAAAGATTTCTTCTCCCCACAGTGTGAGAAAAATCAGTCTCGCATGCCAAGGACTAGGAAGAGTTTGGTTCCTATAGTGACTGTTATAGCAACTGTTAGCATCCAAAGTGTCTTTTCATCTAATGATAGAAACAGTTCAAAATTCCTTCCAGAGACAGTCGCTGGATGAGTGGTGTATTTATTGTCATGCATACATTTACAATAAGGTGAAACAGGTCGGAAATGGAGGCTGGGGAAAGACCAGAGAAAGTTCTGCTGTGATCTAGATGCAAAGGCTATTTTGCCTCCAATCCCTGCTGTTTGTTTGTAGCTCTTTTAAATGCTGCAGATACCTTTCTGTGGAAAAAGAAAAAAACAAAATAAATTTCTAAAAATTAAAAGACAAACAAAACAACAACAACAAAAAAACCCCCCCCGGAACAAGACAGACGCAGAGCACAACTTTTCATATATGCTGAAGAATACACTAGCCACATCTACATAAGGATCTCTGAAGCAAGTCAGGAAAATTACAGGTAAGACTATTTTAACTGACTCCAGGGACTACTTCTCAAAGTGTCTGTCTAGGACACCACTAGAATGAATAATTATATAGCTGGAGCCATTGTAAAAGAAAGATTTTCTTTATGTAAAGACAAATGTATGTTGTAACTTTTCAGTGTGCTGCTTTTCCTAATATTGATAAGGGAAGTGCTGGCATTCCCAAAGTCCTGATGCAGAGCACAGGCATCAAATTTAATTTGGGATTCCTTGGAAAAATTTATGGATTATGGTAAGAGAAGTCAGGACAAATCTAGCTCAATCAAGAACAAATCATGTACTGAGAAAGAGTAGTGGAGATATTTGAATAAGGATCCTTGATAATCAAAATCTGGGGTTATCTTTGGAGAGTCCATGTGGAGATTGACAGCAGATCAGAAAGCCTGTCTGAGTCTGAGTCTGACATTGATCTCAGCACAATCCATGTCTATCCGTGAGAAACTTAATCAAGAGAAGCAAGAAATTTAAAACAATAAAGGGAGTAGATAGTAAACGCAGCTGCAGCTGGCTTCTGTTTGGATTCTTGGGATGTCTGTATTGTAGATAACTAATAATAGTATAGTGTAGTTAAAATAGCCAATGAACCTGTTGTAGTAGTTAAGTAACCAATGGACAATGAGCACAAATGATAAACATACAAAAGTGTATATATATGACCCTGGCTTTTGGAATAAACGCTTTTTGCCTGCACTTTACACTAGACTCAGTGTGTGTCGCGCGTCCGCCTCAACTGCGACAAGTCCATAGGTTTAAAACCTGACTTTTGACTACATGATTTAAAGCAGCAGAATGTACAACTTGACAAGAGTCTCCAGACAGGCACTCCAGGGGTGCCTTTCTGAAGTTTGGATTAACTTTTTGCTATGTTACATGGTATTCATTATGAACGTGCCTCTCCTGTGGCCAGAAGTCCTATTATTCCCTGCAGACCATGATTTTTGGGACATGCCTGATGTGTCTAGGACTAGTAGCAAGAGTTGGGCAGTGCTACTTTTGCAGGCCATCTTCTGTATCCCAGCAAGCAGATCCCTGGTTGCTCTAAATTGTTATTGCTTCCTTGAAAGCAGTGAGGGTCAAGGCAAGAAGAACTGCTGCAGGAGAGGAGGCCTCCAACCTCCATAGTCTAGCTTCAAGTGACTAGGAGGAAAAATTTCCTGATATTTAGAAAATGATGTCAGATACTAAACCAGCACAAACAACTCCCAATGGTTTGCATACATCTATCTTCTTGAAGAAAAAAATTGTATGACCTTCATAATGACATAAATGTGTTGAGGAATGGCTGGCCGACGGCAGCCACAGGTCGATGGAGGCTTTGTACGAGCAGAGTCCATGATGAAACATACTAACTTGCAAGTATTAATAACAAAAGCAAAGTAGCCTTAGAGCTCTGGGAAAGTATTGAAAAAAGTCCCTGGGAGGGAGTTGTAGTGGAAGAGATAAAGAAGGACCTTGGGCTGCCAGCTGCAAGGGGGGTTGAGGCATGCCAATGTAATCTTTAGGCTTGTTATGCATAATGAATATGAGCATGTATATAAAGCGGTCACTGCGAGAATAAAGTTGGAAGCATTTTATCACTCACATTGAGTCGGTCTTGCTTGCCCCTCGCCCCGACATTTGGCGCCCAAACAGGGACCCCTGCTGAGAGGGGGGGTCCAGGACCCTGTCGAGAAGAGGAGATCAGAAACCCCTGACCGAGAGGAGGGGAGCGGGGCGAGCGCGTAAAAACGCCGGGAGCAGCGACCGGAGGGCAAAAGACCAGCAGGCCATCGCATTGGTGGGAGTCCGTGTCCATGCCTGGGCTTGTCGAGACGAGAGCCCGTCGTCTGCGAGGCTACACTCTGAAAAGCTNACTCTGAAAAGCTGCAAGAGATGAGCCAAAACGGTGATCCTGGAGGGACGCGATCCCGAGGATGCTCCAGAGGGAAGGTCCTAATTGAAGACGGCCGCAATGGAGAGAGAGGTAGCCTGTGAACTTTTACAACAATTTTTAGAAAAGCGGGGCCTAGACAGAGACACCCTAAAGCAACTCTCGGGGTTGGTCGCTGTTGGGAA
>VZRR01007931.1:231-13830 GCA_013398015.1 Oreocharis arfaki | reverse complement strand
CTACCGGGACGGGCCATTCACCTTCCGCCCCGACGGTCCCGGACACCGGCAGCGCAGTCCCCGGTGCGGTGTGGTGCGGGGTCCGCCGCTCTCCCCGCGGGGCTCCACCACCGCCAGCCCATCCGCCTCGCCGCGGAGGGAGCGCTGCCTACCCCCGGGCCAGGGATGGACCCCAGCGCCTCGCCAGGTACGGGAGCTTTGCCCTCCCACCGCCCTAGGGACCCACCGCTCCAGCGCTGAGCCCCCTCTGAACCGAGCTGGTGGCAGGAGGAATCCCCCGAGGTGTACCCGGGGATGGAGACCCCGGACCGGCGCCCCAGGACAGGGCCAGCACCCGAAGCTGGGTACTGGACACCCGCCAGCGGGACCGATGCTCTGGGAATAGGGCATCGGGACCGGCACCTCCTGCCCTCTGCCCCAGGAACGGCACCGTCCGGCTGCGGCTCCTCGGGGCTGCGAGGTGCCGGGGATCGCCGGAGTGAGCAGCGCGGGTGAGCCCCGGGCACCCCTGAGCAGCCGCACACGGGGCCGGAGCCGCCCCAGCCCCAGCCCGCGGCTCTGGGCGAGACCCGTCGGGTCACGGAGCCCCGCGGGCAGCGCGGCCGCGGCGGTGGCACCACCTGGTGCCACGGGATAGAACCGCACCCGGAGCGCGTCCCGCGGCCACGGCGGAGCCAGCGCCGTGCCCGGGGCGGGGACCACCAGCCGCGGGCCCTGCACTGAGCCCCAGGGCAGGAGACACCCCAAAAGTCGCGCTGCGGACCGCAGCGGCCTCGTTCTGCAGTGTCACGCCCCGGGCTGGGCACGGCTGCCTCCCGGAGCAGCCCATTTCTCCAAACCATTCCCGGGGCACAGAGCTGCAGCTCCTCAGCTGCCCCCAGCCCGTGGAGACACTGATTCAGCTTAACCTGAAGGCGAGGCTAGAGATGCCAGAGCCAAGAAGAGAGGCAGCAGCTCAGGGCTCACCCCGAGGCGTCGGGAAGCAGGGGCTGAGCAGGATCCCCGGTGTTCCCAGAGCCCCCCCTCTCTCTCTGGAACAGAATGGGGCACCACACCAGGGGCCTGCTTGTGCCATCCCTGCCCAGGGCTCGATGTGGCAGCCCTTGGGCCATGGCAGAGCTGTGCCACAACGCACCAGGGCAACTGCAGCCCAGCTGAGGGCAGCACGATGCTGCTCCAGCCCCTGCCCAGCTCCCGGGGCTGTTGTCCCCCTGTCCCTCCCCAGCCAAACAAAAGGCACAAGTGGTGCTTTGTGCCCTGGCCCAGAGCAGGGTCAGACAGGACCCATACCCCTCATCAATAAAATTAAGATGTGCATTGATTTTTCACCAGGATGGCACAAGGCTGGGGCTGTGAGAGCCTTGCATAACCCATTTACGTGGCACAGCCACGCTGCCCGTGCTGTGATGGCACAGCAAGGCAGAGGCACGGGCAGGAGGGACCCAGCCACCACAGCACCAGGCTGCCAGCACTGCCCCCAGATGTGCCACCGCCTCTCTGGGCACAGGATAGCCACTACAGCCATGCTTCCCCCCCCATCCCCCATTCCAGGCAGGGACAAATGTCTGGCCACAGAGCAAGGCCATGGTTCAGTCACTTGCCAAATAGCAGAGCAGGCAGGGGCACCTTAGGCCACCTGGGAGCACAGGGCAGCTTCACTTCAACCCCTGGCCTCTGCTGCCTGTCCAGGAGCAGGAATGCTGGCAGAAGCACCCTGAGGTCATAGCTGGCAGCAGAGAAGGGACTCCCCACCAGGTCCTGTCCTGGCCCCAGGGCCCTGCTCTGTGCACAAACATCTCACACCTTTGCTCTCTCCTGCCACGAAGCGCAGGAAAAAAACAAACAAACCTTGAAAACCTGCTTAGAGAAGCACAAGACACACAAACAGCAGGGCCTGTAAGGGCTCCTCAAAGCTTGGGCTGATTCTTGACCCCACAGGCACAAGGCCTGAGGAACGGAGGAGGGGGATAAGGTGAGACTGTCCCACACAGGCACACGGGCCCCAGGCTCCTCCAGGCTCTGCAGCACAGGGAACACCCCTCCCTCCCTCCATGAAGGCTTTTACACCCGGTCGAGCTGCATCTCCTCAGCAATTAGAGGGCAGCCAGAGCTGGCACCAAACCGAGACACAGCATCGTGTTCTGCAGCCAGAGGATCAGGCGGCCCCAGAGGGAAGAGACCAGAGTAGTCCAGAGGTGGAAAAAAGAGAGAGGAATCATCTTTATTTGTGAAGTGTTAACAGATGGAACAGTTCAATGCTACCCAGCAGTAAAGGTGTTAGACTCCCCTGAGCATTCATGTGCTCACAGGCCCCCCATGTCACGCACACACCGCGATGGCTCAAGCACAAGCACACGCTGTTAAAACCTTAAAACCACCCCCAGCCCCGGCTCACCCTGCCCCCTCCCCACTGCAGAGACATGAACAACCCATGGAATAAGTTACAGCAATCATTTATCCAGCACCCAGCTCCTGGCTGCCTGTTTCGGAGTGACCAAGAACAGCTCGGCCAGAGCTGATCGGGGATCTGCCTGACAGGGACGTGCCAGGAACGCGCCCTTTGCCAGGGAAAGGTACAGCCTTGCTCCTGGTGATGCACTGGGAAAGACACAGAACCCTCTTCCTGAACCCTCTGGTCAGATCAGGTCGTCTCCCAACAGCCACCAAAGCAGCCCCTCCCTCACCCCCCACAAGCAGGTGGGACACAGCTGCACTCCCACCCCCCCCTCCCCACTCTGTACCAACATAAAATAACCTAGGACAGAGACAGCCAGAGACCTAGACTACCAGGAACAAAGGATTTACATTTACAGGTAGAAAAACCCTCCCACGACTCTTTAAAAAAAAAAAAAAAAGTGTATTTTATATTCTACAACTTAAGTTTCTTTAGAAAGTGAAGTAACTGAATCGCAAGGACGCACTAGAATATTCCATGGTGCTATTTAACCAAAAAAATTAGAAGAAAACAAAATTGTCCAGACGAGTTCTTCATCTACACGTCACCTGGCAGGAGAGAAAGAAAAGCCAGTTAGACAAACCTTGTTGCACCAGTACAGCTGCACTGGACTAGAGGGGGCTGGCAGAGCCCATGCTGGGCCAGAAGAGCCTCTGGCTTCTCCCAGAGACCCTCAGCAGACTCAGACACTGCAGCTCTTGCTCCAGGCTCTGCCCTGGCACTCACCTGGCCCCGCTCTTAGTTCGCGTTTCTCTGGCGGACATTCTTGTCCTTGTGGTTCGTGGCATTGCTCTTCCTGGGAGGGGAAAGGGAGTGTGAGGAAAGGGAGAGCAGAAAGTTCCCCCACCACCACCCCTCACCCATTAATGTCATTCAGGTCCAAGCAGAGGGTGCAGATCAGGCAGGAGAGCAGATCCCAGAGCAGTGCCAGGCACCGGTGCCACCCCAGGTATGTGTGGTTTACACACAGGGACATTAAATGAACCATGAGGGGACATCTCCCCCCAGCACACTGAGTATTATCCCACACCAGCCAGCTTTTATCTTAGGAGCAGATTCCCTGGCTGGATGAGATCTGCCAGTACAAATCTGGCTAAATAGGAAGAGGCAAGGTACTCACAGTGGTGCAGAGCCTCCATCATCATCTTCACATTCAGGACAGCACAGGAAGAAAAGAAAACAAAAAACAAACAGTCAGGGAAGAGGACATTCAAAGTGACCTCTGCCTCCCCTTAAAGCAGTGGGAACTGCATTCCAGGCAGCCATTCCACCACCCCTTAAATCTGGGGAGGACAGAGCTCCTCTGGTGAGATCGGCTGCCCTGATCCATCCCCTGTGCTCGCCCCCACGGCACCAGGACTTGGGATGGCTCCCAGATCCCAGCACACTCACAGCAGGTGAAGGGGAAGCCAAACAGGATGTTTCAGGAATGGGGCTTTAAGCAGCAGCAGCAGGAAGCCCTTCTCCCTCCCCACATGTTGTGATACCAAAACAAACACTGCACACCACGTTCTGAGCAGCACAGCTAAGGAAACACCTCTGCCAACACGTGCCGAGCCCTGCGGCCTTTCACCAGCTCCCCCAGATCTGCCACCTCCCAACAGCAGGCTCCCATTTGTCTCCTTTGCTCCCCATCACCTCTTCTCCAGCCCTAGCTCCCCTCCAGTCCCACACTCGGGGCGCTGGGGCTGCCCTGGGCACCAGGATCTGCTCACGGCTGGTGAGAGGACGGAGGCAGACACACGGCTGGAACTACCTTCTACTTACCATGTGAGGTGGCACCCAGCAGCAGAGAAAGGAAAAGTTGATAGGTAACACCAGCAAGGACACCACCCCAAAGACAGGCCAGATTGTTCCCACCCCATGTCAGGTGACAGGAGCGTCCAGTTCACAGAAAGTACTGGGGGAACTGGGTCAGACAGGCCTCGCTGTCACCTTTCAGGAGGGGCAAAGCTACAGAGACTTTGGGACAGAAAGAACCACTTTATCCCAGGGAAGTGTGAAGCCATGTGTGTTTACCACAGGGGTGTGATGCTGTATCCTCATCCATGAGCACTCAGGAACTTGAGCTCCTCTGGCCAAGGAGCATCAGGACATTTCAGCACGTTCAGCTGTCTGTCAAAGCATCTGCTACAGCTCTGGCAGGTCAGCACCCCACAGAGCTGGACTGGACAGATGCCACCACAAACCAGACCACACCACAGTGTTTCTGCTGGAAGACGCAGCTACAACATCCTTAAGACCTGCCTTCCAGCCAGGGGTGTCAGAGGGCAAAACATCTGCCTGTGAAACTGCCTCGAGTGGAATTCCGAGCCCTGCAATCAGGGCAGGGATGTGACCTTTAGCCCTTCTGCTGCACCTCTCCTGAGCCTGCTCCCTCGCAGGGGGCCAGGGGCCCTGCAGGATCCCGGGCAGGAAGGATACAGAGCATTCACACCGCATTGTTCACGGCATCAGATAAAGGAGGCCGTGAGCTGACACAATGCAGATCCTCACCGATAAGGAAAGGGAGGAGCTGGTGCTTCCAGAACAGATTAAAGATAGTACCGGGTCTTTTGAGATCCAGGATGTGTGGATCTGATGACCCAAAACATCCTGAACTGAACAAAAATTAAGCTAAGCTTGGTCTTACAGAGCCACTGACACAGTCCCCTCTCAGTCCTGCAGCACCACAGAAGCTCTGGCACTTATTTACAAACCACCTTGTCCAGACTGGGAGCTGCCAAAGCAAATCCAGCCCTGCAGACACTCATGGGCAGCACTTGAGCAAAGAGCAGAGGAGCTGGTGAGGCAAAGGGTCACGCTGACCTGCACAGAACCCTCTCTTGCTCCAGATCTCACTGCAGGACTGTGAAGCAGTGCAATATCACAGGCAGCTTCATGGCTGAAGTGGCATGGTACAGACTGGTTTCTCAAGTACCCTCAAACTACCCCTCCTCTGAGAAAGGGACCTCAGAACTCCCTACAAGCTCATCCCTGCTGCACCCTGCACGTTACTTGATCTCCTCGGAAAGACTCAAACCCAGGCGCCTCTTACCGTCAGGAGCCTCATCTGGCTTCCTCCTCTTCTCGTAGATGAAGATGATGGTGACGAGAACGAGGACTTCTGCCACGATGCCCAGGAAGGGCCAGAGCGCTGCCAGGCGGCTGCGGACGCGCAGGTTCACCGTGGCATCCCCGGTGCCGTAGGAGTTGGTGCCGTTGCAGAAATAGTCACCCGTGTCCTGCTCAATATCCAGTTTGAGGATGCGCAGCTCTGTCTTGTTGCCACTGGACTTGATGATGTATCGGCCAGAGGCGTTCTCGAGGAGCTGGAGGGAGGAGGAGGAAGAGGGAGCTCAGGGCAGTGCTGACTGACCACCACGGAAATCCTCCTTCCTGGGAGAGCTGAGCTTTGGAACAACGCTGGTGGCACAAGAGCTGGGCAGCAGGGTAGGCAGGAGGGGGAGAGAAGGAGCAAACCGCAGCACTCACCCCGTGGCCACTTTTGAACCAGGACCAAGTGGTGACAGCGGGGAAAGAGGGATTCTTGCAGATCAGCACACCCGTGTCCCCCTCGTTGCCATGCTCGGACTTCTTGTAGGCCGTCACCTGGGGGGGGACTAGGCAAGAGGAAAATAAAAATTCGGACATCTCATTATAGAAATCACGCAGATCTGTGGCTCCTGCAGCCCACCTCACCAGAATCAGCTACCCCAAAACTTCAGTTGGGCTGTTCCTCTCACTAGTTTGGCATTTTCAGAGAGGAAAGTGCATCAAGCTGCTTCGGGAAAGGCTCAAACAGATTTGTCCAGCAGGTATTAACCCCCCTCTGCCCATCATTCCTGTGGGAACATGCCCACAGAAGGCTGGTTTAATGCAGGACCTCAGGGCTGACCCTGCAGACACTGGAATGGCCTGGTAACGGCGCTGCCTCTCAGAGAGCAGAGCCCTGCAGAGCCCTGCAGCCAGATGAGGGCTGGGAGCAGCTTTTCAAGCACCTGCAAAGACACCCCAGCAAAGCGGTCAGGAGATCACAGCTCCCCCACACCTCGGACCCCAGGAGCAGAGAGATGAAATTACCCGAAACATTCACTTGTCCTCTTATCTGTGGGTTTGCTTCGTAGACACACTCGTAGACACCGGAGTGCTCCTCCTTCTTCCCATTGATTCTACCAAAAACAGGATTCAGGTAAGCATCCAGCTCAACTTATCCACAGTCACTGACCTCCAGACCCACGGAATCAGACACCCACAAGCTTCAGTGACCTCCTCCACAGCAAATCTGCCCCATTCCAGCAGAATATTTGTGATGCACCGTGTGCCTATAGCGACCCAGCTTTCCTCTCCTCACGCACTGAGGGTGGCAGAAGAGGGTTTCACATGCACCATGTCTGACACGGGTCTGTCAAGCCAGTGATCACTGTTCCAGCCCAGTGAAGCACAGGGCAAAACAGTGGCAAAGATCACCCAGGCCGGGCTGCTCTGGATTGATCCCCGCATAGGACAAAACTCTCACATTCTCCTTCCTGTAAAGCTGCTGCAATGAGATTTAGTGGATTATGCAGCCCTGCAACAAACATCCCATTCTGCTGCTCAGTAATACCCACTCGAGGGAAGGGGCCCACAGAGTTTGTCCCATGGCTGCACCGGGACAAGGGGCTGTTTGTTAGTTCTGCCGTGCACGGCGCTTCCCACTTCCAAAAACCACTCAGCTGAGGAATTGAGGTCACGCGAGGGAGGCTGGGTTATAAATACTTTAATCCTTGTTCAGCTCCCTGTTGCTATGGGGAGACAGGCACGTCGGCACTGCCATACAAAGGGACATGATGCCTCCACAGCTGCTGGGTCAGTGCCAGCCAGGCCTGACTGTAATCAGAAAGGAAAGCTCACTGCACCGCCACAATAAGGCCGGTATTCCCGTACCCAGCACGGACCACGGCCTGCCACAGCTCCCCAGCTCCTTCTGGGAGAAGGGCTGGACTCTGGGAAGGGACATAAAGCCCCAAGGAGAGACAACATGCACTGGAGCCTCTCGCTCCACGCACAGGGAGCGGGGAGCAAGTGGCCTGCCCAGAGCAGGGCTCCTTCAAAGCTCTGAGGGAACAGCTCTGAATAACCAGAGTCCAGCTGAACACCTGCTTAAA
This sequence comes from Oreocharis arfaki, assembly GCA_013398015.1. Taxonomy (NCBI): domain Eukaryota; kingdom Metazoa; phylum Chordata; class Aves; order Passeriformes; family Paramythiidae; genus Oreocharis; species Oreocharis arfaki. The sequence continues at coordinate 6,249 of VZRR01007931.1, read as the reverse complement.
ATCAGGAAATCTCTTTCTAAGAGGATATTTGTGGCACAAAACTGCCCCTTCCTCCTCCACTTTGCTCCCCTCCTCCCCACAGAGGAGAGTGTTGGGCCTATCCAAAACTCTGTTTAACTCATCTTATGCTCCACAGTCCCAAAGCCCCACCCCACCAGCAGAGCTGTGAGAACTCAGCCCTGGTTCCAGCTGACAGCAAACACCAGCTGATTTCTGGGAAAGAAACCTGCCCATGCTCAGGTTCTGACCTTGCCCTGACACTCACGTGTAGCTGGTGAAAGCACTCGTGTTCTCATCCTCCTCCAGGGTCTTCTCCCCCTGCATCCACTTGTGGCCCGTGATGGTGGGGTATGGCGCAGACACGTTACAGCTGAGGGTCAGCTTGCCAGAAGTCTCAGAGACTTGAGTAGTAATTTCTGGACCTGCATTCACAAAGAGTTGGATTTAAGTTAACCTGGGGTACGGCAGAGCTGACGTGGTGCCCCAGAACCTGCAACGCAAACCCCACAGCTCCTTGTCTCTACTCCCAGCTTCCACTTACCTTCACACAGCTCCCTACCAGACCTCACCGTGCCAGCACCAGAGAGTCCCCAATGCCAAGTGACCAGGCCTGAGTGGACCTGGGATGGCCATGCCGGCCCTGCAGCTGCTCCCCCCACGAGCAGGATCGCTGCCGTGCCCTGCATCACTCGGAGCCTCCGCTGTCCCTACCACGGGTGCAGCCCCGGCAGAGCCCAGTGCTCAATAAGCAATGGAAAAGGTCACTCTGAAGGGCAGAGCACGGCTCTCTGCTGCTGTGAGCTGCACAGCGCTCATGTGTCAACACCTCCCAGCACCTGAGCAGCTTCAGACACCTCCAGGTAGCACAGAGGGCAGCCAGGACCCTCTGTTGTGAGAGGGAGCAGACGAGATCGTGTGGCAGCAATACGTGCATCACCTGAGGCAGCCCGAAGGGTTTAGTCAGAATGACTCCAGGGAGAACACAGAGCCGTGACTCCGAGAGGTCCTGGGCCGCGATGTGCCAGGCAGCAGTAAATTATGCAACCTAAGATGACTCAGGCATTTCTACTTGTAGGAGGCTGTCCGAGAAGGCAGCAGCCATCAGCAGCACCACTACACAGCCCCAGTGCCACTACGGTCCCTACCCTTCCACCCCATCTCCATCCCCTGGAAGGAACGGTTTTCGCCAGGGCTGACAGCCATTTTGCTTTTCCTCCTATCCAAACTCCACTGGAAGAAGGGTTCTGCTGGAGTCCCGTACTCCCTAGCACATTCCTGCTGAAAAGGCAGCTCTCCTAACCCCACGATTCGTGGGAAGACCTTAGCAGGACCTTAATCTCCCTCCCAGGTTTCTATCGCTGAGAGCAGCCTGGGCGCTCCGGCGTTCGCCCGCCCGCTCTGCGAGAGGGAACCCGGCCACGTCCACAGGACAAGCAACGACATCACACTCAAGTGTCACACAGACACGGCCATTTCAAAAACGGTTGCAATCTCAGACCTCAAAGCAAGATTTTGTTTCCCCAACAGTCTGGGTTCACCAGCACGGAAGCGAGCTCAAAGCAGGGCTGCTGGAAGGAGCGGGAGCTGTACGAGCCGCAGGGAAGGGCCGCTGGTCAGTGGTGGTTAGGGCAGAGTCGACCACAGAATCAAGGCTCAATTCTGCAGCCAGCACCAGGGCTCGGAGGCGCTCGGGAATAAGCGGCAGGTTCCAGGTTCTTTGGCTCCGGAAAGAGGCGCGGGATTGCCGGAGGGCGAATTGGTTGGGAAGCCACAACCCTTTTTGAGCAGGGCCATTTCAGGTCAAGTCACAGGTGGTGGGGAGACTGACAGAGGGTGGGAGTCTCACAGTTCTACAGCTGGGGTGGGAGGGTGGGGGGAGCTTTCGGGAGCCACAGGACACGGGTGCAGGGGTGAGCATGGCAGGAGACTCAAGACACCGGTGTCCGAGCAAGTGCCAAGGCCTCGGTGTGGCCACTCACGTTCGATGACAAAAACGTTCGCCTGGGAACGGATCCACTTGACTTTGGGGCTCTTCGACAAGTGGTTGCGGTCGGGGTCGTTGCTAGCCCGGCACTCATACATGCCCGAGTCGTCGCTCGTGAGGTTTGCGATGGAGATGGTGCTGGTAGAGTGCAGGTTGTAGGTGGCGTTGATTTTGACACGGTCCTGCCGTGCGCCATCCCAGAGCTGAGCATAGGTCTCATTGGGGTCGTTCCCCTCAAACCACCACTGGATCTCAGGGATGGGATTGCCAATCGCCTCGCAGTACAACTCCACGCTGTCCTGAGTCAGTCTCTTTTGAGACAGCGGTGACTTTATAAAACCAGCTATGAGTTGAAGAGGTATTAGTGCAAAGTGTTAGTGCAAAGCAAGAATTCACCTTCCACAAGCAAAAATAACCCTCGGCGACTGAGAAGAGGCTGCACGCCCTCTCCAGATCAGCACACTCTGCCCTCCCTCCCCTCCACACTCTGAACTCCACCTGGCTCAGACAGGGCTGCTCGCTCGCATTCTGTATCTCCTGCGGCTCCGCTGCAAAACCAGCGCAGACAAACCAGCACTTGCTGTGTGCCACTATCCAAACTGGGCACCCCCGGCCTCGCCCACCTGCTCTGAGGGACAGCCCGAGGGCTGCAATGCTCCCTGGCCTCTGTCCGGCCCCCAGCACTTGCAGTTCAGCATGGAAACACCAGATTTGTGTTTCGAGGGCTTACGCAGCCTCCACATCCTCCAGCCTGTGCTCTGGCAAGGTGCTGCACAGGTCATGTCACCACGGAAGGCTGGGGGACAGCGAGGCAGCGGGACCCCGAGCGAGCCCCGTCCCAGCCAGTTTGATTAAGACAACTGCAACGGGAAAAGGGCTTCACTGTGCCCCTGTGGCCCCAGGAGGAACGTGTCCGTTCCCCCTCGCTGCACAGCCCCGGGCTGCCTGGCTGTAATTCAGAGCTGGCCGGGGCCCAGGCCCCCCCTCGCTGCACCATGGCACAGCCACACGTCCCGGCCACACGCACCGGCCCCTCGCCTGCTCACACCCTTGTTCCATCCCTCAGCTCTCCAGGGTGCCCAGCAGGAACTCCTAAGCACAACCCCAAGGATAAGAACTCTTTTAGGGGAGGAGGAAAGTCTTGCAGTCCACAAGACATCATGAGCCAGGAGAGGAAATGTGTGTATTTGTTGTCATACAGAGAAATCTGACTTTTCATCTCGGGCAAGACCAGCCTGCAGAGCTGAACTGGCAACAAACAGACCAGAGGCACAGGCAGCAGCTGCAGGCTGGAATTTGGGTATTTTTCACTCTGCCCTTGCAGCCAGAGGCCGGAGGGCTCAGCGCTGGGATCAGCCAGTCCAAAGGTCGGTCCGTGCACCGCCCGGAGCAGAGCTGCCAAACGCCTTCGGGCTCCAGGGCAGGCACGGGGCAGCAGCCACAGCCCCAGGAGCCCTTCCCAGGACAGGCAGGAAGGGAGGCTCAGCAGCTCCACTTCGGACAAAGCCACCAGGCACAGCTCGAGGTCACTACGTGACTCACCCCCAGCCAGGTTTCAGAAGGAGTTCAGCTCGAGACACGTCTTTCCTGTGCTAACAGGCAGCTCGCACCCCAAGAACCTTCCAGGAATTAATCTGCTCAGTTAAAAGCACTTTGTGATTACACACAACCCTCCACGGATGCACCATGATGTACAGGCACAGAGGAGGTGGGCTCAGGAAAAGTTTTTTTGGGGGGTTTTGAAAGCCTGAAGATGCTTTAACAAGAAATCCTAAGGCTGCTTTTTGTGAGAGAAGGAACAAATCAGGGTCACAAAACCAAGTTTGCCTGTAAGCTAAGCTTCACTCCTGCAGAAATCAATTCCATGTTTTTCAAAGGAAAAACTCGCTTTACCTACTAAAGCTTTGAAAGTCTTGAAGAATAAGCATACCTGAAAGGAAAAGGACCCTCATCTGTAACCAAGGCACTCTCAGGAGAAGGCAGACACTAATTTTAACCAAGTGGGAGGTTCAGGAGTACCCAGAGATGTTATGGGATGGGGCTATCAGCTGGGTTCCACTCCCAGAACCACTGACCTGCGTGCCAGAAGGGTTTTTTCACACCACAGCCCTGCGATCAAACACTCCCAACCCTGACAAGCCCAGGAACTGCCCACAGCACTTGTGCGAGCCCGTCCGCTCCAACTGCGGCCCGAACTAAAGCGGGAGCTGGTAAAGATCAAGGGTTTTACAGCTACAAGGTGATTACCGTGCGCTGACAAAATAAGCTGTGCAAGGTTATTTGCTCCGAGTTAGAGGGTACCTCGTGCAGTTCAGACAGGTTAAAAGGCTCCAGCAAGCAGCAGCAACAGCGAGTACCGTTTGCATTCCCATGGGATTATAATGTCCTCCCTGTCCCCACCAGAAAGCTGAGGGCAGGCAATCCCACTCGTGGGCTCTCCAGGCTGGGGAAGGCGCCTGCCGAGCCCAAGGCACAGGAGCGTGGCCAGCACCAACCCACTGGGATCGATCAGGGCTGCTGCCACATTTTTCCAAAGGGTGACGGGCTGCAAGTGGGACTCAGCTTCCAAAACCCAGACACTCCTCAGAGAGCTGAGGCGGATGCTTCCCCGGGCACAGAGTGGTATCTGAGCCAGCAGGGAAGGCAGAGAGACCAGATAACATTCTCCAGAGTCACCTTCAAACTAAAAACAACCTCTCCCCCCCGCAGAGGGAGGAGTGCTCGGGGTGTTAACAGCAGTGGGACGTGCTCGGGGTGGCCGAGCCCAGCCAGAGCCCCACTGTCCCACAAGGTACATGTTCCTGCCTGGCCTGACTTTTGTTTCTCGGCTTGGAAAGGGGATAGTTAAGGATCTAACACTTTTTGCCATTTAAAAGACCTGTAAAAATCTGCCCTTAAGGTTCACAGAGCCAGGTCAAAGTCAGGGTCCCTCCCTCCGAGGGCGCAGAGTCCAGGCACACACCGACCTATGCTCCAGCCCACTGGTCCATGGGGTGAGCTGCTACCCGGTCTGCTCCATAAAGCCAAACCCAAACACTGCTGAGAGGCCAAACCCCACTTTTCAGCGCCCACTCTGCTCCCTCGAGGCACTAGCACGGCTCCACACCAAGCCCAGGCATGGCCAGGCAGGACACGGGCATTACACAACTGATGGGCCAGCTCGTCCTTCCAGGGCTTTTCAGACCCAGCACAGGAACTGCCTCCTCCACGTCCCACCGGTGCCAGCCTCAGGCAGGAGGGTGCTGGCAGGAAGCCCTCAGAGCCACAGAGGGAGCGGGATGCAGCCAACCTGGGCAGCTCCACGTGATAAGTGCGAGGTTTAGGAGGAGGCTCTGCCCCGCAGAATTAAAACGCAATTCTGTAGCGAGAAACTATCGGAGCAGATCCTCCCACTCTTTCGCCTTCACCCTTAGGGTTTGGTTCTACTATGCCGAATTAGGCACAAACAGGCTACAAATTGTTGAGTACCCAACACGCCAAGCAGCCAGGAGCAGCTGCTTGCCCCCGGCGACCAAACCGAGCCTCTTCCGTTTGCACCTCGAGCACGAGGGGCTGATCCAGAGGCTGCGGAGTCCTGCGGGGTTTGCCACGAGCTCCTCCAAAACCCGAGAACGTGAACTGCGGAGCCCCGGCACAGGGCAGACCCCGGTCACCCCTGCGGGAAGCGCTTTAAGCGCCCGCCCGGGGGCTGCCGGAGCCGCCGCCCCGCGCCGGACCCGCTCCCGCCCGGGGGATTATCGGGAACATCTGTAGGGTTTAAAGCCCGGGGACCCGGTGCTCCTCCTCAGCCGCGGAACCCGGCGAAGCGGCTGCGGGGGAATAAACTCCTCGGTTTTCCTAAGGAGAAAACAACCCAGCGCGGCTCAAAGCACCGGCGGACCCCGCCGCCCCTCCACTTAAAGGGATCGGCGGGCACGCGGTGCGCCGGGACATCATCCAACCGAACCCCAGGACTACCCGGCTGCAGCGCCGAGCCCAGCCCGGCCCGGCCACCCTCTGATAGCCCCGGGGCGCCTCCGTTCCTCCGGCCCCAG
>VZRR01007929.1:151-19699 GCA_013398015.1 Oreocharis arfaki | reverse complement strand
CCTGACCCCCCCCCCCACGTGCCAACTCGGACGGGTGTGTGCCCTGCCAGGCAAGCGCGGAGGCAAGGAACGTGCCACAGCGGGGGTGGGCACCCGTGGGCGCGCAGGGGGCAGGCGGCTCCAGGTGTGCGTCGGGCGGAGGCGGGAGCAGGAGCGGGACGGTGCCGCCGGCGGCGCCGCGGTGTTTGCGCACGTGCGGCCGGGCAGGGCGGCAGCCGGGGGGTGCGCGGAGGGGACGTGCGTGGGGGGCGGCTGCGGTTGTGCAGGTGGCGGGAGGCACGCGGGGGATTGCTCCTGTGTGGTCCTGGGGCGCACGTGAGCGTCCTCACCGCGCACCGTGCATGAGCCCGGGCGCACGTAAGGTGCATCCCTGGCGCTGCAGGGATGGGTGTGAATGGCAGGGGCGTGCAGGGCACCGAGGGCCGAGCAGCACCTGTGCTGGGGGTCGAGGGGATTTGTTACTTCTCCACCTCAGGATGGGAGTTTGCTGGCAGGACTCCTTGCCCAACTCAGAGTCGAGGTCGCAGGATCACTGCCTGCGCCTGTGGGTCTATCGCAGAGAGGGAAACTGAGGCACGGAACCTCCCCTGGCATGGTGGGCAAAGCTGGGTTCCCCATTCCCTTTCGGAAATCTGTACTCCCGGTGTGAGCACTGAACTGGGCAGCCTCACCTGGGATTTGGGGGTGCAGGAGGCAGTGCGCTCGGTGCCAGCCACAGTGGGTGCCATTTCTGCCTGATGAGGGTGATGCTCTGTCGAGGCAGGGCATCCCCCCACCCTCGGTGTCCCCTGAGCTGAGAAAGGGGAAGCTGGCGCGTGGCAGAGGTTGGTGCCGAGGGCACTGTGCCCAGCTGTCCCCAGTCAATGGGCTTCTTGTGCCCGGTGCTTGTGCTGCCGGGTGCCAGCTGGGATCCCAGTGGCAGTGGAAGCCCCAGTGGAGACTCCTCCTGGGGATGCACTTAACTCCCTCTTAGCTGCCCCCCTGGCACAGCAATGGCCACGGTTTGGAGCTGCCAGGCAGGCGGGGGCTGTGGCAAGAGGTTGCTGTGGGTCTTTCTTCTCTCACGCTGTGGCTGCCGGCGTGGCTAGCTGTTCTCCCTGGGGACAGCGCTGCTGGGGTTGGGTGCCAGCCCCTCCAGGGAAGGGGAGCGAGCCCCGGGGTGCTGGTGGCATCCCACGGCAGAGCCCCGTGGGGGCTGGCAGCTGGGCAGCGGATATGTTTGCCAAGCCAGAAACTCCCCCCGCAGTGCCCATCGCCCTGGCATCATGCCTGTGGCCTCGGTTGGGGAGCAGAGAGCCGGATGTCTCTTCTGCCTCCCTCCCTCCCTGCTTCCTGGGGGAGAAACTGAGGCCTGGGAGCGTTTCCCAAGGCCGGGGCGAGTTTCCATGGAAATGAGAGCGGGGGTCCGGGCTCCCAGCTGCGGGCGACCGCCGAACAAGGGAGAAAGCGGGACATTGATGGGAGCCCGGCCCCTTGGGCGCGCGTCCCAGCCCGGCTGAAAATAACCCTCCTGGGCAGCGCTGCGGGCAGGCGGCCGGGACCGAACCCCGCTGCCAGCGGGGGGTCCCCAGGAAGCGGCTCCAGCCAGGGGAGTGACCCCCAGCCCTGCCTGCCGCCACCCCCCGCCCCGGCCCCGTTGCGTTGGGGAAGGGGAGGGCCGGCCGGCCAGAGGATCGAGAGCCGGATGGAAGGAGGGGCAGAGCCACAGCCCGCGTCCGGCCGACGGACAGCCCGAACCCCCTGCCCGCTCCAGGGGACATCTCTGTAGCGCAAATGAAGGGGCTGCGGATGCCCCGGCTGCAGTGAGCGGGCTCCGCCGTGGGACACCGGCAGCGGGGAAGGGACATCAGCGGTGCCAGGGGCTGGCGGCGGGCAGCCAGGCAGGATGCGACGCTTCCAGGCTTTGCACCGATCCTTCCCCTTCCTCACCCGCTTCCGCCTCTACCGAGTAAGTGCCGACCCTCGCCCCGGGCAGACCCTACGCTGGCCCTCACCCGGCCCTGTCCCCGTCGCCTGCGGGCAGGGGAGCCCAGCTCCCTTCGCCCCGTGTGGCCCTGCGTGCCCCCATGCGCCCCCGTGCCCAGCTGCTCGCCGCGCCCGCCGTATTTTTAGCCCAGTGCCGAGGATTGTAATTGCGGTGACGCGGCCGAGGGAGCCGAGCACAGCGGGTGAAGACGCCAGGGGCCATGTCGTCTCCCAGGGAGGAGGAGAGGATGGAGGGGGCTGCCGCGCTGTGGAGCTGGGGTGGCGGGTCCCGGCCTCCCTGTTGCTCTCAGCAGGAGGAGGCAGAGCCATATCCCTTTCCAGAAAGGTGTTGGTGAAAGTGGGGGAGAGCCGGGATGACAGGCAGGGATGGGAAGTGGGGGGGAGCATGGGGCTCCATCCCTCCGTGTTTGTGTTCTGGCACGGCTGGGGGCTGATGCCAGCAGCACTGGGGTGCCCTGTACCTCAGCGCTGGAGCAACAGGACCCTCCAGAGACCCACATGTTCCTCTCTGCCCTCTCCCTGTGTCTGGCCAGTAAGGTGCCACCACCTATGGCAGAGGAGACCTCCTGTGAGTCTGTACCGCAACTCAGCCAAGTGTGCGGGCATGCCAGGGGGCCAGGGTGGCTGTCGCTGCTGGGGACAGCTGCCCCTTCCCTGCTCAGCCCCCTCCAGCTGAGCAAAGGGAGTTGGGTAGGCACATCTGTCCTGAAGCTCTGCCTCCGTCCTGTGTCCCTGGCACCCCTGACCAGGGACTAGCCTGTGCTGGAACAGAAGTGTGGGCTGGTATTTCTATGGGCAGCACAGGGCAGACTGGGGGGCCCTGCCTATCTCTAGGGGTCCTGCTGATGGGGTGCCTCTCCTAGCCTCCCCCGGAGAGCTGGTGACAGGCTCAGGAGATGACTCCATTAGTATGCCTGACAGCAGCACTCCAGCCTTGGTTCTGAGCCCCTCTGGGTGACTCCCCAGAGGGAATAGGGCAGAGGGGAGCAGAGCAGGGTTGTCCCTAACCTGGTATTATGTCCCAGCAGAGGCTGAGCTGTAGCATGCAGGCAGAGGAGGGCACAGACTGGCTGCTGGAGCTGCTCACCGAGCTGCAGCTGCAGCAGTACTTCCTGCGCATCCGAGACGAGCTCAACGTCACACGCCTCTCCCACTTCGAGTACGTCAAAAATGAGGATCTGGAGAAGATCGGCATGGGACGCCCCGGTGTGTACATCCCCCCCAAATCTCTCCCCTTACCTCCAGCTGGATGTGCAGCATCTTTTGGGAAGCTCACAGGAGCGTATGGGGCTGGAGGGGTCCCCTCCCCTAGACTGGTTTGTGGCAGTCACTGTGTCCCTGTGTCCTGCAGGCCAGCGGCGGCTGTGGGAGGCAGTGAAGCGGAGGAAAGCCATGTGCAAGCGGAAATCCTGGATGAGCAAGGTAGGGATGGGAGAGAGACAGGTGTGGCAGAGAAACTGAGGCAGACAGGAAGAGCTGGACCTCTCCCTGTGCCCTTTCGGGGTGCCTGGCTCTCCCACATCCCTGGTCCCTGGAGGCTGACAGGGAAATGGGCAGAAGTTCCCGCCATCCATACCCCGCCTGTGGTATGGATGACCTTACCAGTGACCGTACCCTTACCAGTGTGTGTTCCAGTCTCACTCAGGCTCCAGGGTCACTTCCCAGTGAAGGACAGCCCTGCTACCCCAGCACTCGGAAAATTCATTCCCTCAAGTTATTTGCCACTTTGTCAGGAAACTTGTTTGCAGCCAGTGAACCAGAGAGCCCTCTTCCAGACAGCTCTGTGGGCAGCAGTGTTGCCCAGGACACTGCCCACCCTGCTGCCTCACAGCAAGGGGGCAAAACCTTATACCTGCAGGCTGGGACACGCTGTGACAGGGGACCTTGGGATGCTCACATACGCCCTGATGCCATCCCATCCAAAGCTGGTGCTGCTGGCACCCTGTGGTACCTGGCACCCCAGAAGAGCAGAGTTTGACAGAGCCCAGTTTGCCAGCTGGGCACTGGGTTGTGGCCTCTCCCCTGCGTGACTTGTCTGTGCTAGGACATGGTCAGGATGGGCTTTTAATAGAAAGGCTACTTCTGTTAAAGAAGAAATGGCAGAAATGCCACCTCCCACCCCAGACACATGCTGGGCCCAGCCCCCACACACCCTGCAGCAAGACTGGGATGGACGCTGTCCTATGGGGCACATCATCCTTCCCAGCTGAGGGAGGTGGAAGGAGAGCCCATCCCCTCTGAGTGGTGGTGGTGGCAGCCAGCACACATTGCAAAGCCCACGTCGCTGCAGGGATGTGTCAGCACACTCAGCCCAAGCTGGAGGTTTCCCTGGGCATTGTGCCCAGGCACATTGTGTGGCCTTGGCCTGGGCAAGGAGTGCCCAGGGCCCTCTGGCTACCGGCCTGGTTTGCTGTGGCTGCTGGGGAGCTGCTGCAGTGCTGCTGCGAGAGGAACAACCCCTTCCGTCCACGGGAATCACAGCTCAGGGTGCTGGCAGCTGGAGGAATGGCTTCTCCCACAACCAGCCTTCTCTGGGTCATCACCAGTTAGGGCTCATCACTAGGTTCCAGTGTGTACAGCCCAGGCAAGGGGTTGTGCCAGCACTGCTCACTTACAGCCCCGAGGGCTTGGGGTGTTTCCATGCCCATGTTTCACCTTCGTCCATGTCCCACAGGTGTTCAGTGGGAAGCGCCCAGAGTCGGAGCTGCCGCCCCAGCCCCAGAGTACCTTCCGCAAGCCCCCCACGCCACCACCCCCTGAAGCTGGGGGCCAACACTCCCTCACCTGCCTTGTGCGGGAGCGGGACCTCTCGATCTTTGAGAAGCTGGGTGACGGCTCCTTTGGTGTCGTGCGTCGTGGCGAGTGGTGCACGCCTGCTGGCAAGACGGTGAGGGGCTGCTCTTGGGGGGGTGGGGAGCCAGGCAGTGGGACCACCCACAGGGGAAGACACTTGGGAGCTCATCCCTGCTTTGGCCATAGCTGAATGTGGCAGTGAAGTGCCTCAAGACAGACGTGCTGAGCCAGCCGGAGGCACTGGACGACTTCATCCGGGAGGTGAATGCCATGCACTCCCTGGACCACAGGAACCTCATCCGCCTGTATGGCGTGGTGCTCTCCCACCCCATGAAGATGGTGAGTGTGTGGGGATGGGGCTGACCCCAGTGACACCCCCATGGGAGGGTCCCACCTGGTGGCATGAGCAAAGCCAGGCTCGGTCTGTACCCCAAGTCCTCTGCTTATCCCCAGGGGGGCATAAGAAGGCTGGAAGCCAGCCCAACCAGGATGCCCCTGGACTGACCAATTTGCTGTCCTCACCCCATGGCCCAGGTGACAGAGCTGGCCCCGCTGGGCTCCCTCCTGGACCGCCTGCGGAAGAACCAGGGCCATTTCCTCATCTCCACCCTGTGCCAGTATGCCATCCAGGTGGCCAAGGGCATGGCCTACCTGGAGTCCAAGCGCTTCATCCACCGCGACCTGGCTGCCCGCAACATCCTGCTAGCCTCCAATGAGCTTGTCAAGATTGGGGACTTTGGACTGATGCGGGCCCTGCCCAAAAATGATGATCACTATGTGATGCAGGAGCATCGCAAGGTCCCCTTTGCCTGGTGAGCCTTGGGGAGGGAGAGACCTGGGGATGGAGCACCCATGGCCTTCTGTTGCTCATGTCCGTCCCCCTGTAGGTGTGCTCCTGAGAGCCTGAAGACACGCACCTTCTCCCATGCCAGTGACACCTGGATGTTTGGAGTGACCCTCTGGGAGATGTTCACCTATGGTCAGGAGCCTTGGATCGGCCTCAATGGCAGCCAGGTAGGTGTACAGCAGAGACCTGCCCCCTCGCCTCACCCCTCTGGTGCTGGGGGGGAACTGGGACACCCTGACAGCACACCCTGTCCCACAGATCCTGCACAAGATAGACAAGGAGGGTGAGCGGCTGCCGCGGCCTGAGGACTGTCCCCAGGACATCTACAACGTCATGCTGCAGTGCTGGGCGCACAAGCCCGAGGACCGACCCACCTTCGTGGCCTTGCGAGACTTCTTGGTGGAGGTGGGTCAGCAGGGAGGGGGACAGGAGCCCCAGCACCCTGTCCTGCCAGCTCTGCTTGAGCGTGGATAGAGCTGAGAATATTGCCGAGGTGGGAGGTGACATGGGGGAGCTCGGGCCAGGCAGCTCTGCAGGCCGGGAGGTGGAGGGTGGTGACATGGTCACAGCAGGAGACAGCTCGTTGCTGCCTTGCCATCACACACCCCAGGGATGTGACAGCTGATGAGAGGCTAGTGATGATGCTGTCTCTTGTCCATTTTTGGGACCTCCCTGCCCTCCTTGGAGCTGGGCCTGGCCTCAAAATAGGGTGGACAGGGGGGGCTGCATCCCCTATCCTCATCCACCTCTCCCCCAGGCTCAGCCCACCGACATGAGAGCGCTGCAGGACTTTGAGGAGCCAGACAAGCTGCACATCCAGATGAACGACATCATCACGGTCATCGAGGGCAGGTACTGCACGGGAGGGTGGCAGGTACTGTAGAGGGGAATGCACTGCCTGCCAGCCTGCATAGGGGTGGGGAATGAGGAGACTGTGGGACAGCGTGAGCACTGGCAGAGCTATGGAAAGTAGGGATGGGAAGGGGTGGCTCTGCCCCCAGCACACCTGGACATGTACCCTGTGGGTGGGCAGAGCTGGGATGTTTGTGGTCCCCCAGGCAGCACAGCATCGTGGGGCCACCCCAGTGTGGGGGGCACAGCCCTGCCCACACTGCCCACAGCCCTGCCCGCACCATCCCTGCTGACTCACCCCACTGTGCCCGTGGGTTTGCCCCGGGAAACCGCACGCCCCAGGGCCACTCCCTGCTGATAGTGGTGGGGACGTGCCGCCAGCACCCGGAGACGTGCTGCTGTCATCGGGCTGGGAGAGGCACCGTGGGACTTGGTACCATGCTGGCAGAACCCGCTGTGCTGTCGGCTCCTCGGTCCCTGCTGACCACGCCAGGGCACAGCCACCCCCTCTGCCGTCCCGGGGACTGGAGTAGGGGGCCCTTTTGTCCGTGCATCTCTATCCCAGGGGTGTGCCTGTCACCTTCCAGCTGGGGGAGAGCGGGGACCTCCCAAAGGAGTTCGGTGTCCCTGCGCTAGGGCCGGCCCCCCAACCCCGAGGGGAGGAGGAGGAGGAGGAGGGCTCTGTCCCCGTCCCTCCCTGTCCCCCGCCCCGGGCCGGCTCCCCGCGGTTAGTCACAACCCGGGGTGAATCAGGCCGGGTTTGTGTGTCTGCAGGGACCGGCTGCTCCCGGTCCGCCGCCGCGGGGATGACTCTTGCCCAGGGTCTGGCGGTTTAATTGCAGGGAGGGGAGGGGAGGGGAAGCGGCGTCGGCGGAGGGAGGGAAGGAGCGGCGGAGGGCGGTGCGGCCGCGCCAGAGCGCCGACATCGTCCCTGCCGCCGCATCGCGGCCGGGCTGCGGGTCCGCGCCCCCCGCCCCACCGCCGGCCCCAGGTGAGCCGCGGAGGGAAGGATGGAGTGGGAAAAGGGGCTGGAAGTTGCTTGTCGGTCGGGAATTGCCGGGAGTAGAGCAGAGCCGGGTCGCAGCTTCCCCTGCCTCAGTTTCCCAGAGGGACGCCGGTCCTTGGTGACCCCCGGTGGGTAGGTTTTGGGGGTGCGGACTCAGGGCACACGCGATAGGTTCAGCAGCCGGGGGGTGGAAGGAGCCCAGCAGCTGCCGGTACTCCCGGAGGGGAGCCCCCTTCCCGTGCCTCAGTTTCCCCCGCCCCCCACCGCGCTGTCTGCAGGGATGCCCGGGCAGAGCTGGCGGGGGGAAGGGGGGCCTCTAGCCGGGGGCCGCATCCGGCCCTGCCGAGGCTGCCCGGGGCACCGTAAACACCCCCCACCCGTTTTCAAGCCCTTGCCTGTCGTTCGGCGGGCGCCGGGTGTGCGTACGTGTGTGTGGGCAGGGGCAGGGACCTCCCTGAAAGCCCCCCGGGGACCCAGCCGGCCGCGGGAGGGGGCTGCCGCGAGGAGAGGAGCCAGGGCAGCGCTGGAGCGGGTTTGTGCCGGGGGTCCGAGCTGGGGGTCGGTGGGACCGAGGCTGGAAGCAGGGAGAGTGGAGGGATGGCCCGGCTGCAGCATCCCTTCGTCGGGATGCGGCGGTGAGGGGCGCAGGGAGGGCGAGTGGAGGGGACCTCCCGGGGAGGGGAGCCGTTCCCCCACGTCCCCCAGCCTGCCGTGGGTGAGGGAGGGTGCCCGGTACTGGCTGGGCTCTGCCAGGGCTCTGCCGAGGCTCTGCCGAGGGGTCCCGACGCTGAGTAAGGCGGCTGGCTGGCGGCAGCGGGGAGGTAAACAGGAAAAGGGCTGAGCTGGTGGCCGGGGGTGACTCACAGGTGACTCCAGGAAACTATGGGGCCCGTGCCAGCCTCGCCAGGCTGGCACCCACACTGCCACTGCCCCCTGCCCGCAGCACACTCTGCCCACAGGGAGTGTAGGGCCCTGACAGGCATGGGGGTAGCTTAGGGTCAGAGCCCCCCCACCATTTATTTGGCACGGTGCTGAGTGGGGCACACTGCTTGGGATGCCTTTCCCTGCCCCATCCCTATTCCCCTCACCAGTCCCTCTGGGCTAGATGACCACCTCATCCACCCCAGAGGTGGCTGCCTCCTGGGTGACTCCTGTGGGACACACTGGGGGCCAGTACCCCAGGGTGGCCTGGCCCACTCAGGTGGCTCCAGGAAGACTGACAGCCTAAGCCCACCACCTGTCTTTCTGCCCATCTCCCCCTGCCCGCACCAGCCTGCACAGAGCTCATTGATAATCTTGGAAGGGAGCGAGGAAGGCCCCGTAGACCACCATCCGCCATATGGGCCCCCGTCAGATGCCAAGAGTGTCCCCTGTGCCATCCTTTAGTGGATGGGGCACAGAGGGGTCGGTAACGAGCAGCTTGGTGCAGGCATCCCCTGAAGGCTCCTGCATAACTTGAGGCAGCAAGGAGGAGGAAGGGGCATTATCTTTTGGGACAAAAGCATGGAGCTTTGTTCTCCACCACTTGATTCCCCAGCACTACCAGGTGCAGGGACCATGTAGGGTGGGAGCCAAAGCGT
Source organism: Oreocharis arfaki (assembly GCA_013398015.1). Lineage (NCBI taxonomy): Eukaryota > Metazoa > Chordata > Aves > Passeriformes > Paramythiidae > Oreocharis > Oreocharis arfaki. The sequence goes on along the minus strand of VZRR01007929.1, from coordinate 10,635 downwards.
ACTGCCGGTGTAGGGTTGGGATCCTGGGCACCCAGGTTCCCTTCCCGGTTGTGTCACCGCACGCCTTCGTGGACTTGGAGGAGTCACCTTGCCTCCTCCCCATCACTGGGGCTGGCACGTGTCAACCTCCCATCCCCTCATCAGTAACGAGGTCCTTTTTATTCCTTAGGGCCGAGAATTACTGGTGGCGGGGTCAGAATAAACGGACCCTAAAAGTGGGCCAATTTCCCCGAAACACGGTGACCTCGGTGGCAGGGCTGTCAGCCCACGACATCAGCCAGCCGCTTAAAAACAGCTTCATCCACACAGGCCATGGAGACACCAACCCGCAGCACTGCTGGGGGTTTCCCGATAAAATTGATGAGTAAGAAACTTTTTGTCTTCTCTGCATCCTCTGCCTGCTCCCTCCCTTCTTTGCTGCCCACTGGGCTCGGGAGCAAGACACGGCTTGGCTACTGCCCCCCTTTCCCCCCATGAAGCATCTCTTTCCGCCCCCGCTGTTTTGGGAATGGTGGCTCTGGGTAGGGTTCCTGCAGCTGGACTAACTTCCTTGCCTCTTCCTACTAATGGGCTTAGGGATGTGGGGGGCTGCTGTCCTTGTGGCTGTCCTGGGGGGAGACCTTTGTGGCTGTCCTGGGGTAGGGAGACATCAGTAAGCACCACCCCAGAGGTGGCCACATTACCCCAAAGCACTTTTGGGATGTCCCAGTGCGGCTAAATGTGTGCAGCTTGCAGCCTGTCCCCACGCTTCTAACAGCATGAGTCTTTTTGAAAAGCAAAACGTGAAAAAAATCCGCCAAAATGATTTTTTTCTCCACCCTGCTCTATCAGAAGACACCTGGCTGGACTGTGATGGGGGGGAGGGGGGCTGGGTGCTTGTGCTCCAGTGTCCCACATACTCTCTGCCAGGTGGGTCTGGTTGTGCGGCAGTGAGCAGGAGCACCTTGGCAGGGAGCATGTGAGGGTCTCTTCCAGCACTGGGCTGGAGGGATGTGGGAGGTAAATGCTGTGGGGGACAGGATAGGATTTCAAAAACTGGAAAGCTCCTGGTGGGTGGGGCCAGCTCCTGCGCTAGGCTCAGTTCATCCCCTGGGACCATGATCCCAACTGCTGTTTGTTATCCCAGGCCTGGGACAGCTCTGCTGGTGCCTCAGTCCCGGCCTGACCCCACCACAGCCCCCTGTGTCGCGGGCTGTGCCGGCGGCCCTCGGAGGGCAGAACCGAGGCGCCGTGCACGCGGAGCTGGCTCGTGCCCCGGCAGGCCTCCCCGCGCCCCGCTGCGTGGGCACGGGCCCTGGGTACGTGCTGCCCGGGCTGCCGAGAACGCACCGAGCTCGGCACACGCCCAAGCCCTCGGGCTGCGCCAGCTCCCGCCGGCTCCCTGGCTTGCGATGGCTCGCCCGGGCCTCCCGGCACCCCCTGGCACGTGGTGCTGGGGCACCCTGCCTTGGGCGCAGCATCGCCCCGGTGCTGGAGGGGCGTCCTGGGCACCGCACCCTGCACGAGTCCCCTGGGCACAGCGCCCTGCTTGCAGTCCCCTGGGCACAGCACATCATGCACGCGGAGCCAGAGAAGGGTGGGATGACATTGGGACGGCACCAGGCTCTGTGCCGTAGCACTGGGAGCCTCTGGGGTGTCTTGCCCCAGCACTCATAGGAACAGTACTTGCCAGGCGTGGTGTGTGGTGGGGGAACTGTGGGGTGTCCCAAGGCACGAACCTTGGGAGCAAGGGGTCCCATGTGGCCCCTGCTGACTCCCAGGCACTCATCTCTCTCCCCACAGGCTGTACCTGGGAAATCCCATGGACCCTCCTGACATTTTAGGTGTGGACCCAAGCGCTGCCAGACCTACACAGCTTCCGGGGAGGGCTAAAAGTGAGTGGCTTTTCTCCTTCCTTCTGCCCATCAGCTGCGCAAAGCCCCCATCCCTGTACCCTGCTGCCAGGGTGATGGGCTGGACCCTCTCCTTTCTGTCTCTCTGCTGGCACTTGCTTTTTGCAGACTGGGGGGAGCTGGAATGATGGGGCATGTTGTCACCTGGCCATACACCACTGCCAGCATTGTGGGTGGCTGGTGGCTCTGCCTGGCTGGACTCTGCCCTAGTGCCCTTCGTCCGAGTCCCTTGTCCCCTCCTGGCCTCCCACAGCTGGCCTCCCCCGTGCGGGGGATCTCAGCAGAGCTGCTACGAGGAGGGGACTCGGACGCTGTGCATATGCCACAACCCCCATAAACCCAGAGTTTTCCCTTGGGGGGGCTTCCCACCAGCATCCTCTCTGTGCCCCACTGGTGAAAGGGGCCACAACAAAGCATGCACCCCGTTAACAAGCACCCTGGCTGCCGCTTGCCTGTTCACCCTATGCTTCCCCTTCTCTTGGGTTCTCTCTTCTGCAGGGCAGCCTCCTCCACGCCCGCCTCAGCCTACCGTCCTGCTCACCAGTAAGTTGGGCTTCTTTGGGTGCTGCCCTCCCTTCTTCACACCCTGTTTCTTTTCTCTCTTACCTGGGTGGCCTGGGGCAGGTGCCCTCGTGTGCCTTGGGGGCAAAGAGGGCTGAAACTACAGGGTGGTTTGAGGGCTTGGAGATGCAGATGCTCCTTCTTGCATCTAGGGCACCCTAGGGATGGGTGCTGGGACCCTCACTATCCTTCTCTGTCCCTTCTAGAGCCTTGCTACGACCCGGTCAGTGAGGAGGAGGAGGGTCTGCCAGGGGGTCTCCGGAAGCTCTGCCTGAAGAAGCCAGGGAAGAGTCTGCGACCAGTCAAGCCATCAGCACGAGTACCAGGCACCAAGGTGGGCGAGCGGCAACCTGGACAGCTGGCAAGCGAGGGGCCAGCAAGCAGCGAGGTGACCCTCATTGACTTCGGGGAGGAAGTGCCCCAGGGTAGCCCCTCTCCAGTGGGGGAGCTGACAGCCCCGTCATTAGCCAAGCTGGCCATGGAGGCCTGCTCTTTGCTGGACAAGACCCCACCGCAGAGCCCTACACGGGCTCTACCTCGGCCTCTCCACCCCACGCCGGTGGTGGACTGGGACGCCCGGCCGTTGCCCCCACCGCCTGCCTATGATGATGTGGCACAGGATGAGGATGATATTGAGGTCTGCTCTATCACCAGCCCCCCGAGCCGGCGGGGCAAGACCAACTATGGCTTTGTGGATGAGAGTGAGCGGGGACCGGCCCTGGAGGACAACCTCTTCCTGCCCCCCAAGGAGACCAAACAGCCCAGCATGACGCAGACCACCGAGCTCTTCGAGGAGCTGCAGCAGGAGTGCATGAAGAGGCTCAACGTCCCGCTGGGACCGGCTGCCCCAGCTGACGACAAGCCCCAAATCCCGCCCCGTGTCCCGATCCCGCCCCGGCCCCTTCGCCGCAATGAGCCTGGGCGCTGGTCAGGGGACCTTTCCCCAGCTTCGGGGGGCGAGGAAGACCGGCCACCCCAGATCCCCCCACGGGACCCGCTGTCCCAGCCCACTTCCCGGACACCCAGCCCCATGGCTCTGCAGGTGGGCTCCCCACAGCAACGTGCTGCCCTCTGCTCCTGCCTCTCCACCTCACCAGGGAAGCCCATGCCCACCACACAGAGCTTTGCCCTCGACCCAAAGTACGCCACCCCTAAGGTTATCCAGGCACAGGGCAAGGACTGCTCCAAGGGACCCTGCATCCTGCCCATTGTGAAGGATGGGCAGAAGGTCAGCAGCACCCACTACTACCTGCTGCCCGAGCGCCCTGCCTACCTGGACAAGTATGAGAAATTCTTCAAGGAGGCTAAAAGCCCTGAGGAGGTGCCAGCATCCCGCCAGGTCACCACAGCCACTGTCCGTCCCATGGTGCAGCAGCCACTGCCAGACTGCAAGGCCAACTTTTCCTCCAACAATAGCAACCCTGGGCCCAAGTGCCTGGTGAAAGCCTCCTGCAGCCTCCAGAAGATTGTTTATGACGGGCCAGATGTTTGCCGTCCTGCTGACAAGATCCGGCTGGTAAGTGTCATCCCCAGCATCCATGAGAAAGGGGCTCATGTGGGCAAGAGTAGCCATGGGCTCTTGGGTAAGAGCTTTTCCCACCCTGTGCCTCAGATTCCACAAGTTCAACCCCAGGGGACTGGCTACAAGGAGTCCTCATATGTGCAGGGGACATAAATGTCACTGCAATGCCAAAATGGGAATTGAAGGCCCTGGGGAGGGGGAAGGTGGCTGTTGCTATGGTCCCCTTGGTCTCTCTAGGCTGGGGATACTGTGGCCCGCCCAAGCCACCCAGGAGAGATTTAAGATCCCAGGGATGAGAATGATCCCAGCTCCAGGCTGACAATGCTCCCTGAAGACAGAACCAGGGGTGGGGGCAGCCCTGGTGGTCCCCTGCTTCAGTCAGAGGCTTCTTGTTGCCCAGGGGTGGCAGCAGACAGTGACCACAAGCTCCCCCCCAGGTGCAGGACACAGTGCATGGTGTGACCACCGAGGAGTGCCAGGCAGCCCTGCAGAGCCACAGCTGGAGCATCCAACGGGCCATCCAGTACCTGAAGGTACAGCGCACCCCTGCTCCCTCATCCTGGCTCCAGCAAGAGTGGTGGCACCCCTGTCACCCCTCTGGCCATGCCCTGTCCCCTTGCAGGTGGAGCAGCTCTTCTGCCTGGGGCTGAAGTCCCGTGTTGAGTGCCAGCGGGTGCTCGAGATGTTCGACTGGAACCTGGCACAGGCCAGCTCCCACCTCCTCGATCCCTACAGCGCCACCCGCCAGAAGTAGGGACACTGATGTTTTCTGGGGGGCAGTTTTCTGTGCCACACTGCTCTGGGCAGACTGGCACTATCACCCCTCCTGAGCTCGTGTCCTGTCCTCTCCTTACAGGTGGTGACAGCAGGGACAAGGCGAGCTGTGTCGCATCCAGAGCAGGCATCTCGCCATGGGGCCAGTGCCCCCGCCTCCACCCACACAACCTGCTGCAGGACTCTGGACTGAACCCCCACTTGGAGGGTGGAGACACCCCAAAAGGGACCCTGCCCAGCACCACAGACTTTCCAGGGTGCTTGTGCCCTGGCCTTGGCAATGGGCTCCATCCCCTGGCCCCTTGTTGAATTGTTTTTGTAAAGAGAAATGTAATTTTAATATATATATTATGTGTATATATAAAAATATTCTATGGAGAGGAGGGTGCCTGTGGCCGTCTCCCAGGTTTATCCCTGCCAACACAGGGGACAGGCCACATCTCCGTGGGTGCCGCTTCCTCCCTGCAGGCAGCTGGGACTGTAACCCTTGGGATCCACCATGGGATGAGTCTCAGGAGAGGGTGCACAGACTCTGGGGATCCCCAGGAGGCCGTGTGACATGTGCACCTATAAAACCTCCTGGCGAGTCCTCCCAGGCTGTTTTAGGGTGCAAAGTTCTCCGCACCCAGGGCTGCTGGAGTTAGTCACAGTATATCCCACCCCCAGGCCCAGTGCTTGAAGGCTGGGCACGGTTTTGCCTGCTCTGAGTGGGCAGTGCTTGCCTGCAGGGCAGCCCCCCGCAGCTGGGCCCCCTTGCCCGGTGCCCCGCGGCTCCTGGCTGCCGCCTGACTCATGCCCGGGCAGGGAGTGGCGGCACCGGCATCGCCCCCGCCCACGCGAGGGCTGTTGTGCAACCGGGTGCCTCCGCCGCAGACGGAGCCGGGAGCAGGTGCAGGAGTGGAGGGGTGGCTCCTGCGGGGTCCCAGGGTCGGTGTCAGTGCTCACTCGCCCCTCCAAGTGGGTATCAGAGCCCCTTAGCTGGGTTTCCTGCAGTGCCGCCCTCCAGCAGCATCAGGAAGGGATCTTGGGATCAGGGAGAGGAGGATCTTGGTGCCCAAACCCACCAGGTACCTGCTCCCCAGGATACTCTGCTCCAGAGCTGGTGGCTGCAGAGGAGAGAGCTTGCCACCCACAGTGAGGAAGGGCTGCCTCAGCATGACCATGGATCCCTCCCTGTGGCAGATGGTACCTGGCCACATCCTGTGCACCCACAGCTCCCTCAGCTCTGGTCCTCTGGCCTTCCCTGAGCGTGGGGAGGGGGAGCTGGTGCTGCCGTGAGCATGGTCACGCGTCGCTGCTTGGGACTCGGTGCTTCTGTTTTCCCATGTGAGGTGCAGCCACCATGGCAGGGCTGTCAGTGAAGCGAGGAAGGCACAACACCGTCACTGAATTACTTCCCTCTCCTTAAGTGGGCCTGGAGCTGGGTGAGCCCCTGTGAAGAAGCAAACACGTTTGCTGCACTGGCCTCACTGGGTCCATTCAGGCAGCTGGGTCCATCCAGCCTCTGTCCATGTGGTGGAAGGTGACCTGCAACCCAGGGCAATGCCTGGCCCTGCCACCCTGGACTGCGGGAACACCCCCTCCAGTCCATCCGGGTTTGTGTGGGAGTTTGCCGCGATGGGCAGATAACACCTGGGACCGGCAGTGCCGAAGGGGGGGACAGGGCAGGGTCAGTACGTGGGACCCCAAGGCAGCAGCGGTAGCCTGCTCCTTCCTTCTTCCTCCTTGGTGACAAGCCAACCCCTGCCAGGGGTTATCAGCTGTGCAGCCAAGTGTGGAGGGACCTGACAGCAAGCAGAAGGGTGTATGGGGGTGCAGAGCCCAGGACTGACCCACCCCTCCCAGAGATATTTGGGACCCCTGCTCCCACCTGCTATCCCAATAGGCCAAGTAACTTTGAAACCCCCCGGGTGCTCCCCAGGGGTTGGGGACCACAGCCTTGGGCTGTCAACAATGGGGTCAGCCCGGGAAGGACCTTGAAGCTCCCCATGGCAAAATAGGTGTGTCCCCCAGCATCAGTGGGTCCCCAGAATTGGGACGCTGCCACCTCAGCGCAGGCTGCGAGGACAGAGACGTCAGTGCCCCAGGCAGGGCACGTGGTGTCCCTGTCCCCCCCACCTGGGGGAGTGCTCACCGCTGGAGCCACCCGTTGCGCGCTCCCTTGAGACAGTGAGAGCTGCAGCCCTGTCGCCTTCCTCCCTGACACCGAAGAAGCACTATGGGGTGCCGGCGTCCGTGGCCGCTCTGGAGCTGGGTGCTGTGGGGGTTCTGGGTGCTGCCAGGTAAGTGCCAGGGTCCCTCGCACTGCTCCGGGCTGACCAAGTGGCTGATACCATGTGGGCGATGGGCTGCAAACAACCCTCCGGCTGCTCCAACGCTGCAAGGTCGAGCCCGAGTGCCCGGCCGGGGTTTGCCCTGTCCCTGCCGCGGGTGCCAAAGCTTTGTGGTGGTCCCCAGTTGTAGCAGGGGAAGGTGGCAGGAACTGTGGATCAAATAGGGAGAACTCACCCTGGGAGAAGGTGCCTGCCTTGTTCTTGGTCCTCCCGCAGAAGGGAGGAAGGATGGGGGTGATGGGGACTGCGGGCTGTTCTTTTCCTCACCCTGCCCTCACCCACCTTATGCACAAGCCGGGGAGATGGAGGGGCAGCCCCTTCCCACGCTGGACCCATCAGAGTCGGGCAGCATCTCCCATGTGGCCGACAGCACCAGCGCCGAGCTGCCTTCAGACCTGGGCATGTGCCAGGCGCTCCCCACAGCCGCAGCCGCACGGGCAGAGCTCCCCTCTCCCGCCGGCCCGACCACCGCCTCCGCGGGCAGCCAGAGCTCAGGTAAGGCCGGCAGGCAGCTGGCCGCGGGCAGGTTCCTGCCTGCTGGGGCCGCGGTGGGGTTGATCCAGCTGGAGCTGCCTTGTCTCGCTCCACAGGCATCCTGGTGCCACAGGCAACAGCGAGAGGGCTGGTCCCAGCTGGAAGCCGTGGTGAGCAGGAGGGGCCTCCCAGCCCCGCAGCTCTCCCTGGGGGTCCAGCTATGCAAGGCAGCCCCCAGGCAGGGTCAGAGGCTGGGGTCTCCTCCCCAGGTGCTACCAGCCATCCAACCAGCGTCCCTCCAGCTCCCACCACCGCTTGGCACATGCAACCAACGGGGCACGCGGTGGGTCTTGCCATGGGTGCTGTCACTGCGGAGGAGATGCCAGCGACAGCATGGACCACAGAGCCACTGCTCCCCCAGGATGAGCACAGCACAGGGACATCACCCCCCAGGACAAGCAGGAGCTCTGCTGAGCCACACGCCACTGCCATGCCCCTGTCCCAGGAGGTCGTACTGGGGCTGCATGAGGCCACCTCACCTTTGGCCACAGCTGACAGCATCTCTCAGGACAGGGCCAGCCCCATGAAGATGGCAGCAGCCTCAGCCAGCCCCCCTAACACAGCCATAGAGGGAGCCAGCCTGGCAGCCCCACCGTCTGCAGATCCCCCAAGTGCATCCTTGGCAAAGGTCACCTTTTCTTCTACCACCATTGGCACCAGCAAGGCTACAGAGCCAGGGACACAAACCTTATCCAATGCTGACCACAGTGCCTCACAGGACCCTCCTGGGCCTCCCGCTCAGCTGCCTCCAGCCCTTTTGCCCCAGCTTCCTGATGATGCTGTGCTTGGCACAGGGGAGACGCTTCCCCCCAGCCACAGCACAGCCCCCAGCACTGCTGGACGTGGGCTGCCTGGAGCCAACGCTGTCACCCAACCCCAGGCCACCACACGAGCTCTGGGCACACTGGCTACAGTGATGGATGCCATGGCTGGAGAGCACATCCCACCTCTGGGAAGCACCAGTGCTGAGCTGGTGTCCATCAGGGATGAGGCCAATACCAAAGCCACAGCAGGCACTGCCATCCTGGAGACCAAGGACATGCCAGGGGGGCTCAGCATGAGTCTGTCCCCCCATGCAGCTCTTAATGACCCTGATGGTCCCTCTCCAAGGCCCTTTCCACGCTCCATGGGCTCTCTGCTCCCTCAGTCTCTCTCAACAGGCCTTGGGACCACCACAGCAGAGGCAGCTGCAGGCGGATCTCCTCCAGCCACTCCCAGCATGGCCACGCCCTTGTCCCTCGTGGGCACCAGTGGAGCAAAGGCAGACAGGACCCCTCGAGCTGCTGCTGCTGCACCACCACCTTCCCTCGCTGCATATGGCATCGGGACTGTGCCAGCTGCCCATCCATCCTCCTTTGTTAGCAACACTCCAATTAGTGAAGCAGGGATGGGATCAGCATCACTGGACAGTGGCAGTGCCAGCACAATGCCAGGGGACATCGAAGACACCCTGCCTGTGTCTGATGCACACCCCAGCCACAGCCAGCCAGGTCCCACAGCAGGCTCAACAACCCCAGGAACTGGTGTCACACCTGGATCTGCACCAACCCCAGTGTTCTGGGCTGGGCCCCAAACTGTGGAAGCTCCAGGGACAGAGATGCCGTCACCCAACACTGCACCAGGCACTGGCACAGCTGTATCAGACACCCCTGGGGGACCCAGAGCAGTCACTGTCCCCACGGCATCACAAGCAGGCATCCCCCCTCTCCTGGAAGGCAGAGACAAGGTAGGGGTGGCTCTGAAGGTGTCCCCATCGAGCACACCCCAAGAGATGACAGCAGTCATGTCCCCTCTGTCCCTGGCTGCCCCACTGCAAGCAATGGGGGCTTCAGGTGACCCCCAGCCTGATGGCAGCACCATAGGGCAAGCGATGGGGATGGGGTTCCTGGAGGTGAGCACGGAGGACCCAGGTGCCAGTGCAGCAGGGACAGCTCCCAGCCACGTGACTGTCACTGCCAGACCACCGCCAGAGCCACCTGCCACTGAGGACAAGCCCACAGCTGGGATCACCTTGCTGGCTGTTGGCCATGCAAATGCGTGGGAGACTACAGCTGCGTCCTGGCCAGGTGCCACAGGTACCACTGCCCGTGAGGACAGCACCCACGCTGAGAGCAGAACCAAGGGTGCAGCACCCTCAGCCAGCACCAGCAGCACCCGTGTCCCCGACTCCAACGCCACTGGCACAAGCCTGGCCACCATGCCAGCCACCACACCAGCCACCAGCACGCTCCCCAGCAACACTATCCTGCCGACCACCTCAACAGGCTGGGAGACCATTGTGACCAGGGTCACCACAGCCACGCCATCTGCCACAGCACGGGCCACCAGCAGTGCCCTGTCCCTTGCTGTAACACACAGCGAGACAAGCGGAGGCAGGCAGCCTGTCCCATCCCCAGCAGCACGTAACCCCTTGGTGGAGACAACTCTTGGATCCTGGGACATCTCTGGTTCCAGCACCACTGTTCCAGTGTCCCGGTCTCTCCTCCCCAGCCAGCACAGCCCAACAGAGGAGGCAACAACAGCCCCCTTGTCCCTGCTTGGTGTTGGTGCAACTGGGTTGCCAGCAGCTGGACAGATTCCCACTGAGTCAGCAACAGGTACCACTTCTCCTACATCCATCAGCCACCATGACATGGGACCAGCAGCGAGCACGTCACCTCCTGCCATCCAGACATCTCCAGGGGCACCTGCCTGGGGGAGGAAAACAGCCACCACAGCAGGGAACACCATGGCCACCACTGCAGGGAACATCATGGCCAGCACAGCAGGGAATATCATGGCCAGCACCACAGGCAGCATGATGGCCACCACTGCAGGGAATATCATGGCCAGCACCACAGGCAGCATGATGGCCACCACTGCAGGGAA
>VZRR01007915.1:0-17224 GCA_013398015.1 Oreocharis arfaki | reverse complement strand
GTCCCTTTCATCCCAAACCATTCAATGATTCTCAACTTTCCCGACGCATCCTCGGGCACTGGTGGGGCCGGTTCCCTGCAGCTCCCGGGATGTGCCAGGGGCTGGTGCCTGTTCCCGGCAGGAGCGAGGTGCCACCAGCAGGCTGTCTCAGAGCCGGGTCCCCTTGGAGAGGCCAAGGAATATCAGCTTTTCCCAGGCTGGGAGCGGTGCCAGGCTGGCGCTGTGCTGCCCTTTCCTGAGGGAAGGAACCTCTCCCAAGGAGCCGGTGTCCGCCAGAACGAACCCCCCCAGCGCTGTTTCACAGAAACCCCTGGAAATCGTGGCGTGATCCCGTTATTTCGGGTGGTTTGGGAATCGCGCAGAACTTCTGAGCCGCAGTGATGTGAGAGGAACAGGCACTGCGGGCACGGCGGTGACACGGCAGGGCTGAGGCTTTTCCATAATGTATGAACTCCAAAGGAATCCACCGAACCTCTCCTGGAAGTTCTGCAGGAGCCTTCGGATGGCTGATGAACGCTCTGTGCCTCACCAGCCCTAGCCCGTGGCCTTGCCTCTGGCACACGGGATTTTTTTTCCATGATTTTTTTGTTATTTAAAAGGCTTTCCATGCCCTAACTTCCTGTGAAGTCACCTCGCTCGGGGAGGTGGGGATTTCCCCCCGGGTCCTTGAATTACAACTAATTGGTGACAAATCTGGGTGGGTGCTGGGCAGGATGAGTAAGCTGAGGGATGAGTGGGACTGCTGCCATGCAGGGATGCTTTTTCCCAAAGCCTGAACGCTGGAGCCTCAGTGCCTTGAGGAACTGACAGGTAACAGCTTTAATTACAGTCATTTGTGCAGGAACTCAGCCTGAAAAAAAAAGGGGGAAAAAAAAACCCACCAAAAAAACCACCCCTCACCTCCTTTCTGTGGTTTGGGAGCTGATTTCTCCAGCGTTATCTGCTCAGCTCTGCTGGCACTGCTGGAAACTCTTGCCTCCAGGCATGAGTTTAACCAGGTGAGCTGTCACCCAAGGAATTCTACCCCTGTCAGGATTTTCCTCCTCCATGCTCCCATTGCCTCCTACAAGCACAGAGGCCCTGGAAGGAATTCAGGCTGCCTCACGCCCTGACTTGTCCTGCGGAGAGCCTCGTGCTGTGCAGATCCCGGGCTGGAATGAGCCTGGATGGACACCCCAGTGTGGGCATGGCTGAGGCAGGACATGTTGAGCATCTCCCGTGGGTGGGACTGAGCTCCAGGTCTCTTCACTCCCAGCAGCTGGAGTTTTCCCCTCTGCAGATGTGACTTTTCCAATGTTTGAGACCCTGGAGAGACTTTTCCTCAACTCTCCAGCTGTCCTGGAGGCACCTTTGCTCCAGGATTCCCCTTCCCTTGGCTCCCAGGGAGGAGGAGGAGGTGTTCCAGCTCTGCTCCTTCCACTCCCCACCTGGATCAAAGGGAAAGGGCTGCCTGCAGCAGCCCAGCCCCTGCTGGGAAGGGACATTTCCCCTCCTGGCTGGCTGGGAAGGAGGGTTTGATGTCCCCATGTCACCTCCTGTCCCTCCCTGGCCGTGTCTGCGGCACCCAGCGTGTCCCACGAGCTGCGTGCCCCCAAAACCTTCAAGGCTGAACCAGACTGAAGTGAAAATCTCTCTTTTTATTTTTGTTTTCCCTGCCCTTGACATTTCCCTGCGGTTCAGTGTTTATAACAACCCCCTGCCTTGCCCTGCTGGGAGCCCAAGTGTTTGTAAACATGGGAATCATGGAGAGAAGGCAGCCGGGAAGCAAATACAGGGAAGATGGACTGGATTGCTCTGACTGCTGGCAGGATGTCTCAGGAAAAGGGAAATTCCAGTTGGATAGGCCTTGGCTGGGGCAGGGAATCAGGGTGGGATGTGAAAGCAGCTTGGAGTGGAGGTGTTTCCTAGGCTGGTTGCTGTTCCCTGGAATCCAGAGAGATGTTTTACTGAGATGATTTTATTAAGATGATGAAAATCGAGTTCTTCCTGCGGGCTGGACCTGTGTTTATTGGGGTTTGTGGTGCCCCAAGGGAAGGCAGGGCAGGGGTCACCATGGGGACAGGAGTGACCCATCAGGGGTCGGTCTGGCCTCAGCTTTGCTGTGCTCCTTTCCATCGGATCCCTCCCTGCTCCATCCCTCCTCCCTGGCCCTGGCCGAGCATCCCGACCTGGATTCAGGAATTTCTGCTGATCCCAGGCCTGTGCCATGCCCTTGCAAGCCCTGACTGACTGTGCTGCAGCCTTGCTGAGGGACACGGATCGTGCTGGGGTCACGGGAGAAGGAAATTCCCACTCCTCAGGAAGCTCTGCCGTGGTTTTAGGAGGCTTTCCCAGCCTCCCAGGAAGGTCTGGGCTGGAATGCAGGGAATGGCTGGGAATGCTGCAGCTGGACTAAACAAAAGGTTTAAGTGATGAGGGACCTTCAGTCCCATCCGTTGGTGCAGAGATCTGCCCCGAGTTGCTGGGAAGGCTGGAAAAGGGAATATTAATGCCATGGGAAGGGCTGCTGTTCAGCTTCCAGGTGGGATTACACGGCACAGACGGGATGTGAGGGCCAGGGCTGCTCCCTCAGGGTGCAGACACGGTGGCGGTGCCTGAGAAACTCCTGCCAGGATATTTGGGAAGAATTTGGCAACTTCTGCTTGGCACTGGGAGAACCCCAGGCCCAGCGGGGTGGGATGGCCATGGATGTGTCCATCCTGGATATTCCATATCCGTGGGCAGGTTCTCAGGGTGTGGGGTGGCTGGAACGCCCCGCAGCTCCCTGATGCCCTCTGGGAGGGTCCCATGAGCCAGGTGAGCAGAGGATGTCTAGAAATGGAGAATATTCCCTTCTTTCTCCCCCCAAAAAGGGTGGAATGGCTGTTTTTGGAGCTGGGTTGAGTGGGTGAGGTCCCTCTGAGCCTGCTGGGCTTTGTCAGATGACTCCTGAGTTTTCTGGACTCCACCTAAGAGGAGAAACATCTTTCCTGGAGGCTTGGAAGGTTCGTATGGAGATGCTTGGCTCAATCCCCTCCCCCAGCTGCAGGAAGCCACCCCCTCCCATTTTTTTCATTTTTCCTCCTTTCCTCGACTCCTGGCTGCATCCAGAGTGGCACCAAATGTGCCGTGGGATGATTTATGGCCCTCAGGAGCCGTGGAGGTGCCGGGGAAGCGGCGAGGCTCCGCTCGCCGTGCCTCTAATGGCTCGAATCAAATCCAAATCAGCCTTAATGGCTTTAATATTCCTCCCATCGCCTCTCCGAGGATGGGAATTACAATCAATGGGATGGATTGGCTGGGAGGAATAGCTGCAAACCCTGGAGTCAATTAAAGCAACACTCGCAGGAGGGGAAGTGGCTCGGGCAGAGACCGGGCTGGGACAGGCTGGGCAGGGAGGGAGGGAGGGAGAGAACTGCCGAAGGAATTTTGCTGCCCACAGGGCTTAGTGCTGCTAAAAGCTCATCCCTGCAGCTTCCAGGACTTCTGCAGGAGCCTTTTGGATAGGGAAGGATGTGCTGGAGTCTCTGTTTTCCCTTTGCACCCCTGGAATGTCCCTGCCTGTGCCGTGAGACAGATCGATGCCGGCTATCCCGTCGCTGTGGTGGTGAATCCAAGGGATCTGTCCAGACGCTCGGATTCCTGCATTTCCAGTGTGTCAGGAAGTTAAATTCGTGTCCCTCTGACTGCTTTGGTCCTCCAGGCTGGCCTGAGCCTCTGGAGGTGGGCATGGTGCTCCTGCTTCCCTCGGAGCTGTTCCATCGGTGTCCGGCTGCCCACGGAGCACCTTGGGAGCGACCCTGAAGGGCAGCAAAGAGCATCCAGAACCCTGGACTCACCCTGGGGAGGCTGGAAAAGTTTCAGCTCTGCGTTTGAGAGCAGCTGGAAACCTCCTGGGAGCGTTCAAAAAGTGTGGCAGTGGCACTTCGGGACACGGTTTAACGGTGAACACGGTGGTGGATTAATTTTTGGATTTGATGGTCTTAGAGGGATTTTCCAACCTTAATGATTCCATGAAAAGAGTTTAGCCCAGGATATTCCAGACGCTGTAGGATGGAATTTAGCACGGACCATGTTAATACCTCTTCCTTCTGCCTGTGTCTCTCTGAAAATTTGAAACTAACTCAAAGCATGGGCTAAAATCTTGACATAATTTAATAACTGGCCACGGGCAGGGGCCTGGTTTTCATGGATCAGAGCAGCCAGAATGGAAGGAGAAATGCATGGAGCAGCTTGGCAAGAGGGAGGAGAGGAGTGGAGCCAGCAGGTGCTCGTTTGAGCCGTGTGGGAGTTTTGGTGCAGCAGGATTTTCGGGAATGTGGGCCGGGATCAAGCCCAGACCTTTGGTGCAAAGCCTTGACCCACCTTGGAGCGCTGTCCCAAACATCTGGGAGCAGATATTGGCTTGGAGGTTGTCTGTGAGTTGGTTCTCACTCAAACTGAGCAATAACTGCCTGATTGATGAAGTGCGAGTTCCTTCCTCCCCAGGGATGGGATGCTGTCCGGGATGGGAGCACTGGGAGCAGGGAACAGCCAGGGATCAACGCCTGGAAGGAATTTTTCCAGGCAGGAGCTGTCAGTGTGGGAACTTCTGCTTTCCAGAATCCTGCTTGAGGCTTGAAGGAAATTGCATTTCTGTCATTGCTCAGGCAGACCTTCCCTGTGCACCCAGCAGCCCCTGTCCCCGCTGGAGCTGAGCACTGAACTCCTCACCAGGCACCTGGAAAAGGGAAACTCGGGATCACAGAGGTTCTCCAGGGCACCTAATTTATTGTGAGGCTTTGACAACGGTGGAAAAGTGTGGAAAAAGCTGTCATTCCAGTCAAAACACTGCTTTGTTCCGGTGTCTGGGAGCGGGATGAGCTGCGGGAATGATCCATCCCTGCTGCTGGTGGATCGGGAGAGCCCTGGACTTTGGCCACTTCCCACCCAGCTCAAAGGTTGGCTGGGAGATTCCTGACCCTGCCCCAGGGGAGCAGCGCCGTTCCCTTGGGAAAACATCCATAGGAATTCTCAAGCTGGTGGTAATTCCATAGATTGGAGGGATGTGCCTTTGCTGCTTCCCAAACCGGGCCAGGCAAAACTCCCAGGATTAATAATCCTGAGGGAAAATTTGATTCCCATTGCTGCTGCTGAGCCTTTCCTTTAAGGAAGTGCCAGACACAAGGGGGAACAACCTATGGGTTCTGTCTGGATGGATGATTCTCCTTTATCCCAGTGCTGCCAGCATGTGAATTCCTCCAGGTGATGGATCCCAGTCGGTTGGTGAGCGAGTGCTTCCCATGGGATGTGGAAAAGCTGGAAAAGTTGGATTTTTCTAACAAACAGTGGTGCAGGCAGCAGCAAATCTCCCTTTAAGGCGAGGCTGAGGGATCCCATCCATGATCCGGCTCTGTAAATCCAATGGGTTTGTTTGAAATGAGTATTTTTGGTGTTTGGGAATCACAAGCAGGAAATCTAAAGGACTTCCAAGGAGAGGAGAGATCCTTTGTGCCAGGCAAAGTCTGGAATATCTCAGAACACTGGTTTTTTTTTAAAAACAGAGAGATCCTGGAGCCTTGCACTCCTCCTGTAATCCTTCCAATTCCCACTTGAACCGAAGTGTCTCAGGTTGGAATAGCAGCAGGCAGCAGGAATTTTGATTTCCCAGGATAATAATTATGTACTTAGGCAAATATTCCTTGCTTATGAAGTGGGATAAATGCGAGGCAGGGGGGGTTTAATTCTCACAACTGCCCTGTGCTGTGCAAAACCTGTGATTTTTCCTAGGGATGGAGAGGATGGAGGTGCTCTGCCTGTGGGATGGGGTGTCCGGAACACCTGGAGCTGTGGAAAATCCAGGTGCATGTGGAGGGAGAAATTGCAGGCAGAGGATATTTAAAAACCAGAGGAAAAGGGGTTTTTCGACCCAAACCGCGTTGAAGATCTGCTGAGGAGCACTGGAAAACCAGGATTGTCCTCACTCCAAAATTTTAGGGACCTCAGGGGCGTTCTGAACATTCTAAATGATTTAAATATTGCTTAAATATTCAAAGATTTGTTTAAATATTCTAAACAATGCTCCAAATGCCCCCAAACCCTCACAGAGTGTGTTTCTGTGAGCAGCAGGATGCCTTAGCGGTGATAAGAGCAGCAGGAATTGTGATTTATTTCCTTCTTCCTCTCTGCCTGGATTTAAGGTGGTTTGGATTTAACTGGTTGGAAAATCAGGTGCAGTTAATGCAAAATAACTTGATTATTTTATAAAGTTCGTGGAGAAACTGGGAGGAAATTGCTCGAAGCATCGTTTTTCCTACTCCTATCAGCAAAAATTCAGGAAGATGGATACCAGTGACATAAACTCGTGTCCCCATCTCCTCAGGATGTGGTGCAGCCCAAAGGAGCTTTAAGGGAGCTCAGATTTAGGGGGGAAAATGGGCTTTTTTGAGGGGAAAACCTCTGGTAAGGATACACAAAATCCCAGTGTTAATTCCCCAAAGCTGGGTGTAATCCCCACTGGGAGGAAATGGGATTTCCCAGCTTCTCACTGTAGGTGTTAATTTCATTTTATAGAAGTGAAGCTGTTTGAGATAATCCCCTCATCTGCTCAGTTCGCTGCTTTCCGAGGCTGGGCACCGTGATCCAGGAATTCCTGTGGAATGCTGGGCACGGTGACACTGCTGAGGGGGCCGAGGAGAAGCAGAGTTTGGTCTGTTTAGGCTCTTCAATCCCAAATCATTCAGCTTTTGCGTGAGGAGTTCCTTTAGTTAGAACTACAGAGATTTCAAACTCTCCCTTCCACCTCTCGCTCTGAAATCAATCCTGCTCCAGCAGAGCGCCCCTGGATTCGGTGGAAAACGATTTTCCCTCTTCCAATTATCCTTTCCCATGAGGTGCTCCATAACCCCTCTTTCCAGGGAGGTTTCCCAGCTTTTCCAAGCCCTCGGATGGTTTTGGGGCCCCTGATCTTTCCCTGCAGAGCCGTTTGCCTCACGGCAGTGGGAGCCCTTATTTATAGCCCCCATCTGGGAGCGCGGCTCCGTGATCTATAGATCTCCTTTAACGAGAAAATCACACCCAGGGCCGTTCATTCCTGCTGCTTCCTCTGGAAATCCGAGAGGAAACGGGGTTTCCAAAGGAAGAGAAGTGCCAGGCTGAGATTTAATCCTCTCCCTGGTAGAGGCAGCGTTCAAAAATAAAAGAGAACTCTATTAAAAGCGCGGAATTCTTCGCGCACACAAAAGCTGCTGGCGCGTGTGGCCCGTGGGGAATCCAAATGCTTTTAGTGAGTTATTAAAAATTGAATCCAAACTTTTTATCCCGTGTAACTCCTAGATTGGATTTATTAAAGAGGGATTTGGGGAAATAGCAGCGTTCTGCACCAGGGTCATCCTCTTCTCTGGCTCCTTGGCCTGGGAGGTGTTTGATGATCAACTGCTCTTAGTGGTTAAGGAAGAAAATAATTGTGGGAATCATTTTTCCATCTGGAATTCCCTCGAATTTGCATTTGCATAATATCCAGGCTCTTTGCATTTTTCCTGGCACATTCCAGCTTGCCTTGCCTTTCCTTTCTGCTGCTGCTTTCTCATCTATTATTTCTTAGTTTAAAAGCACAAAGGCAACTTTCAGCTGGGCCTTGCAAAGATCCAAGAGGCCTTTTCCTGGGAAAAGGAATCCCAGCTTGTCACTTCCCTAGGCTGACCTGGGAGCTGTTGGGAGCAGCAAAGAAACATCCTGCTGGAAAAAAACACCTCCAGGACCTTTTCCAAGTGCCTGTTCCTGGGAAGGGTAGAGTAGGTGAAAATCAGGGCATGCTCCTGAAAACCTCGGATACAGCCTTGGCCCCCTCTTCTCCTGGAATTCCTTTAAATCCATCCTCAAGTGACCCAAGTGGCCGATATTTCCATGTATTAATAATACTTAAATGGCCCAAAATAGGTGCTCAGAGCTCAGCCAGCCTTTCTCCCTGCTCAAAGGCTGCAGGAATTAAACCTATTCCCAGGAAATCCCAATCCAGGCTGTCTGTAAGTCACCTTAGATGAGGGTTTCCCCCATTTTACACCTGTCCCCATATGCCATATTCCATATAAATCAACGTATTTTGCTTGTTATAAGATGCAAGGTGAGTTTTGGCAGTGCTGATCCTGGGCTGTTCCCCATCCCATCCCTCTGGCACGGAGCAGGAATGTCTCTTATTCCCAGGAGGCTGTGCTGCTGTTTCGGGATGTTTCTGCTTCTCCATTCCCAATCCCTCCTTCCTTGTTATCCGTACATTTTATACTCCTGGAACGACTGGGATGTAGAATTGGAATTAGTGCTGCTAAGGAGAGATGCTGGAGAGCTCCTGCAGCATCCAAAATAATTCCAGGGGCTTCCACAGACCGGCAGGGGAGTTCTGGAGGCCTTTGGGAATTCTGGAGGCCTTTGGGAATTCTGGAGGCCTTTGGCAGTGCTGGAGGCTTTAGGAAATGCTGGAGGCCTTTGGGAACACTGGAGGCCTTTGGGAACACTGGAGGCCTTTGGGAATTCTGGAGGCCTTTGGGAATTCTGGAGGCCTTTGGGAATGCTNGAGGCCTTTGGGAAGGCTGGAGGCCTTTGGGAACGCTGGAGGCCTTTGGGAACACTGGAGGCCTTTGGGAATGCTGGAGGCTTTTGGGAACGCTGCAGCTCAGAGCCAGTTGCTGCCTGGAGCATCCCACACTCTGCTTAAGGCCCTGTTAATTGCTTTTAATTACTCTGGGGTTTGTGTTGGACCAAACCAAACCCGAAACAAACCGGAGTAGTTTGAGGCCTGGATCCAAGCTCGCAGCTTTCCATGCCTTGATTCCCAAGGGAATCCCAGGGATGGGGTGTCAGTGAGGCAGCAGCTGCAGCTTTAGGAAGAGGATTTTTGCTGGAAATCTGTGAACTTGGAACTGGTGGGGGAACAACAGTTTCCTGGAAAATAAACTTTCCCCAGGGAAAGCCACCGGGAGCATCCAGTGCCTTGGACACGCTGCTGCTGTTTCCGGCGTGGAGATGAGAATTCCCTGGAGAAGCAGAGCGCTCCTGTGCTCCCCGACACAGCAGGGAGGTTTGTTTTGTCCCTTGGAGCTGCAATTCCCTGCTGTAGCACCCAGTCTTCCCACTGCCATCTCCTTTTCCTCCCATGCCTCAGGGATTGGGTGTCCCCCATTCCCTTTCTCCGTTTTCTCCCGGAAATCCGGCTGTGCCGGTGGTTCCAGAGCCAGGCTCAGCTCCAGCACAGCCTGAGCCACCCCAGACATACCCTACAGCACAGTGGGACATGGAGAAACAGGATCCCACTGGGGCTGGAGCGTGTCCAGGGAAGGGAATGGGGTGGGGAAAGGGGCTGGAGCAGCTGAGGGAGCTGGGAAAGGGGCTCAGCCTGGAGCAAAGGAGGCTCAGGGGGGACCCTGTGGCTCTGCACAACTCCCTGACAGGAGGGGGCAGCCGGGTTGGGATTGGGATCTGCTCGCAGGGAACAGGGACAGGAGGAGAGGGAACGGCCTCAGGCTGCAGCAGAGAAGGTTTGGGTTGGATATTGGGAAAATTCCTTCCAGGAAAGGGGTGTCCAGCCCTGGCACAGCTGCCCAGGAGCCCCCATCCTTGGGGGGATTGAGAGGCTCCAGGAAAACCAGGCACTGAAGGAGCAGGGAAAGCTGCAGGCTGCCAGAGCGAGAGGAAGAGAATGCCCGAGGTAGAAGAGGAGAGGGAAATCAAGGGGATTGAGGAGAGCAGAGTTGTTTTCTTGCTCTTATATGGCGCTGCCGTGCCACCAGCAGCTCCCTCGCTCCATGACTAATGAGGCTCAGCTGGGATCCACCCTTGCTTATCCTGTTATTTTTAGCTTTTTCCAGCCTCCTGCTCGCTGTGCCTGCCCTGCCTCATTCAAAATACCCAGCCTGCAACCTGGCAGCCTCCCTTGGTGGCCAGGAATGGGATTTCTTATCCCTGAGGGAATTGGTTTTCGAGCTGGCAGTGACACCCGTTGAGGAGGAGTCACCTTTGTGACCCAGGCAGCTCTGGACAGGAGGATTCACTTTTTTTCCCTTTTTCCAGTGACCCTGGGGTTGGGAGGCAAACTCCAAAAAAAAGGTCTTTGCATCCACTTTTTAAAGGCTGGAAATTGAAAGTAAACCTGAAGATTTAGGAGCAGGGCTTTACTCAGCCTGGGACAGCAGGGATTGTATGGAAATGTCCCTGGGACGGGAGCAGGCACAGGAATCCCACACCCTCCACTTAGCAAACATTAAGTTCCTGGTCTGGGGCCAAAAGCCATTTCTGGATGGAATATGAAGCCCTCTGAATTGTGGCAAAATCCCTGGAATTGCAGGCAGAGGGAACCGAGCTGATTTAAATCCAGGGGATCCATTAATGCATTAATTGATTAATCCCGATTGGGGTGTCCAGTGGGTTGCACCTGCATTTATCCAGCCACAGAAACCAAGCTGTGTTTGCTCCATCATTCCCAAAATCCCTGATCCCGGCGGTGGCAGGGCTGCAGCCTCTCGGATTTGGGTGCGTGTGTTAAGGAGGCCCCTCAAAAAGAGTGGATTTCTGCCAAAACCTTGGAGTTCTGGGCATCAGCCTTCAGAGCTGAGGCAAAAATCCCCTTCTATTTCTGTCCTGACCATGACTCAGAGGAAGATTTGTCCCTGCAAAGTCACTCCTTTTTTGAGGAGGCATTTAAAGGCCGCTGCTGTCACCTGTTTGGCTCAGGATATTCCTATTTTTGGTGTTTAAAAAGACAGTTTTTCATTCCACACCGCCTTTGCAGCGTGCTGTGTTTGTTTTTTCAGCCTGCCAAGTCCCAGTCCTGGGCTTTTCCCACCCCTTTTGCAATTAAAATTACAAAGTAAAGCCATAAAGAAATGAGGCCTCCCAGCTGTTGCCACCAGGAAGCGCAGAGGGAATAGGAAGGGATGGAGGTGACAGCAGTGGGATAATCCCATCCTCATCCCCATTCCCAGATTTTGCCCTTTGGCTCAGTGCTTTGTTAATAATAAATAACTTGATTTTTGCTGTTGGCTGAATGCAGGTGCAGCCCACTGGACACCCCACACTCAGGATTAATTAATTAATTAATGGATCCCCTGCATTTAAATCAGTTCCCTCTGCCTGCATGGCCAGCCTGCAATTCCAGGGATTTGGAATTCAAAGAGCTTCATATGCCATCCAGGAATATTCCCCAGAGCAGCAACTGAAGGGTTGAGTAGGGAACATGGAATTCCTGCTTGTGCTCCCAATCCAGCAAGGTTCCCACACAATTCCTGCTGTCCCAGCCTGGCCTTCACCCTCAGGGAAAATCCTTTATTGGGCCATTTTTCCCTTCTTGGAAAAATCCCATTAATTCCTCTCCCTGCTGCTGTTTTAGTGGGACTGGGGAGCAATTTAGTATTTTTCAGATCTCTTTTCAAATATGACGAAATTATGTCAGAAAAATCAAAATGCACCAAATCAATGGGAGAGGAGGGATAGGGAAACCTGGGATAGGGAAATCTGGGACAGGGAAGTCTGGGATAGGGAAATCCGGGACAGGGAAATCTGGACAGGGAAATCTGGGACAGGGAAATCTGGGATAGGGAAGTCTGGGATAGGGAAATCTGGCTGGGAGCTGCAGGACAAGCCTGGATGTGCCGCCCATGGATTTGAGCAGGGCTGATAAAAACTTCTCCTAAATTTGTGATCAGAGACCCGATGAGGGTGTCACTTACGGGTCACTTTTAATGATTTTGGGTTATTCCGGATACGGCTGAAACTTTGGGAAACTTTTCCAGATTCCAGATGGGTTTGGGGGTGGATGGGTGCATCCTGCATCCCTCAACCCAGCCCAGCTGGGAGCAGCAAATGGGATTTGGGGGCAGAGTTGTTCCCCTGGAGTCCCGGCGGGGCCGTGCTGGGTGTGGATGTCCCGGCTGGCAGTGCCAGGATGCTCCTGGCAAAGGTGCAGGGATGAGCTCGGGCACAGCTGCTGCAGGCAGGGACACCCTGTGACCCTCGGGGACTGGGAATTCTGTGGGAACAGCTGTCCCCACTCTGGGTTGGGGAGGTTGGGTTTGGGTTCAGCTCAGGCAGATCCCACCCAGCCCAATCCCTCTGTTTCCCGGGAATGTCGGGTCTGCGCCGTCTGTGTGTGCCAGCCACAGCTGGGGAAAACTGTTTGGAGCTGATGGGATTTCCTGCAAATCCTCTCCCAAATCCTGCTGCAGAGTGAGGAGTATTTGAATTTGTGGATGCTCAGAAAAAAACCTGATTTTTCCTGCTAAAAAATCTCCTGTTCTCCATAGATTCTGCAAGCTGGGAATGCAGCAATTCCGAAAGAACCCTTGATTCCTAACAATAGAAATAAATCAAGTTGCAAGGAGGCAGCTGGAGCCTCTCTGGTGCTGTCTCCCCACACTCCTGAAGTGCTGGAGATCAATTGATGGAGACAGGGGATGGTTTGGGTGGGAAGAAATTTTAAGGTTATCCAGTCCCACCACCTGCCATAGGGGCACCTTCCACTATCCCAGGCTGCTCCAAGCCCTGTCCAATCTCTCCTTGGACACTTCCAGGGATGGGGCATCCTTGGGAAAATCCATCCCAGCCCCTCCCCACCCTCACAGGGAACAATTCCTTCCCAGTATCCCATCTAACCCTGGCACTGGGAAGCCATTCCCTGTGTTCTGTCCCTCCAGCCCTTGTTCCCAGTCCCTCTCCAGCTCTCCTGGAGCCCTTTTAGGCCCTGCAAGGGGCTCTGAGGTTTCCAGGGATCCTTCCCTTCTCCGTTCCCAGCAGTGAATCCTTGGTGGGCTCAGCCCTCGCCTTCGGAGCTCCTCGAAATTCCCATTTAAGCACTTCTGATCCAGCTCATAAATTGTCCAACAGAAAATGAAGCCTGTGTGGTACCACTGAGCCTTCCTGGATGGCTTCCATGGAAAAATCCGCTTGTTTTCCATATGTTTGGTTGCTTTTATATCACTGGAGAGTTATAAATACTTGGGTGGCTTCAGTGAGTCCCTGCAATTCCCTGGGAAGCGTTTGGCATGGGATAGGAAATCGCTGTATCCTTCTGCTCTGGGTTTTCAGGGAAAGGAAAATCCTGATTTGGTGGCATATTTTTATCCCAAATCAACCTCTGGTGCTTCAGGGGGGGTTGTAAAGGTGCTGCTTGGAGAGGACTCCAGAAAATTCTGGAGGAAAGGCATGGAAAAGGGCAGGATGTTGGGTCCTTAACCTGTTGGAGGTTCATCCCACATCCAAAATGATGGAAAACCCCTTGGCATCACCTTCCTGAAATAAAGAAGGAATAGTGCAGAGCATTATCCATGGATGTAATCCAAACAAATACTCCCCTTTCCAAGCAGATGTCGAGTATTAACTGATTAAAAATAATCGCTTTTTTTCTTTATTTTTCTTGCTGGATTTAAAGCCAGGGAAAGCTTTAGCTGGGCTTAAAGAGGAGCTAAATCCCTCACTCCCAGGAAATCATCAGCAAATTGAGCTGAAATCCCGGGATGCTGGATATAATTCCTGCTTCCATACAAGCTTGGGAAGCCTTTGGGAGCCCAGCAGGAGCATCCTGGAGTGCTGGGGGGGCTGGACTGGGGCTTGTTCCCCATCTCTCCCTCTGATGGGTGTTCTCCCTGGGGATCATCATCCCAGAGGATCCAGGGCTGGAGCCAGACTGGGAGAGCTGGGGGTGCTCATCTGGAGAAGGGAAAACTCCAGGGAGAGCTCAGAGCCCCTTGCAGGGCCTAAAGGGGCTCCAGGAGAGCTGGAGAGGGACTGGGGACAAGGGCTGGAGGGACAGGACACAGGGAATGTCCTGTTCCCACTGCCAGAGGGCAGGGCTGGATGGGATATTGGGAAGGAATTCCTGGCTGGGAGGGGGGTGAGGCCCTGGGATGGATTTCCCCGAGGATGCCCCTGCATCCCTGGAAGTGTCCAAAGAGATTGGACAGGGTTTGGAGCAGCCTGGGACAGTGGAAGGTGACCCTGCCCATGGCAGGGGTGGTGCTGGGTGAGCTTTAAATTCCTTCCAACCCAAACCATTCCAGGATCCTGCAGTTCTCTGAAAACTGAGACAAAACACATTCCCAGGCCTGCAACTCCTCCCTGATTTTTCACCTGCTCCACGCTCCAGCTGCGTATTTATTTTGGGATTAAAAAAAAAGAACCCAGGAAAACATTAATCGAGCCTGGCTTTTGTATCGGCCGAGTGGGTTGGGCAACACCAGCCTGGAAAATAAACCTTCCCACCTGATAAGGCCCCTCTGGGAATGCCTGTGGGCAGGAAAACATTCCTGCTGTTTCCAGCAGGAATTCCACGTCTGGGCTGCCTTGCTGCTGCTCCTGCTCTTTTCCCTTCCCGTTCCCAAGCTTTGGGATGGAGCCCTTGCAGCCGGGGGGGATCAGGCGCAGAGCACGACCCGGGTGTGGAAAAATAAATGCGTGGGACAGTGGGAAATGCCAAATGCGCCGGGAAAAGGGCTGGATGTGAGTAATAATCCGGGATCCTTCCCTTCCCTTCCCTCCCTCCCACGGCTGCCCTCGGCTCCAGGCGCTGGGAATGGCAGGGATCGGCTGCCCTGCCCCGCGTTTTTCCTTTGAAGGAGCGTTTTCCCCAGCGGGAATGAGGATGGGAGAGCCGATAACCTCCCGCTGCTCCTCCCTCCGCCCTGTTAATGATTTCCTTGGAGCTGGGGCAGCCGGGGAAAGCAGAAAGCCTGGGAATTCCCTGCCTGCCTTTGCCACCTCACCCTGCTGGAGAGGGACAAGGCTTGGGATGTGCCAGGAGGCTCCTGTGAGCTTGAGAAAGGGAAAAAAATCCCTAAAAATATGAGCACAGAAGCAGGAATTCTATCTTTTCCCCCGGAATTGGGGATAGCAGGTGTTTCCTCCTTCTGCAGAGGGATGATTAAGGAAATTCCATTGTTTCTCTGGAAGAATTCGAGTGTCTGGCAAAGCTGAGTTTCCTTTCTCTGCGTGTCCGTGGGCAGGGATGTGCTGCCTGTGCCGTGGGATGGCATTCCTGGTGTCCTGAGGCCCTGGGGACAGCCAGGAATCAGGCCTGCCTCATTCCTGGTGCCCACCCCAGCTCCAGGACGGGCCCTGCCCGGAGCAGCACCTTCCCAATCCCTCTGGACGAGCCCTGGAGGGGTTTGAAGGGAAAGGTTTCACTCCAGCGTTGTGCCAGACCCTCTGGAGGCGTTCTCCAGGGATTTCCGAGCCACACATTCCTAGTCCAGAGCTGGTTTTGGGGGAAAACTTCAGGAAAACTTGTCTGGATCATCTCACTCGTTAAGAAATGCAAAGCAGGCAGGGTCTGGGTTTGAAGAAAACCCCTTGGGTTTCTTTTCCCAGCTGAGAAGGGGCTGTTAGGGGTCCCAGAGGTTTTCCTGGAGCTTCCCACTGGATTGTGGCTCCATGGAAAGCAGCAGCCTGTGTTCATCCTTCACCCAGGAGCATCGTTTCCCATTGACCCAGCTGGAAAACTGCCAGGGGCCTTTCCCTGAGTTTAATCCCTCTCTGCTTTAATCATTCCCTGCCTGCCCACCTCGCTCCTGCCGGGGAATGCAAATGGAGCCGGAGCAGAGGAGCAAATCCAGAGGTCGAGGACGATTCCTGGCCTTTCCCACCTCCACGGCTGGCTCCATGTGCTGGGGGGAAGAGCCTGGCTGTGCACAGGTGGCTCTCCTGCAGCAGGTGACCGTGGCTCTCCCCGGGATCATTTTTCCAAAGGGAAAAGCTGTTGGTTCCTGGGAGGATCCCCCTGTGCCACCACAGCCCTGGGAACGGGGAGGGTGGCACCGAGCTCTGAGCCCAGCCCGTGGGAAGAGGGGGGGAATTTGGGAGTTTTCCTCAGAATAAATGGAATTTGAGCTTCTGCAGTGCGTGGAGCTGCTTTCAGCCTGCCACAGATCCTTCTCCAAACAAAGCCAAGGTTACGCAGTAAATTGCAGAGCGGGGCTGGTTTGTTCTGATGAATTTTTGTTTTGATGTCTGCTTGAATGGGATTCTCTGCAGAGCCAGGAAAAACCAAGGATGACTTCACCCTCTCTTAAAAATTTATGCAGAATATATTAATTTTTTCTTTTTAAATGAAGTATCTTTTTTTCTTTTTCAAGCTCTGCTGCTGCAGGGGAGAGAGAGCACTGGGGAGGAGGGTCTGGGGGCTCTCACCACCCATGCCCCAGCTGCACAGAGACTCCAGGGATTCTCCATCCACCCTCCCACAGCTGCTCCAGCCTGTCTGTGCTGGTGGGAAGCTGGGAAAGCTGGGGCAGGGTGATGATCCCACAAAGGCCTTTTTTTTTCCTGGAGGCACATCTGGTGTGGGGAATCAAATCCGAGCTGCCCTGAGCAAGTGTTCCTGGGTTTCAGTCATGTGAATCCTTGAACAGCTGGGCCTAGGAGCGGGATAAATCCCTGTTTGCCGAAGGAAAGGAAGGGAGGCGTGGAATTTCTGCTGTTCCTTGCCTGGCTGGGAGTGCCCAGGGCTTGGTGTGAGCCCCAGCCATGACCCCACCGTGCCCCTTGGATGAGCTTCTTCCCAGACAAAACACGGATTGAAAATGACATTGTGTGTCCTCGCCCTCTAGCCGTGGCCAGGGCAAGACTCTTGTAAATGGGGGGATGTTTGGGTTCGTGCTGTGGCTGGAAAAGACCTCCAAGATCACCCAGTCCAACCGCAGTGCCCACTAAACCACATCCCCAAGTGCCCCATCCACTCCTTTTTTGAACCTTTCCAGGGATGTGACTCCACCGTTGCCCCTTCCAATGCTTAACCCACCTTTCGGCGCAGGAATTTTCCCTGAAATCCAACCTGAGGGTCCCCTGGCACAACCTTCGGCCTTCCCCCCGTGTCCTCTGGCCCTCCCTGCCCCAAACCAGGCCGGGTGTGGCCGGGGCCAGGTGGGGCCGGGGCAGAGCTCCGCTCCTCCCTGCCGGCTGCAGCAGGTAAAAATAACCGGGAATGTAGGGCAGAGCCTCTCCCAGCAATTCCCGCGCGGGATTGCCGCGACAGCGGGCACAAGGAAGGTGTCTGGAGCTGTTATTTCAGGGCTGGCTGGATTTGGGTGCTTCGGGGCCGCGCTCCGTCCTCCGCCGGGCCGGTCCCGGGGGGCTCGGGGGGGTCGGACCTGCGGCTGCCGCAGCATCGCCGGGGCCGGGGGAGCCTCCCCGTGTCCAGGAGGGGTTTGAGGGATTTTTTCCCCCCGCTCCTGGAGCGGAGCGCGGCCGCAGCGGCCCCGCCCGGAGCCCCGCGCGGAGCGGGCGGAGG
>VZRR01007907.1:19108-71534 GCA_013398015.1 Oreocharis arfaki | reverse complement strand
TAGGTAGCAACCCCCCCGTCATTCTCTGTCGTACGAGGTCTGAACTCCCATCAGTAACTAGGATGCAAGTGAGCATTTCAGGTGGTCATAAATGTACCTAAATAAACTATGGCACAGTGGCAGGCCTAGCCCTTCCTTTTATACTTTAGTATGAACTGATGAGAACTTTGGTAGTGACTTTTTTTTTTATATATATACATATATATATGTATCTATATATATCAAGCATCTTTCAGGTCTCTGTGTATGGCTTTCTGAAGCCCTGTTGTAAAATACTATGTGGATGGGGGTCTCTCACATCACAGATGTGGAAAGTATAATTTTATATTTGTATTTTCAAATAAATAAGTTTGTGAAAGGTTTCCATCCTCTACTGTGGTCCAGAAATCAATGTGTTTGTCTGACGAAAAAATACAATAAACTGTTTTGAACAGAACCATGGAGTCCCTTTCATTGGTGGGGGGAGGAATATTTATTCCCGGGGGGTGATGTCAGCCCCATCACCCCAAAACCCATCACCCTGTCACCCCTCCTGCTCTCACGGGGTGGGCAGCACATCCCTGCCCTTGTCCCCATCCCCCTGCCCAGTGCCCTATGGCTGGTCCCTCATCCTGTGCGCTGCCAGGCACATTTTTGGCATCATCAGCACTAACCCTGTTTCCAGGAGGGGCGGTGGGTGGCCCTGTGTTCCCAATCCCGTTGGATGAATTCCCAGTCCCCCATATCCTTGCTGTGTATTTTCCTCCTTGGAGTGACACGCTCTGGCTTCACACCCTCTCTCAGCTCAGCCATTCCACCAGAGGCTGTTTCCCTTTGGCTCCTGGCCTGGAGCGGAGCCAACCTCCCCTCACTCGTCCTTCAGGCTGTAAATACTCACATGATTCCAGGAGGACACAGGTTCCTTTCCTGGGGAGATCAGGCTGCGGGATTGGGCAGGGATGGAGGGGATGCTCCAGCCCCAGCAGCCCCAACAAACCTTCCCACTCCACCAGCCCCCCTCCTCAGGCATCCCTCCCCTCTGGGTCCGGCCGTGCCGGGGGTCCCGGGGGTCTCAGCCTGGCCGGTGCCGGTGAAGGTCAGCGCACGGCAGGACGGGCTCTCTGGAAAGCAGTCAACACATCAAGCCCTTAATGGGATTGATGATTAGTGGAGCACCGAGGGGAAAATTAGATTAGAAAAACAAATGAAAATAATTTCGGAAGTCATGTTTGTTCGGGGTGGAAGGAGCTTCCACTGCGAGGGCTGCAGGAAACGATTTGACTGCAATCCAGAAGAAAAGGAGCGCGGGTCTGGAGTACATTAGTGTGGTGGGAGGCCGGGAATAGCAGCCACTTAACCCTGTCATTCAGCAAACATTAGTGAATTATGAGTGTATTATATGTGGGTGATGTGTTTTGTGCAGAGCCCGCGGGCCCGCTGTAGCAGCACTGAAATGGGAGTGGGGGTCGGTGTCAAAATGTAAATTTTTATACCAGCTCTGGAATAAAAATAAGATTTTGTGTTCGCCTCCCAGCTACTGAAATCAAATTGCAGCTGAAATCAGAGTTGTAAAATAAGCAAAAATTTCCCTTCCCTGTCAAATTAGTGCCCCGATAAAGAAAACAAGGGAGATAAATGTGATTTACTTCCTCTCCCTCCTGTCATAAACATTTATGGCCGAGCTGTAACCATGAACTGCAGGAGGCAGCTGGGGCCACTGGGGTTGTGCAGTGGCACCCACATGGGGGTCTTTGGGCACAGAGCCCCCACTGCGGCACCCACGGGGCAGGTGAGCTCCTGCATCCCTGTGCCACATCCTGTCCTGTGCTCCCAGTCCTGCACCCCTGGCCCAGGGACCCCCCAGCCCTGTCCCACAGGCTGTGTCATACCCCAAGTCACAGGTGGCTGTCCCAAATCTCAGAGCAAATCCCAGGTTTATTAACCTGCTTGGAGGACTCGAGCACCCTCTGCTCTTCAGCAGAGCCACGTATCCCCCATCACGCATCTCGAGGCTGCAGTTTAGCAGCAGAAACCAAGCCAGTATTTATTAATTATGAGCTTAAGCGCTCCCTTTCACGGCTATTTACAAGGGCCGCCTCATTATTAATAAAGAATAATAAAATAGAGGAGTTTAAAGCTCATTTGTTCCACTGGGTACCAGTCCCTGTGGTGGCACGAGCCCAGATGCCACCCAGCCTGAGAGCACCGAAACCCTGATGGTGATGAAACCCACCCCCCCCAAAAAAACCCACCCCTTTTTACCATTGTGCATTCAATTACATCAAATACCATCAGAAATGAGCAATTCCAGCATGTCGAGGGCGCAGGGCTGCAGTTTTCAGCTGGTCACGAGGTGGTGGCAGCGCCTGGGTAAGGAGAGACACTTGTAATTCATTAGCGCTTTGCAAAGGGCAGCGGTACTTGACTCCGTTTGTGCATTAGGCAAAGGCTGATTCCTGCTATTTACCTCCACGGCAACGGCTGGAATTAGCACGGAGCAGCTCCCACGGGCCGGGCTGGCTGCATCCGCTGCTCTGCAGGGCAAATGGAATGGTTTGGGTTGGAAATAACTTCAAAAACCATCCAGGTCCAGCCTCTGCCATGAGCAGGGACACGTTCCACTATCCCAGGTTGCTCCAAGCCGCATCCAACCTGGCCTTGAGCACTTCCAGCTTCTCTGGGCACCCTGTGCCAGGGCTTCACCACCCTCACAGGGAAGAATTTCTTCCCAATGTCCAATCTAAATCTGCCTTCCGTCAGCTTGAAGACATTCCCCTTGCTCCATATCACTGCATGCCCTTGTGAAATTAAAAGTCTCTTTCCAGTATGAGTGGAAGAGCCTGGTCCCCAAAGCCACTGTATCCCACGGTGGCAGCAAGCCCAGGTCCCCAGCTTGACCTTCCCAACATTAACAACTCAACCCTGACAGGGCCAGGGCTGCTGAAACTCGGGCACATCACCACCCACTGCTGCATTTCTGGCCGCTTGGGGACCAGCGGCGGTGCCGGTGACAGTGTCCAGCCCACAGCCTGCTGCTGCCGCTGGGTGCTAATTGCTGTGACACATTGAGTGGCACTCGCCCCGGGAGCGGGTGAGAGGAGCCCGCGCACCGCTCCCGCTCGCTAATAATTACTGATTAAAAACTAGTTAAAAAGCCAATGAAGACTGAAACGTGCATTAACCGGGTGACCCCTGGCTCGCGCCAGCCGCGGAGAGATGGGAGAGGGTACGGAATCAGCACTCGCAGTGTCTCCATCGCTTGGTGACACCCAGCAGGGATCTGTCACCTCCTGCATCTACGGAGCACTCAGCGCGGGCTCTGATGTGACATAAACAGCAGCAAGAATAAAAAGCAGGAGAAAGTTCCTGCTTTTGCCTTTTCTAAGCCCGCAAAGCATTTGGGCCGCCAATAAAACTGCTCAGGATTTATACAGGGCTTTGCCTCTTCAAAGCAAGGCAGCAGTTTGCTCCTCTCAGCCCCTTTCATCCAGAGATCCAAAGCGCTTCCTCTCGGTCCTTTCACAACCTTTTGATGGGTGGGGAATTCCTTTTTTAATCTTGAAAAAGCAAGCCTGGCTGGGCTGCGGGCTCCAATCCCTCCTGACTGGAAGTGGAGCCGAAGCCAGGTCCCATCCCTGTCCCTGTCTTGCTTTGCCCCAAGAGCGGCCGAGTTACACAGCAAAGGATGCCCGAGCAGAGATGCTAAAGGAAGGCGAACACCCGGAGGGGTGCAGCACCCAGGGCCGGGCTCAGCATCACCTCGTGGGGCCGGAGCCGCTGGGGCACCAGGAACCCGCGCTCGCCGGCCCCAAGGCCCCGCGGCCGGGCTGTCAGTGCTGATGGCCGTGACTCTGTGCAAACGCAGCCTCCCCGCTCTGCGCTGGCCCCATCGATCCGGCAGCGCCGGGAACATCCCAGAGCAGGGATGACAGCGGGGCGGACACGGGAAGGTCACCGGCGCGGCCACAGCCGGGACCCTGCGCGGCCCCGAGCCCCGCACCTCCGGCACAATAAAACCGGGCGCCGATGCCACCCGGAGCGAGGCGGGGGCGGCGGTGCCCCAGCCCGGGCCCCGGAGCCGCACGAACAATGCTCTGCCATTAGCAATCAGAATATCGGCGCGGCCGCTCATAGAAAATCAAGAGGCAAAATAATTGAGTCAATAGCGCTGCGAAAGGATTGCTCCTTCAGCCCCATTCTTGTGCTAACAATCCTCCAGCAGGGCTGAGGATTCAAAAGCTTGGAGAATCAAAAAGGAATTGATTTGATTCAGAGCTTCAGCCCGGGCTGTATTTAACACATCATTTTTGCTTGCTCTACATAGAATAGAAACTGTTTGAAGGCAGAGGGGCTGGGGGAGAGAGACAGGGGAGCGGGAAGCACAGGAGCAGGAGAATATTCTGGATTTGCCGCTTCTCCAAGAGCGGTTGGACCCACACTGTCCCCCCCAGAAGGCTGACAGACCCTGGGGACCCACAAAGAGACACCCCCGGGCTCCGAGTCCCCTGAGCATCCACCGAATCCGGCTGGGCCCGTGGCTAAAACAGGACCAGAGCGAATGAAGGGAAGCAACTCGTGCTGCGGATCGCTGCTCCGCGTCCTCTCCGCTCCGCCGGAGCCGCCGCCCGCATCCATCAGGCTCAAGGGCAGCTGCTGCGGTTTAAGGGCGCGGGAGGCGGCGCCGGGGATGTTTCCCCTTGGGAGAAGGCAGAAGGTGCCTTTTGATCCCTCCCGGCCTCGGCACAGGGTCACAGATCCTCCTCTCCCGCTACCGAGCGGCCACGAGCAGAAGCGCACGATTCTCACCCAAAAGCGTGGGAGTCACAAATTCCCAGCGGGGGCACAAACTCCCCGCGGGGGCCGCAGAGCTGTGCCAGCACTCGCTTTCTGCCCCCCTCAGAACCACCATTTCCAGCATCCTGCAGCATCCCAAGGAGCTCCCTGCTCCCAGAAAAATTTCCAGGGCTAAACCCTGTGCACTGGGAGGTCTCTGACAATTCTCTGCTTTTTGGCAAACACCCCTATACGTTTTCACGACATCTGTAGTAATTTCTAGGAGCCCTTCTTGGCCTGCTTTTTATCTATGAAAGGGGCAGAAAAATCCTCATCCAGCAACCCACCAATGAAGACAAACTAGTAAATGCAGAATTGCCCCAGATTCCCTCAAACATGAGGGCAACGACCACTGGGAGAGGACCAATGACAAGAACAACCCCCCAGTCCCCTTCAAGGCTGTTCTAAAAAACAGACATTCGAACAGCAGCAACACTGAGGCAGCTCAGAACATCCAGACTTAAACACTTCCAGAAAAATCTAAATTAACAGCACAATAAAACGCAGCACCCTGAGCAGGGGAAGGAGCAAGTGCCAGGAACGTTCCAGCAAAGCCATTTCTCTGCTCACTGTGTAGCACATGAAGCTCTTTAAACCCTTTTGGGTCGTTATACCCCTCACTCAGCCCAGCTGGCGGCTGCCGACACAGCGGGGACCCCCAGACCCCCACCCAGGCAGCTGATCTGATGTGTTGATGAGCAAGTCATGTCGCTATAATAAGGAGTGTTTATTTGAATAATAAGGTCAGGGAGTTAAGTAGTTGGTATTCCACTCATAGGAAGCAGTTTGCACAGTGTCACTAATAATTAAAGGGGTTTTTTGACTAATCTAGTTGCTCTTCCTAAATATACTCCACTCTGTTCAAGAAACTCATCAAAGCAGCGAAGTGATCTTCGAGGTTATTAATCTCCTTTGCTCCACAGCTGGAGCAAATTTATTTGCTTGAATTAGCATGTAATAAACTTATAATAAAGCTGCCATATCCCTCGCTTTAGAGATATAGTTTGTGTAATGGGTAGTTAAATCTAGGTAATGTAGCCATGGTCTTTAGGCTTGGAGAGAAGGGGAAAGGAAAACCTCAGCAGAGTGCTGCGTTATCCCCAGCACTGGGGTTCAGTGGGATTTCTTCCAGATCGGGAAATTCAAACTTTCTGGAAACCACTGGGTCAGATATTAAACAGAAACTCCTCCCTGTGAGGGTGGTGAGGCCCTGGCACAGGGTGCCCAGAGAAGCTGTGGCTGCCCCTGGATCCCTGGCAGTGCCCAAGGCCAGGCTGGACATTGGGGCTTGGAGCAGCCTGGGACAGTGGAAGGTGTCCCTGCCCATGGCAGGGGGGGCACTGGGGGATCTTTAAGGGCCTTTCCAACCCAAACCATTCCACGATTCTGTGACTCTGCCAACCCCAGCAGCAGCCCCAGCAGCCCCTTTACCATCTCCACCAGAAAAGCAGGAACTGCTGAGACCTGTTCAGCAGCTCTCACAATACAGCAAAGGAGGGGTCCCCACAAACCAGTGGGTACCTTCCCTGGCCACTAAAGGAGAATTAGCCCCAAAAAGCACCCTCAGGGCTGTCCCTGAGGGGTGAAGCCCCAGCCCCACCACTGTGCACAGACCTCATGGAGCAGCAGTGGATGCTCAGGTTGGCACAGGAGCCACCAACGCCAGCAGGACCCACAGATTTGGAATATCTCAAATAGGGCTGAGCTCGGCCCAGAGTGAAACAGTGAGAGGAATTAATTCACTTCAGTTCACAAAGTTGAGCCTTTCTAGGCTGCGATTTCCCAGGAACAATAAATCCTCTCACTTCCCCTTCCTGCGGAACACTCACGGCACCACTGGTTGGGAACGGGCAGATGGAGACAGATGTGGCAGATAGCAAAGTTCAGCTGCTCAGGGAGGACTGGCCCCCACCTCCTCCTCAGAGGTTATTATTCACAGAGCCTGGGTAGTAAATAATTTTTCCTACTCCCCATTTCAGCTCTTTTCTGTTCCTGCTCTGCGCTGGAGCAGGGCCTGGGCATTAGCCAGAGGTGTCAGAGGTGTTAGACAAGGTATTAAGGAGGTGTCAATGGTGAAATAGCTGGGATTACAGTAAAGTCTAAATAAGGTGTAAAATAAAACCAAAGGTGATAAAGTCGTTGATAAGAGAAGCTGGAGAAAAATAGGAGTGCAATTATTTTTCATCCTGGTTGTTCACTCTCACAGTGCATTATCTATGGCTTTGCAAAGACTTAAGTGAGATTTTTTTTCCCAGTCTATGGTATTTTCTCCCGGCAGCACTGTGGCTCCACGGCCCTTGCACGGCAGGGAAGCATCCAGCACCTCCACACAAACCCACACCTGCCCAGGAGATGCCCCTTCCTCCTCCTCCATCCTTGTCCAAGGGATTGAAGAGGCCGTTCTGGGGAGGACACCGGCGTTTGGGAGGCTGTGACCTTGGCAGGAGCCACCGGAGCCAGAGCCCAGCACTGCCCAGGCTGGGGATGTGCAGCTTTTGGAAGAGGAGGGTGCTGGTGGGGACGTGCCCGTGTCAGAACTGCCGGGCTGACAAGGCAGCTGTCACGGGGCAGGGACTCACCTTCCCCGGCAAGAGCGCATCAATCATCCCGACAGCCCCTAATCAGGCAGACGGAGCTCGGCGGAGGATGGAGAGCCCGCGCTCCCCCTCCCCGAGCAAATGGTGTAGGGGGGAAAAAAATAATGCAAGAAATTACTCCGGATGGCAAATCAACAAATTAGCCTTGATTACTATCCGGGTCTCACGGCCTCCTCTTCCTCGCGCTCATCAGCTCTGTCTGCCGAGCCGCTCTGCTCCTGCCGCGCTCATTCCAGCCCCTGGAGCTCCCCGCAGCTTTCCATGGGGCAGCACCCCCGGGGCTGCAGGTGGGAACCTCACGGGACCCCCCTACGGCAGCTGGAGGCTCAGGGAGCCACCCAGAAGGAGGGAGGTGCCTTTTCAGGAGCCAAAACAGTGCAGGAGGATGCCATGGCAGAGCTCTGCTGAGATTCCCTGGCTCTGGGCTCTGAACCCAGCAGCCTTTTCTGCCAGGCACAAACCAAAATGAGGGCTTTTTCAGAAAAAAAACCCATAGGGGAGTAATTCTGGTGAGGAAAAAAAAAAAGAAGTTGTTTAAAAGCACGTTCATCTGCAATTCTCCCAGTGCTGTGAAGGGTTATTAACTGATTGGATTTCATCACATCCCACTCTGCTGCTGCAGAGGCTGATTGTCCCATATTTGCATTTCTCTTGGACAAGCAGCAATCCTGGCCCCACGGTGGGCACAAGGCCGTGCCGCGTGCCCTGGGGTGGCAGCGGGAGCTCAGCTCCATCCCATCACGGTTAAACCACCAGGAACAGCTCTCCCAGGATCCCCGAGATCCACAGTCATCCAGGAGTGCTTCCCCCCCTCGCTCAGAGCCAGGAGCTGGGAAGCAGCACCATTTCAGACGTGAACTTTCTAGAGTTAATTTGTTTTGGCTCTTTCAAATGGCACAGAACTGCCAGGCAGGCTGACATCACCCGTGAAGGCATTTAGAGAAATGGATGAATACAAGCAGGAGATGGATGTGCTGGCCAAGTACAACCCGGGCGAGCTCAGGTACACGAGCGTGGCGTTCCTTCCCCGCTTATCATCTTCATTAATAACGTCCTTACTCCGAAGCCGTTTCCATCATCACGGCTTTGCAGCGACGACCCCGGCGCAGCTCAGCGCCGCTGCCTCAACCTTCTCCCGGAACAAGCAGCAAAAGAGGAGAGATTAAAACTCAACAGAAACAAACGGCCTTCGCTCGGGCAGAGTGCTGAGGGGGTGTTAGAGGGGGTGTTAATGCCAGGATGCCAGGCAGGGGAGACAGGCCAGGTCTGAGCTGGCTGTGCCAGGATGGCACCAGAGGCACCACTGACCCCATGGCCACCCCAGGACCTCCCAGACCAGCCAGGTCCAGTGGCCTCATGCACAGCTCTGATTAGAGCTGTGACATCCAATACGCTGGGCAGCCTGAGGCGGGTTCCTGCTGGAGGGGCTGCAGACCCTTGGCTCTGATGGGAGCTGCTGGCAGCATCCTAAAGCTGAACCCCTGGTGCTGCAACCTCAGCCCCAAAAGCTCCTGCTCCAGCCCCAGCTCCAGAGGAGACGAGATCACACACGTAATAAATCTGCATTTCACTCTGCTCAGGCTTCAAACCCTCCCTCCTTCCTTCTCCATCTCCAGACCCAGGGATGGGAAGCGTGCACGGACAGCTCAGGTGCCAGCTGGGCAGGGACAGATCCAGCCCGTTCCCACCCCTGCAGCCACCCAGAGCCATGAGCATCCCTCTTACCTGGGAAACACGAGTTTTGCAGCACGAGGGCAGGGGGAAAAGCACCTCCTCTTCCAGGGCAGCAGAGATGTGCTGCGAGTGCTGGTCAAAAACTTTGCAGCACTTCGGGGTGGTGGAAGCCCACGGAGATGTCACAGCTCCTGTCCCCAGCGCCCCCATGGATGCTGCCTTCATCACCCAGCTCTGGCAACGTGGTTTTTCAGGCAAGAGGCACTGGAAAAAACCAGAAGTTACTATTAAAAAGGCCGATAAGTGCCTCGTTTGTCCAGATTTGTATCAGGCAGGCCTTACACGCGCCATGGGAACAGCTCTGCGTGGCCCCCACCCGCCAACCTGGCGGGCTGTGACCCACCACGGGCCGGGGCTGTCACCCAGCACATCCCCAGCCCGGCACACGGCGCAGCAGAGGGAAGCAGAGATATTAAGTGGCTGATTTACATAGTAATCTGCACGGGGAGAGATGTTGGGGCACGCTCAGCCTTCATCAGAACACTTGTCATAGTTGTGCTTCCATTTGAAGGGAGAGGAGAGGGGAAGCAAGTCCTTGGGTTTTTGCACGCGTTATTTTTGGTGCGAAAGCAGGGGCCTCCCGCAGCAAATCAGAGCCAGCATCCCACCCACAGGGATCCCACCCAAGGCTGGATCCCTCCAGTCCCACTGCTGATGGTGGCATTTGGGGTCTGGGGTGTGCAGGCAGCGAGGGGGGCTCTGGGGCTGAGCAGAAAATCACCAACATTAAAGTTTTCAATAAAAACCTGGTGCCCTCACATGGTTGCAGGGCTGGACACTGAGGTCTCACCTGTGGGTGTCCCAGCTCCTCACCAACACCTCGCCCATGGAGTTAGCAAAGTATTTCCGCTTTTATTTTCTTCAGTGTAAAAACATTTGTATTTATGAACAGCTCTGTCGCTGCCGTATGCTGTGCTCCTTTCCCATACATGAAACAAGCTGCTTTCAAGCTTTTTTAATTAGAATTGAGCGAAGTCTTAGTGGAACAACTAGATAACGGGGAGGAAGGGAAATATTTTCTACCCTCCACATGAACAATGACAAGAGCTTCCTTCTCCTCACAAGGACTGCAGAGACTGGCGGAATTCAGGGTCAATTCTGTGGCTGCCTCAAGAGAAAGCCTGACCTGTTTTTTACACAGCCAAGTTCAGGGGAACTGAACCCCTGGACACTCAGTTCCCAAGGATCCATCACGTACAGCTCCAGCCCATGGACCGACAAGTCCCCACACTCCACCCCAAGGCCCAGGGGCACATGCAGGGTGCTGGCTCCCAGCCTGCAGCACACAGCCATGGCCAGCACGAAGCAGGGACAGCCAGGATGCGCTGGACACACCACAAGGCTCCCTTCCCAACACACTGTGTCTCCTGGACCACAGCAAAGCACCAAACCCCCAAAGAGCTGCACCCTGTCACCGCCAGCACCGGCTGCCGGAGCCCATGGGCCCAGCCTGGCGCAGCCAGGGTGATGAATATTGAACATCAACAAACAAAACAACTGAAAAGTCAACAGTTTAGGGGAAGAGGGGGCTGCGCCAGCCCCGCGGTCCTGAGGATTATTTTAAATGTGCGAAATGCCATCTCGCTAAATAATCAAACTGCACCGCTGCGACTCGGAAATTGCCACCCACGGCTAAAGCTCCAATTTTAAACGCATCCTCAAGTCAATCTTTGTAAATTCCACATTAAATATTGATCAGCCCCAGAGAGGGCTGACGCTGCGTGTTTAGCATAGCTGTGCCAAATTCAAACAGCGGCGCCTGGGAAGCAGAGTTTGCCCAGATCCCAGCCCAGGCCTCGGACACCGGCACGGCAATCGCGCGGCGCCAGGAGGGAGGGACAGCTCCAGGGGAGGCATCACTGTGAGGGCACATCTTGGTGCTGCCCCATCCCACCAGGGAACACACCCTGGGGAACCGGCCTGGGTGACCAGCACGTGGAAACACACAGGGAAGGGCAAGGAAGCATCCCCAGCAAGGGCCTGGCACGGATGGACAGCGCCTAAAGCACCATAATGAATATTTAAACATGGACACGGGAGGGGGAAGGAGACAAGCGCTGGTGCTTCCCTTCTAAGGACACCAGCTCCAACCACATTCCATGAGGGCATGCCCAAGAAATTCAAGTTACAGCATCAGGGCTGTTCTGGTTCCCAAACCCACACCACCACAGGAGGGCTCCAAGGGGGAGGTCTGAACCACCAACATTCCCACAGATCCCATCGGGAAGGGGTTTAAGGAAAACATGGTTGTTGGGAAACAATCCCTTTTATTTCCAAATCCCCAAACATCGGGCGTGTGTGTGTGTGTGTATGTATGTATATATATATATATATATATATATACATGCCTGGAGTATTATGAAATCATACTTGAAACCCAGATTCCAACTCCATTTCCCAAGCACTTGTATAAAATTTTCATTACAGATTGCTGCCCTGCAGTGGAACAGAGGGCAACTTTATTAGAGGCCGCCTGGCAGCAGGAGAATGAGCCAGTCAACAGCTCCAGATATTCTTCTGCGAGATATGGCAGAGTGCTGGAAATGGAACAGATTATATAAAAAAAAAGTAATTCAGAGCAATTTCTAGTAAAGAGTCAAAGAACCATATAATTCAACATTTATATAGACAAGGCTTCAAGGGAACTCTTCAAAAAAAAAAAAAAAAAGAGGACGAGGTAACGGTAAGAAACTCTGGTTTGATTTCTTTTCCTCTTTTTTAAATCTCTTTTTTAACCTGCCCTGTTGGTTTGTGCCACCCTTGGCTCTGGCAGCACCTGCAGCGACAATTCCAGCTCCCAGTGCCTGTTTGATTGCTGCTGCCTCCCCTCCTCTTCCTCGCCCCGCTCCCCACCTGACCCCAGGGCAGGTCCTGCTTTTCCTAACAAATCTGCCAGCCAAGCAGGGCTGTCTCGTTGTACCAGCCAGGGACGGGGGACGATCCTCCCCAAATGTGCCCACGTGCAATTTCCCTGCTCCTCACCTTCCCTCCCTCGCTCGCCGCGCTATAAAAAGCCCAGAGGAGAACACAATCCTTTTCCTCCGTGATTAATCACGGCCGGAGCGGGCCCGCGGCGCGGAGCAGCGCCGGTACCCGCATCCTTTCCAAGGTGCTGCAGCTGCAGCGAGCCCCGTGACTCTCCCCCGCCGCCGTTTGTCATCTCCTGACACTGATAAAGAGCTTCTCCGGCGCTGTGTCTTTGCGAGGGAACATATCCATATCAAAGCTGCTTGGATCATCCCTTTGCAAACTATCTGCTGTGTTTTCTGGCCTAGTTTCCTCTCTGATCTCCCACTCCTGTTCTTTCCCTCCGCGAGCCCCTGCAGCGGCACCACCACCCCAGCCTGCCCCAGCACCCAAGGCTGAAG
The DNA here is from genome assembly GCA_013398015.1 of Oreocharis arfaki. Taxonomy (NCBI): domain Eukaryota; kingdom Metazoa; phylum Chordata; class Aves; order Passeriformes; family Paramythiidae; genus Oreocharis; species Oreocharis arfaki. The sequence continues at coordinate 59,023 of VZRR01007907.1, read as the reverse complement.
GCTCTTGGGGAAAAAGGGGTCACTCTGCTTCCACATCGCTCAGCCTGGGATCTCTGCAGACCCAGAGCGCCTCGGTGCATCAGCCAAAAACACTTCTGCAGCCGAGGATGCTCGTGGTGGGATGAAAACGTTTCAGCCTGGGATGAGACTCATTCTCAGGCAGCATTTGACACGGGAGAGAACTCCTGAGATGCGGGGACGGAGGTGCTACAAGCCGGTAGTGGAGCTACAGCTGCCTGGGGGAGGTGAAAACAGCACCTAATTCTCAATATCGCCTCGGGTCACTGTGTGTGTAGCAGAAAAGCAAACACTCACCTCCCCCGAGGTGCATCACAGCTACAGGAGCAACTTTGTGCAGCCAGAGCATGAGCAGCGTACTTAGAGGCACTGGGAAAAACATCTCCTGGCTTTCCAACAGAGCAAATTCCACCTGGAAGACCCCGGGAAGTGAACAACAAGGAATTGCTGCATTCCTTTTTTAATCCGGAGGTGCTTTTCTCTCCATGACGGCACTCCAACAAGAGCTTAACGAACAGCATTTTCTTGGCTCTGAGAGGCACAGCCAGGCCAGACAACACCACTGATTCATTAGCATCCCATCCTGTCTGCAGCCTCTGTATTCCCCAGCCATATGGCCAGCACGATGTGCTTCCAAAAACTGGGACGTCTACAAAGGCTTTATCACCAGCAGCCATCACGCTGGAGTAGCCCGTGGTCACACGGAGATGGGGAACATCTTATTTCAGGATCTTCCGGGTGTGAAGGAACACGGCGTGGACGGGGAGACAAGGTGACTTTGTGGGACGTGAGCATCCCTCCCCTGCAGACAGGATTTTAACCAGGATCGCTCCGGGTCCTGAGCTAAACACATGTCCAGAGTGGGTACGCACCTCCAGCAGGGACACGCTGCCTGCCCAGCTGGGAGACACAGCATCTGCTTTTATCTCTCTCTCCAGATGAATTCCCCACATGACTGATGAAAGCTCCCAGCGAGCTGAGCTATGTGTCCAGCAATCAGCCCTGTCCGAGCTGAGACCTCAGCCAGCCATGGAAAACAGAGAGCTGCCCCCAGCCCCACCAGCAGCAACCAGAAGCAACATCTGGGCACGGCATTAGGTGGCCATAAATAGATGTTAAGTGACCAAAAATAGATATTAAGAGACCACATGCAGCCTCTGAGAGCAGCAATCTGTACAGGAGGCTCCTGGCTCTCACCAAGGCACAGGGGAAGAAGGAGCCCCCCAAAAACCAGTGCAGGAAACAGCAGCACCCCGAGGTGTCAAGAGCCCATGGGGGATTTTATGGGCCTTCGAGGAGGAGCAGGAAATTTGGATCAGCCCAGAGAGCTGCTGGGCCCTGTGGAAAGGGGGACACACAGCAGGGACACGCATCCTTGGAGACCCCAGGTGGCACCTCCCACCCTTCCTGAGACCACCTCCTCCTCTCTCAGCACCATTAGAATCTTCCTCCGGGTCCCCAGCACCTCACGTGTGCTTTCTAACAAGCAAATAACTTTTTCCTCACTCCGAGCTCCGTCTGCAATTCCGTGGGACCCAGCGGGAGGGTCTGTGCTCCCCCTGCATTCCCCAGCCTGTGTCAGCAGTTTGTTATGCAGCCCTGTAGGTTCTTTAGTTTAAAAAAAATAATTAAAAAAGAGGCATTTTCAAAGCTTTAATGGCTTTGAAAACAACACGGAGAGTTCTCTTTACTGCAGGAGAGGTTAATGATCTCCCTCTGCTACAGAACCGAACTGGACATCATAATAAATAACCATAATAAGATATAAAGTATCACCTGGAGCCGTTCAATGCAGAGAGCAGGGAGGAGTTGTGATGCATTTCCATTATTCAGAGTAACTGCCAGGTGGGAAATGCTCAAAGTGAAGGCAGCCAATTAAAAAATGAAAAGCATCACTTAAACAGAGAGGGACTGCATCTTGTCTTGCCTGCCACGACCGTGTGCTCTGGCTCCTGGTGGGACCGCGGCCCTGAGGAGCTCCCTGCTCCTCCCCTCTCCTTGCCCCTGCAGCCCAGCAGGGTGACACCGTGTCCTGCTGCCACCAGAGCCCACGGCGGCCCTGCATTCCCAAGGACACTGCCAGCCACTGCGAGCAGGTGTGGCAGACACACAACCAGAGAATGAGGTGGGTTGGGAGGGACAAGAAAGCTCAGCTCACTCCAGCTGCCCTGCCAAGGACAGGGACACCTTCCACTGGACCAAGCCCCACCCAGCACCTTGCAGGCACATCCCTTTTCGGGTTCCTAAAACCCAGGAACGCCTCGCTCACCTCCACAGCTGCCCTGCCCCATCCCCACCAGAGACGGGAACCTGTCTTGCTCTTCACAGAGCCTGGGGTGATACCGCGAGTCCCTGGACACCCAGGAGGACCTGGACAGCAAAAACTCCATCAGAAACACCAGCACGGGGAGCGACACGACCTTACAAACCCCAGCACGAGTCGGGGTGACAGCCCAGCTGCCCCCCCTGCCCTGCACCGTGCAGGGAGCGGGAGCAGGAGCCGATCCATCACCGGAGGCAGGAGGTGCCCCCGGAGCCGTGCCGGGGAGGGGAGGGGGTCAGAGTTGGTCCCACATGGCATTAATCACCTTTGCTGAAGCTCTGCACGCCTGGACAGACCTATTAATCAGCGGCATATCAGCCCTCCAGCCCGGCCGGGCCCCTTTGTGTGGGTCCCTTCCCATCACAGCCAGATAAGATTATCAGTGACGAGCAAGACACCCATTGAGCAACACCTGACTCGAAGAATGGGATTTTATTTTTTCTTTTTTATTTATCCCCCTGTCTCAAAGATGAGCTGTTTCTTGTCTTGTCAAACCACATCCTTTTCTTGAAAGAACCAGCTTTAAGAATCCAATTTGTCAAGCTGGACAATCATTTGAGAATCCATAAAAAGCCTCGGTGACTTTATCAAAAAAAATAAATCAGAAGGTTTTAAATGGTAACTGAAAGGGATTTGAAAATAGGTTGAGTGGCCTACATCAATTAATCTTCAGAGAGCCGGGGCTTTGTGAAGCTGGAGTGGCAGAGAAGTGTCAAAAACTAGTTACTGGGCCTGAGGAGATGGAAGTTATCGATATTTCTCCTCTCCTTTTTCTCTCTTTTCCTCTTGCTCTGACTCTTCAGAACACAGTGAGGCCCGGCAAAGCTGAGGAGGGCTGGGTGGTCAAGCCAAGAAGGGGCAGGTGGTCAGGGCCACTCTTTCCCGGTGATATTTTTCCACCAACTATTCCCAATGTCAGCCAACAAGGGCCAGACCTGCTCTGCCACCAGGGCTGTGAGTCTGTCACTGTCACTGCTGGCAGTGCCCGAGCTCACCTCCACCCCAGCCACAGGGAAGGAGCTGTCAGACACTGCTGGCACTCACAGGGGGCTCAGGAGTCCCGAGAGAAGGGCAGAAGGAAAGAAATGGTTCCAGTTCAGCCCCGGGGCCTGAGCAAAGCGTTGCAAACCGACAGGAGACCTCGGGGCTCGCAGAATGAAATGAAGAAGCTGGAAAATGAGGGATTTGGCCGAGGGGAGCCAGTCCCCTGGAATGGCCATGGATGCACCCAGCTGCCCAAGGAGGGCGGACAGCCCCGGCTGCTCCTCGCCCCCGGGGACCGGGTGTGACAAAACAAAGCCCCGGGGATCACCACCAAGGGGACACCTGGAGGGAAACAACGGGCTGGACAATTCACCATAAAAATAAAGAGCTTGGGAGGGAGGAATCAAAAGGCTGGAAAGGGAAGGGCACCGAGAGCAGGATGTGAGGGGCTCCAGATGGCTCTGCAGTTTAGTGCAATAAAAAATTTAATCTGACAGGCAAGTGTGGGGCTGGAGAATAATAATAAGACAAATAATTTCCTTAAAAAAACCCGAAAGGAATCTAACAGCTCAAAGATATCTTCATTTGCTGCAAAGAACAGAGACCATCAGTTATTTACTGCAGTTGGGAGCACATTCACGAGCTTTCGAATGGTATTTTGTTGCAGAAGCATAATATAAGGACACTTTCCTCGCTTTCCAGCCGGGGGAAATAGATCTGGCTTGGAACTCGGCCAGAAGGGCTGAGGGCTCGGGCTCTGAAGCGAAGGTGATAACTTTGCCAATTAAATATGGATGCGATTTCCCCCTCCCCTCCTTCCCTGGAATACTTTTGCACTGTCATTAGGTGATGATATAAAGACATAGGCCTCCTGGTGCAGCTTAATTGCTCCTATATAGAAAAATGATGAGCTCGATTGCGCTGCACAAGGGCTGCTGTGGCTACTTGCTGCCTTATTAATAGGTGATACCGACGTGTGTTTAATTCTTCTGCCCAAGGAAAAACAGGGAGACAGCAAAGCCCTGCTCAGCAAATACCTCAGCACTCACTAAACTGCTCCACTGAACAGCGAGGGGCTGAAGAGAGACTTTATATTTAATCACACACTTAAAGTGTTCTGCTGAGTTGATGCTCAGTGCAGGGGAGACAGGATGCACTCCCAATTAAGTGATCTTTTATTCCCATATCCTTATAATTTTCTTTTTTATTGATACACAGCGCAGACAATCCTGTGTTTTGCAATCTGCTGCTGAACGATTTCTAGTCCAGGGTGAAGCCTGGGCAAGCCGAGGACAAAAAAAAAAGCTGTTGTTTTAATTAGCATGGACCTCAGAATGGGCTGGGAGCAGAAGGGGCTCTGGGATATCTTCCCCTGGGATGGGGAGGGGGCAGAGGTCGCCTTCAGCACACAGGGATGAGCAGGGACACCTTGCTTAGAGGTGAGCAGGAGGGAGTGTGCAGGGCAGAACGGGGGGAGTTGGAAAGGTGGCCAAAGGATGCTGCCTGATATTTAAATAACACATTATCGTTACTACACAGTGAGGCCCGTGGAATGGCTTGGGTTGAAAGGGACCTTAAAGATCACCCAGTCCCACCCCTGCCACGGGCAGGGACACCTTCCGCTGTCCCAGGTTGCTCCAAACCCCGTCCACCCTGGCCTTGGGCCCTTTCAGGGACCCACAGCTTCTCTGGGCACTCTGTGCCAGGGCCTCCCCACCCTCACAGGGAGAATTCCTTCCTAATATCCATTTATTACTACTGTTATTCAACCTTTGGGAAAGCAGTATTACAGCAGGTTTTCAGCCTTTAGTTCCTCAGCAGCCACTAAGTGGCTCCTAAAAACCCACATTTGCCTCTGCTTTCTAACAGTCTCTCTAGCAAAAAGTTTTTTTAAGGGACTGTCTCCCAAAAGAAACTGGGGAGCCACCCTCCCACGTGCACGAAAAGCGGGTGGGCACGGGCTGCGGGGGATTTGCATTTTCTGCTGCTGAGGCTCTGAAGCTTGAGTTTCACCCCCGCAGAAGCTGCGGTTGGCACGGGGGAAGCGGAGCAGGGGGGAGAGGCTGACACTGAATTGACGGCAACAGAAAAAGCTGGAGGTACAAATGGCTCGAGAAAAGGCGTGATGAGATGTGACTGCCCTGGGTGCTGGGACCGCAGAGAGCAAAATGGGAAAAGACCACCTGGACGACGGGAAAATGCTTCTGATTGCTCGGGGAAAAGCGGAGTTAAAGATCATTGGAACGGACAAGGCAATCTGGCGGCGGCGGCGCTGGGATTGATTCCAGGGCGAGGAGGGGAGGGGGCCGCACCCCCGGGGCTGCCGGAGCGGGGCATCCTCAGCCGGGGGGGCCGGGGGGGCTCAAGGCTCCTGCCACACCACGGCTCCGGGCGGGGCAGCCCCAGCTCTGCCCTCCGCAAACCGGAGAGCTCAGCCCCAGTTCAGCACTGCGGGAGAACTGGGAGCCTCCCTGCCCAGCCCCGGCTCTGCCGGGGAGCAGGACTGAGCCAGACCATCACGGGGACGCACAGTTTAGGGGTCACACAAGTTTTTGGGTGGGACAGGCCCCCGCATCCCCCCCCCTCCCAGTCCAAGGACCTTAACCCCAAGTGATGCTCCGTGCACCACAGCGCGCTCCGGGCTGTGGATTCACAGAGCCAAAGGTTTTCTAAAGGTTGTGCAAAGGTTACAGCCCAATTAACGTGCCGGAGCAGCACCAGCTCTGTCTGCCTCATTTCCAAACCTGAAGGCCACCGGGCAGCTCAGCAGCTCCCCCCACACATTTGTACTGATCCCGGAATCCTGGAGCACATTCCAGCACAGGGGTGATGGCAGAGATGGAGATAACAATAATGATGTCTCCATTTCCTCTACCTTGGGCGTTTTTAAGTCATCTCATCTCAGAAATGAGCCAATTCCAGCGTTTTGCATGACAACCTGTTGGGCCCTCTCAGCGACGGGCAGATGGTGGGTTGTATTCACACATCACCTCGAGGAGCACCAGACAGGCTGGGACCCCGATCACTGCTCTGTTTCAAGGTCACAACATCATTGAATGGTTTGGGTTGAAAGGGACATTGAAGACCATCTAGTTCCAACCCTCTGGAACTATCTGGATTCCTCCCTGCAAGAGAGGAACAAAGGTCATGGATTGACCCAGCTCTCTCTCACTGATGTGCCTGCCACCCTCTGAACTCCTGTGACACCAGAGGGGAGGCAGAGCCCAGGGAAGATGGAGATTTAGTTTGCTCTGGGTGCTGACCAAACCTGCAGCAGGTTCTGGAGCCCAGCCTCCAGCTGCAGGGTAACACAGAGAGGGACCCTTTCAAAACAGGCATGAGATACATTTCTTCAAATGTCCCTTCTCATGTCGTTGATTATGTCTCGGGTTACTAAACACAAGCAAATTAGGATGATTTCCTTCCCAGCATCACGAGCCCGAGGTTTGCTATTCCCTTTCTCTCAGGCCTTCCATTAGCCTTTATAGATGACTTCCCTGTCAGGCTTCCCATGCCTGCTCACAGCTTCCCAGCTCCCAGCATTCCGATCCACCCGATCTATGCTCATTGCAACTCCAAGTGCTCCACTAATTCCTCTCCTCGCGTCGCAATTTCACATTCCTAAATATTGGGTGTAATGGCAGCAGCGCTCCCGCCGCTGCTTCCAAATTAAATGAGCCAGGAGGAAAAACATTCGGAAACGTTTTCAGCCGAGCGTTTACGGCCTGAAGGACATTTTAAAGGCAGGGAACATAACCTGGGCTCCTGCTGACGTTCACGAGGATTTCATCATGAGAAATTGCAAACGGGGGTTGGAGCAGAGCAAAGAAAGGGGTTAAGAAGATGTGACTGACTTTTCCAGTCCTCCCAGTGTCCCCAGGGCTGGTCATCTCGGCTGTATTTTTGGGGTCCTGTGTTGAGAAAATAAAGAACCATCAGCAGCAGAAGGTGGAGCCCAAGTAATCTTTTTAACCTAAGGAACTGCAAAATGGAGCACATTTGTTGAAAGCTGCTGTTTAGGAGAGCCCCTCAATAAAGGCACACGGAAAGTACCTGGAGGAGAGGCTGTGGCACTGTGCACATTCCCCCCAGGGCCCCCCATGTGCCCACCCTGCCCCGCAGAGCCAGGAAGGAAAACAAGCAGCAGCAGCAGAAAGCAGAAAACTTTCAGCCTCTCTCCTGTTAATTATGATCTTATTTTGCACAGAGAACCTGTCATTCAGCCGCCGGTAATGGATAGTTTCTATTTCAATTCTCCCTCCACCCTATTATCTTTTATAAAATTCAGCCAGGCCGGTGATGGATTGATAAGGGACGGTCCCGGCGGGGGCCGGCTCGCTCGGAATGGCTCTCACGCGCGCCCAACTTCTGTATCTTTTTAAATATTTCAGTTGTTTGAGATCTTTATTTCACATTTCGATTTCCTGTAGTACAGTAAATTTATCTTAGTCACCCAGTCAAGTTCTCTCCAAGTCTCTTATCTCCTCCTCTCTGTACAACTGAAGGCCCCTACACTATCTGTGCTGCTGATAACGCCGGCCCTGGCAATCCGCAGATCGCGCTGATCCGGCGGCCCCGGCCCAAAGGAGACCTCGGCAGCCCCAGGCCGGGCACCAGCTGCAAGTTCAGTGCTCAAACCCCGCGCTGGCTCCTGCCAAAGCATCTCCAGGTCAGCTGGAAAAGCATCTGGGGCTTCCTGCAGACTGAAGGGATAACGGGGCCAAGGGCAGCTGCTCCCCACAAGGAAAAGCCCAGCTGGGACCACCTGGGATGTCCCCAGCGGAGGGGTCTGTGCCAGCCAGAAGCCCTGCCGCGGTCCCAGGCCGGCAGGCAGAGGTCATCCACACAGGGATGTGTTTTCCCCCACTAAACCACAGACTTTTAAATATCTCAACAGCAAGGGGCCTCTAGAGTATCGCACGCACCCAGGGGAAACCTCACCCCAACAGCACTGCCACGGCCGGGGAGATGGCAGAAACCACACTGAAATAGAGATGAAAGAAAAGACAAACAGGTAAACCCGAGTCACCTTCTCGCTGCTCTGCCGGTGGCAGCGGCAGCGCCGAGCGCGCTCAGGCAGCACCCCCTGGTGCCACCGCTGGCACCGGGACCGGCGGGGACGGGAAAACACTGCCCGGGGAACCTGGAGAGCCAGCGGGCCGGGAAAACACTGCCCGGGGAACCTGGGGAGCCAGCGAGCCGGGAAAACACTGCCCGGGGAACCTGGGGTTCGACCCCCGCTCTCCCCACAGGGACGCGGGCCCCGCTGGATGCTCCGGAGAGGCGCAAAGGGGCGGCTGTGCCCGGCAGCACAGCTCGCCCGCCTCACTCCGAGCACAAACGCGCTGCTTTGGGACCGTCCCCGTCCCTCCTGCCAGCATCCAGGAGCTCGAGGATTCAGGATCAAGGGAATCTAGGTGATTTCCCTCCTGGGGAACAAGTGGGTAACAGCTCTTGCTGGTTATGGCAAGACGAGGAGCTCGGGTCCACTCCTCTCCCCAGCTCTTGGGGTGATTTCCTCCCCTGGGATCAAACCCAGCAGCAGGGCACCCAACAAATACATCTGCAGAAGGGTGATTTATCTGTAGAGGAAGCCGTGGAAATTCCCAAACCCTCTTAAATATCTGTTTCCTGGCTCTAAACCATCGGTAAGTTGCCAACTGGGGAATGTATTTGTCTGCTCCCCTCTGTGTATTTTCTGCTTTTCATTATAATTTGCTAAATAATACATTACAATGAGTTATTTATCACACTCAGCCGTTTCACGATGCCTCCTCCATCCCGGGGAATTTCACCCATAAATCAGACACACAAATACCTGCTGGCATCGCTGCAGGTTTAACCCTGCACCCTTCACCCGCCCCAGCAGCTCCCAGGCTCTGCTGAGAGCCACCACTGGATTAAATGCCAGCCAGCCTAGGGAAGAGGAGGAAGCTCTGGCACTGGGAAGTGACCAGAGAGGCACAGGAGGGACACCTGCAGACCCCCAGACTCTCTCCTGGCGACTGTGAGCAAAGAGCTTGGCCAGCACCAGGGTGTCACTGCTGGGAAATGAGACAAGGACAGTGCTCAGCTTCAGTCCCAGCAGGAACATTGAGAGGGAAAATTTATGATTCCTCCTTTCCAAGTCACTGTACCCTCCCTTTGAAACAAACTGGTTTGCAAATATGGATTAATTTAACTTTACACCATCCATCTTAAATCAGCAGTATCTGGGCCCACGGATTGGGAAATCAAGGCATGGAAGGGAAAATTTTTTTTAAAAAAAGGAGAACCAGGAACAAAACCTTCTCTCTGTGCTTTAACTACAAAATCATCTTTCCTCATTAGCAACTAATCAGAACTACCAGAGGGGAAGAGATTACAGACAGGGCAGAGAGGGGAGTAACTCACAGAAATACAGACATCAGAACAGATTTTCATTTATTTACTCATTTATCACAGTGAGTCACAGGCTTTGAGTTCACGAGTCTGCATTAGCCTTGCAGGATTTTGGGACGCAATCTCCAAAATCTCACAAGTGAACAGGTCACAACCACATGCCATCTCAGGAAGGAGAAAATCAGCAGTTTGGGGCTGGTCTCGGGAAGTCTGATATTGCTGTGCCTGTTGGATTATAAGGAACCACTAATCTTCCCTCGCCAGCCTCCTAATCTCTCTGGGAGCCCTGATGCCTTATCTGAAACTTGCTCAGCGGACAGCAGCCCAGGTTGCCTGGCACTGGGATGGATTCCAGCAGCTCTGGGAGCCAGGGAATGGCAGGCAGGGCAGCCGAGGTGCCACAGGGTGCCCTGTGCCGTGCCAGCCAGCGGGGCTGCCCTCGGGAGCACACGGCCAGGGTGGGGGCAGCGTGGTGATGGAAACACCGATGTCAAACGTCGGGTGTTTGTTCCTTAAGTGAGCAGCTCCAGAACGAGCCAGGCTCCGAGTGCCAGGGCTGATCCCCTGGGGCAGCAGCCCTTCTGCTCCTCCAAACACCTCTGTGCACTTGCACACAAAAATAAACCACCAGCAGTTCAGGGGCTTTTTTTTCCCCTCTCAAATGATTTGCAAGAAGCCAAGAGTTTTATTTACTGCAGGCAGGGAGTGTCTCGTTTCAAGCTCTCCTTTCTCTCCTCAGTTCATCTCAGCTCTCCAGAAGTGAGGAGAGACTCCCACACCTGACCACCACCCCCAGACACTGCCCTGGGTGGGCTCCAAGGTGTCCAGAGGGAACGTGGGCCACACCAGCCCCAGGACGTCCCAACAGGGCACCACCTGCACACAGCATTTCCTTCGGCATTTCCAGCCCTGCACACGCTGGGAAATGAGGAACATATTTTTAAATAAGAGGAGGAAATGGTGTCTTTTGTGTCAGGCAAGTGGAAGGAATCCAGGACCAAGAGACTGCAGAGCCTTTCCACTTCAGACAGCAGGTGCTCTCCAAGATGTGGTTATGGCAACAAAATAAATGATGGATAATTGCTTTTGTGACAACTTGCCAATTAAATTAGACTCAGCAGAATAACATAATGACAATTTGTTATGCTCTGGTGGGCACTAACACACCAATCATAATTAAATGCTATGACTGAAATAGAATGCTGCTGTACACAGGAATATATAACCCCAATTCCCTCTCAGTGAAACATTATAGGTTCAGACTTGATTTCAATTTCTGGAGGATAATAGCATTAGCACACATCAGAATGAGCTTGCAATATGCAGACAGGCAGCAGCAGCACAGGGACAGACAGAGCCAAGGGCAGCTGAGCCACCGGGCTCCTGCAGGGACCCCTCCAGCATCGCTGATGCTCCAGGACTCAAAGCAGCGGGGGACATCCCAAATCGCTGCTGTGTCCAGGAGAGATTTCGAATGCCTGGCTCGGGGGAGCAGCTGCGGGAGTGACTGGCTCCGAGGAGTGACACTGGCCCCAGGGGAGCAGCCCCACTGCAGGCACAGAGGCCAGAGCTCATCGGGATGGGGCCACAGGGGTTTCTTGGGGCTGCACAGCCCTTTCTGCCAGCAAAGCCCTCGCGCTCCAGAGCGGGCTCCTCGCAGCCAGACTGAGCTGAGGCACACGGCACGGCCCGGCCTTCCTGCAAGGATTGTCAAAATGTTCATTAAATGCACTGCAGTGCCCGAGAGTGAACTCACCCTGCAGCTGGGATCCCTCGGGGACTCAGCCCCACCAGCTGACCTGGCCAAACTGGCCGTGGCTGCCCTCACTGGGTCAGAACTGACCAACGAGGGGGTCAGGCCCTGCCACTACTTAACACTTACTGATGAAAGAGCAGCCAGCTTCTTCAGCCTGAGCTCAACCTGCTGTTCTCAATGGTTTTCTCTGACCCTCCCCAGGGGTTCTGTCCTGCATTTTACACATCCCAGAACTCTGGAGCCAGGAATTACTGTGCCATGGACATTGCTGGTGCTGCAGAAGCAGAACACTGCCAAGAGCACCAATCCCAAATTATTAAAAAGCTCTAATTTAGAACCAGAACCAGGCAGGTAGCAGAGCTGACACTGCCCAGGTCTTGCAAAGCAGGAGCCACCCCTGTGCCATCCCCTCTCCAGTGTGCAAACACAGCACATCAGAGCCAGCACCCTGCTCTGATTCCACACTCATTTTCCTAACAGGTACAGATCTCTGGAATATTCCAAAGCCTGAAACGGGGCAGGTTTGAAGACCCAATGTGTGTGTGCAGGTAGGGTTGGGCAGAGGCAAATCCCAGAGGATTCTACAGTGTGGCAATACTAGTAATTTTATATCTTACTTGGAGCCTTCTTTAAACATTATCTGCCTTTATTATCTTTATTAGTATCCCTTTATTATCTGCCTCGATGAAGCTCCACACTGGCAAGGTCAGATCACCTGTTTTTCCAGCAAAGCTGATGAATTATTTTGGCTACTCCAGACATTAGACCTGATCCTATTAAATCCTTAGTTCCCCTGCCCTCAACATGTACCAGCGGATAATCCACTGCCCAGGAACACGTGAAGGGGCTGAGCAGGGCTCTGGGGGCAGCTGCCTGGGGGTTTAAACCATGCCCAAGCTCAGAGCCTGGCTCTGCAGCCCTGATCTATGGGACTGGAGGCGTTCCCGCAGGACACATCCTGCACCGGCTCTGCTTAGGAAAACATCGGTCTAAGGAATGCTGCATCATCCCTGGGAGACTCCTCCAGTCATCCATTGCACCAGTGTACCTGCATTCTGCTAGAGGGCAGGCAGTTCTTCACCCTAAAACTTTCAGGTGAAGCCCACGTTTTCAGGAGTTGGCCTTGGAGAACCTTCAGCCCGGCACTCAGAGCTGCGGAAGGTGTCACTGCCCGCGCTTGTGTCGTCTTTGATGCCTCAGGAATTAAGGCACCGTGTAACTGATACTTCGGCATTTACTGTCACTTAAAATAGCCTGGCAATCAGCGAGAGGAACTGCCGCACGCAGCACTCGCCCCGCGGGAGGAAGGTCAGGAATTTCGCCCCGGAAAGGTCACACGGCTGCTCCGGGACGGGGTGTGGGAGGGCAGCGCCCGCCTCTCTGCGAGCAGCGAACGCGCGTTCCGATGGCAGCCGAGCCTTTGCCGGCTGTGGAGACATTGCGGGAGCTGTCCTTGCAGAGGGCAAGTGACAGGGTCACAGCCCTGCAAACCCCCGGAGCAGCCTTTGCCTTCCGCAGGGCAGGAACCCGCGCACCCCGGGGCTCTCCATCACCGCAGTTCCCTCGGCGCATCCCCCGGCTCCCACCCCGCTGCCTCCCAGGGGAAGCCGCGATGCCTTCTCAAATGTTTTCTGGTGAAAGCTCGGACTCTCCCCCACTCCTGCGGGAGCCTGGCGGGGCTGCCGTGCCCACCCTCTCCCGGGCAGGGCTCGGGGAGGGGCCGCGGCCGCCGCTCGGCGCCGGGAGCGCGGAGCGCGGCTCCCACCTAGCGGGGAGCGCCGGGGGACCGGGGGCTGCGCACCGACCCCCTCACACCTCCTGCTGCTGCCCCCGCACTGACAAATCGCCCCCCGGCTGCTACCCGGAACCTCTTAATTAAAAAAGTCGCCGAGTTCCAGCAGGTCCCGACCGTCGGCATCTCCCGCCCCTCCATCACCACGCTGTTCAAACGCTGTTCAAACTCACTGGGTTTAATCGGCTTTGTCTTAATTGCACCAAACACTCCGGGTCACATCCCTTACCCCGCGGGTTCCCCGTCACCCACCAGACACAACAACGGCGCTGAACATTCCAACCACTTCTTCTCCATCAACCACGGCCTGCCCCTGCCCAGCCCGGGGCTGGCGCTGCCCTGGCAGCTTCCAACAGAGAATTCCCACATGGGCACCACGGGAAAACTCCTGTTCTCCCTCCTTCTCTCTCCCCTCCAGTGAAACAGAGGGTCCCTTACAGATTTCCCGGTTCTCCCGCACATTTGTCCGCATACCTGCCTGGGAACAACGGGGTGCACACGCCAATGAAGGGCACAGCTACTCGGGTGGGGTGTGGAGCACCCCTACACCCTCCCAGCGCGGTGCTGCTCCGCAAATCCAAGCGTTTCTGCACGTCCCAAGCCGTGGTTTGGCTCCCTGGGCACGAGGCAATCACCCTGTAACCCTCTCACCTGTGCTCATCACCCGCGGTCATGGTACCTCATGGCTTGCAGCTGGTCACCATCAACCTCCCAGGTGTTACAGGGGGAAAAAACCCCTGAGGGGTCTCTCACTCCACCCCCCCAGGCCCCCCTGAGGGCAAATCCAAGGGCTCCCAGCTGAGCCCACTTGGGAAGGCTGGGCCAGCTGGGAGGGATCTGTCCCCAAAGCCACCCCTGTGACTTCTTTCAACACAAAGTAAAACCAATTCCAACTTTCTCCTTGCCTGCTCTGCACAGCAACTCGCTCAGGGGACAGCCCAAGGCTCTGTGAGGGCTCTGAATTCCGTGTTCCTGCTCAGTCTGGAAGTGGATCGGTGCTGAAATAGAGGGATTTTTGCTCTTTGTAACAAAACCCTGCGCTCCTCTCGAGCTACAGAGCAGAACTGGGAATAAAGTTTGACATTCCAAGGATAACTGAATAATTCTGCTGTAACCACATCACTACCAGGAGTGAACCAAGGCACAGAAACCAAACCACAGGCATTTTTACACCCTGCTTTTCCCCGCCACTGAGCTTTCCTGCATCACACACAGCAGCAGCAGCACTAAACTGGGCAGGGAGGGAGAGATTAGACATCACTTACACCTGTTGGGGAGGGGGTGGCAGTTTGGTTCTTTAAAGAATAATAAAGGAAAGAAAAACACACAAAAAATCACAAATAAAAAGAGACAAAAGAAACAGTGTTTGTTTTTCATACAGCCCAAGCCAAAATGTTTAATGAAAGACCAGCCAGCCACTGGATTTGCAGGCACGGGAAGAACTCTCCCCTAATCCCAGGAAGGCTGGTTGTTATTTCCTTATGTTTTTTCCCAAGCCACATTTCCAGTGGCTGTTCCCTAAGCAGCACCACCTTTCTGTCAGCAAACAGCTGGTGTGCACACTTCAAAGGAGACTAGTTTCATTAGGAGCCACTAAAAAACTGCAAAGCTCCCAATTATCTGGTGTTGCCACACTTCACCCGGCTCTGGATTTGAGCAAATGATGGAATGGGAAGAGCACATAATACCACTTCTATAAATAGCAGCTTTCCTCAATCAGCTATAAAAAGATGACACTTCAGACAGCTGCTGGAATACATCAAACAGGATCTGCCATTCCCACAGCAGGAAACATCTTTACTACTGCAAATGAGACACCTGAACAGGCAGAAACTCCGGTTTTTAAAGGAAATGTTTTTAATTTTCCACTTTTCCACTCGTATTTTCTAACTCTATTTCAGAAAACAGTCGTGAACCCTAAAAAAAAAAAAATTATTATCTGTGACTTTGTCAGTGTGGAGCTGGACAGAGGGGAGGATGTGTCACATGCACACGGCCTGGAGGGCAATAGGACCCTGAGGTGTGTTCCCTCAGGGAATTGTCCCAAAACAAGGGGTGGAGGTTGGTTCCTGCCACGTGACACAGGACAGCAGGGCTGTCAGGAGGGAGAGGGATTCTCCTTCTGTGTCCCTGCCTGCTCTGGTGGCTGCTCCTCCCCGTCCTTCCTCTTCTCCTGCAGCTCCTCCAGCACCGATTGGAGCTGCAGGTGCAGGGCAGGGTCCCTGGATGCAGCATCCTGCTGCTCCTGCTGTGCCACCTGCAGGGAAGGACAGAAAAAAAATCACATAAAACAGGGTGGAAGAGCTTCTGAAGGGTGACTGAGGAGAGCAGCAGCCCTCTGTGTGCCCAGAAAGAGTTTAATTCATGCTGGGATTATTATGAAGGTACAACATGGTGTCACCAGGGCAGGACACTCCCAGAGAGGCTGCTGACCTCGAGCTGAAAGATGGAAAAATTCAAGATACAACAACAAATACACAAAGTTCCAAATGGTTTATGCAGATAAACCACGGATTATTTGAATGATTATTCAATTTTCATCACCAGAACAAGATCTTTTCAAGTCCCTTAACCTTGGCCAGACACGTTCACGACCAAGAGGAAAGTGTGTGACTGCTTTGCTGAGGATTTAATTCAGACCAACTCAGCATTAAGGGCCTGGGAGTGGAGTTTTCTCAATCCACCAACCAAGTAACTCTGTGAATATTTAATACTCACTTTATCTGTTCCTCTTCTCTGTAAAACGATCCCTCTGGCTAAAAGGGCTTTTCCTGTCTCTTCAAACAATTCCTTCTCGTCAATTTTCCCTTCTTCCTTCAGTTCATTGTATTTCTCAACAAACCTGTATTGCAAAATTGCCTTTTTTACACTCACAAACAATGTTCTGGCTCACTGACTGAAGGGGAGAAAGGGACAGTCTCAGAAACATTCCTGGTTTAATTATCATCTTACCTCTGGCAAGTAGATTTGAAGTTTAACTGTGTCAGGTCGAAAGGTCTCGGGCCATTGCCATAAACTTTGTAAAATCTCCTGGTCAGGAAAGGAAAGAGTTCAGTTTGTGCAGCTAAACCAAGAGTGAACAGACAACAGCAGAGTCAGTTAATTTAGGGTGTAGTAAGAGCATTCACACAGCTATTTCTCCTTTTCCCACGAGCCTTTATGAACACCTGGCAGTGCCCAAGGCCAGGCTGGACAGGGTTTGGAGCAGCCTGGGACAGTGGAAGGTGTCCCTGCCCATGGCAGGGCTGGCACTGGGTGGACCTTTGAGGTCCCTTCCAACCCAAACCACTCTGGGATTCTGCAGAGATGCTTGTCCCAGCTTTTTAAATTGTATTAATAAACGCAAGTTAATGAGCACGGCCGGAGGGTCAGAGCACGTCTGGAGCTCCTTCCCAGGGGGGTTAAGCCCATCCCGGAGCTCCGTGCGGGACAGAGATCCCCTGCCCTTCCCGCCGCAGAGGGGCCTCCCCCAGCCATTATAAACACGGGGAAGAGCATCAAAACCCAACCCTATTCATTTTTTTTTAAAAACCACAAACCCAGAAGCAAAAGCTGGCGGCTGATCGAGGAGCGCTCCCCGGAGGGACAACGCCTCGAGGGAGCACGGGGGGGACACGGAACGTCCCCTCTCGGTGACACCGGGGACAGCCCGGTGCCCGCGGTGCCGGAGGGCGCAGGGGCCCACCCGCGGTGCCCGTGCCGGGACTCACGCTCGCACTTGGTCCTCCCGGTAGAAGATGGGCGGGATCACGTCCGTGACCTTCCCGTAGCGCGGCCGCGGCACGCGGTACACGGGCTCCCGCANTCCGCACCGGCTGAACACGCTCCCGATCTTCTGCGTGCGGCTCCCGGCCATGGCGGCCCCGCCGGACGGGCCCCCGGAGCCCCCCGCGCCCGGCCCGCTGCTGCCCCACACCCGGAACCGGAACCGGAACGGAGCGGCCGCCAGGGCGCGCAGCCGAGTGCCGAGCGGCGGCGGGAGAAGGTGCGCAGGCAGCGCCGGCCGATGGCGGAGCGGCGGCGCAGCCGGATCGCCCCATCGGTTTAAGGGTCGCCGCCGGCGCTGTCCCGGCCGTGCCCCGGCACCCTCAGCCCCAGCCCGGGCAGCACCAGCACTCCCGGGGCTCGTGGGAGCCTCGTCTGCTGTTGGCTGCTGCTGCCATGTCAGAGAATCGCGGGATAGTGGAATATCCCGAGCTGGAGCCACAGGGATGAGCGGGTCCAACTCGCGTCCCTGCACACGCACCCCAGCGGTCCCACCCTGCGCATCCCTGAGAGCGGTGTCCAAACGCTCCTGGAGCTCTGGCAGCCTTGGTGATTCCTTTCGTAGAATCATTAAGGTTGGGAAAGACCTCCGGGTTCATCAAGGGCAGCCCCTTTTGGCGCCGGGTCTCGCCCGGACGGAGAGTGGACAGTGGGGGCTGCACAAGCGCTGTCCGGGCTGATCCCACTGCCCCCGGCCTGATCCCGCCCTGGGCAGCCCCAGCCCGGCCCGCTGGGCTCAGGAGGCTGCGGCAGACAGAGTGTGGCCACCACTGGGTCCCACTCGGCGTTTTTAACCTGGGTTTATAAAATCCAGCAGCTCCCCCCAGGCCCCGTGCAAACACCCTTCCTGCAGGCAGCCTTTCCCGGCTGGGAGCAGCGCCTGGTCACTAGGTGCAGCCCTTAGCTTGGGAATGAGCCGAAGGGAAGGAAAACACATCTCTGCTTCCACCTTCCAGCCTGGCGAAGGAAGGGGGCAGTAAATTTCCACGGCAGACTGACAGCCAGCAGGTATCGCCGGGCTCACGCACCTCCAGCCCCGTGCCCAGCTGACCGCCTTCCAGCCCTGCGCTGTGCCCAGCTGCTGCTCTCCGAAAAACGCTGCTCTGAAAGCAAAACCCCTGTCCCTGTGGAGGAGAGGGATTCCAAAGGGAGGTGCTGGGACTGCTCCAGAGCCGCATCTGAGCTGCTCCAAGGACTGGGCAGGCCCTGGGCTCCGCGGCCCTTCGGGAAGCCCCGGCTCCCCGCGGCACTCCCTGCGGCACCAAGGCAGCAGCCAGGGCTTCTCCAGCATTTCCATGCCTTTGACGTTTAAGGCGAGAATGCCGTGACTTTTTCCAGGCTCTTCTTTCCCAGGGAAGGTTTCCAAGCCACACGTGAGGCTGGGAAGCTCCTACCCTGCCAGGAAATGGAAGCTGCTCCCGGATAGCTGGCACAGGGCAGGTGCATTCTAACAGGGGGATGCTGCGTGTGCCCCCCAGCCCTGCCACTGCCCCCTTGGGCTGCCCACAGCAGGAACTTGCTTTCCCCAGTGATGGGTCATTGGATTCTTGAGGAAATCACTGGACACAAATTCAGCCCCATCAGGAGCAGGGAGGCAGCAAACCAGGGTAGATTTGGGGCATTTGCACCCGAGGGGCACAGCTGGAGCTGCGCTACAGCTGCCCCTTTCCCTCCCCAGCCCCCTTTCTTTCTTCTTCACCCTGTAAAGAGTAGAAAAATACACACTGTTTAAAAATATACACTGTTAAGAGTACAACAGGACTTTATTATAGGAATTACTATTAAACATCTTTAAGAAAAAAATCACTTATGGAAATAAATTCTAAAATAGCCACACTCACAAACGTCACAGATCGGTTTGTTTTGTTCTTTTGAAACTTTTTTGTAGAGAAATGATACAAACATCACTGAGAATTGTACATTTTTATGTAAGAAATGCATTTTGGCTCCCAAACTGGGTTTGTGGCCTTTCCACTGCTTAGACCTGCCTTTTGTTTTTTACAGGACACAACCCCTCTCCATCTCCGTTAAAATGATGCTTTGTGCCTCCAAGATATTTTGACACGGCTACAGAGTGACACCATCCAGAGGCTGTGCCTGGCCTGGGATGTTTAAGGGCAGCTTGTTGGGTGGTGGTGGCCAAGACGTGCCCAGGGCCCTGTGCCAGGTCCCAGCCCCCAGCCACCCTTCCTTGCAGTCCCTTTCTCCAGGCTCAGAGGGAGCAGAAGGTGCCGGACACCTCGAGGATGTGCTCGGGCAGAAAGCAGAGGCAGCTGCTGGCCCGGGGCTGCTCCACCAGCAAACCTTGGCTGGGTTACAGAGGTGACTCGGGACGTGTCACTCAACGAGCAGACTGAGAGGAGGGACAGTGTCCCCTCTTTGTCCCGGCTGCTGCTGAAGCCAGCGCTGCAGCAGGACTGACCTATGGCCCTGTGCCAGCCTCCCCAGGAAAGCTCAGCCCATCCCCGCAGCCACGGCACGACCCAGCCCATCCTCAAACGCTGCACGGGAGGTGCTGCGAGCGCCGGGAACGAGCCGGGCCAGCCCAGCCCTCCCGCCAGCACCTCCTCGTCTGGGAGAGCAGAATTCCCTTCCCGCCCGTTGGTGCTTCCTGCGCTCATGGAAACTTCGCTGGGACCGAAGCCCTCGGTAGCTAAGAGGCGCTGGAACGGTGACAAGCTGATCCGCTTCCAAGTTTGATTTTCTTCCAAATATGCAGAGCTGCTTTGGACTGGGAAGGAGTAACGGCAGCCTCCTACGGCCCCCAGGGCCAGCAGAGGGTAGGGAAGGAGCTCCTCCTTCTCTTCACCACTCTCACAATGAAAGTCCCACCCAGGGACTAAAGGATTTTCCGTTCCCGGATTCACCCTTAGCCCCTTGCACCCTGAAGCAGGTGCTCCTGCAGACCCACATCCTACCCTGGGCAGGGCAGAGCAGCCCAGGGCATCCTGTGCCCTTCCAGCACCTCCTGGCAGCCAGGCACACTCTCAGGAGCAGGGGTGCTGCCCATGCTGTGGGACAGCCAGCGTGGCTTGGGATGGCCCTACCCTCAATCCTTCCGAAGCAAAGGAGCAGACACCAAAACTGGTATGGGCTGCGTGGGGTGGGAATTCTGCTGCTTTGATTTTAGGAACCCAAAGCTTGCTGGCATCCCAGGGTGTTCCCAGCCCAGTGCATCCTTGGCACCCCAGAACTTGTCCGAGCACCGGTGCTGCGGTAGTGCTTTGTTTGTGCTACAGAGACATCACCCAGACCTGAGCCTGCAGCCCCAGACACCTGGAAGCAGCCCCAGACACCTGGAGGCAGCCCTGCCCCTGGCCAGGAACCAAGAGAAAGTGAAGCTCACGGGATGCCCCCGATGCCCACCACGGCTGCGAGGGGACGACAGCAGCGCTCAACAGGTGCAGCAGCTGCAGCGCTTGCGGGGGAGGAAATCTTGGCGTCCACTTCAAAGGCACGCGGGCTCCGTTGGGATTGAAGAGGAGCCTGTCGGGAGCCAGCGCCTGCAATGGGGACTTTTGTTACCAAACCCTGCGGAGAGGCAGGGAAAACAGTCGTGTGAGTGTTTGATGGCTGGGGCTTCTGCGTCTGCCGCCTTCGCAGCTCCGATCCTGCAACATTTGTGCTGGTTGGCGGCAGCCAGAGAGTGAAGCAGGCACGTCTAGAGCCACCTCCTGCATTTGGCAGGGAACGTTGTGCCGATAAAGGAGAAGAAAATGTGCTGGCGGGAGCAAATTCTGACTTTATGCTCGTCACTCATTACTTACACAGCGAAGGAATGTTTATGTAATTATTTTTAGCCTGACAGCATCTCCGCGAGCTGCAGGATTCCGGCGCTGCGGGCACGAGGAAGGGGCTCTGCTCCTGCCCCGCACCAAACCCAGCAGAGCCCCCGAGCCCTTGTACAACCTCTCCGTGCTGAAAACACCTCCACCAGCCCTGCCAACCCCCGGCTTGGGCTTTGCCTCTTACCGACAGCGGGGGCATCCCTGGAGCTCCCAGGCTCCAGGACCACCCCCAGCACCCCACACCCGGTGGGATGTGTCCTGCTCCATCAGTGAGGGTTAAACCGGTGTGAAATCCAGCCCTTGGTGCTGCCCCGCGGCGGCACAAAGCGTCCCAACTTCAAGGCAGTTGTAGCAATGCCGAAGGCAAAGGTTTAATTCAAAGGGAAACGCCTAGGAAAAGAAGGCCTTTCCTTTATAAACAATTTATATTATTTGACTATTACCTGATCTGAATCTCTGCTCATTACTCCTAGCAATAATAGACAACGGCTGTTAGCTTCCCTTTCTCACGTGGTTTTTGTTCCGGTGTGCGCAGAGTAAAGTTACATCAGACCACTACAGATATGTTCAGGAGTGCTCCGGCCAAGCAGACCCCACGTGTGAGTGGATCCTCGTTAGTACGACTGATTTCATTCCTCCTGCGCCGCCGCCCGGGCCGAGAGAGCAGGCGGGGCTGCTCCTCCCCAGCCTGAGCTCCGCTGGCTCCTCCGCAGCCGCTCGCAGCAGCTGCCCGCTTTCTTTTCCTTTATTTTTTTCCTTTTTGGCTGATTTGCTCGATAGGAAAAGTTGTTTTCAAACCACTGGTAAGAAAACATTGTGCCTCACTTCAATACTTGTACTTCAGAGGAGTACAGCAGCAGAGGGGGAACAGCCAAAATCTGGGTGATTTGTTGGGTGGGTTTTTCCTTTTTCAGCCATCTCCTGATGAAGCCTCGTGCACGTCCTGTGCCAGCAAGAAACCCCAGTGCTGGGACCTGCAGGGAGGGGAAGGGGAGGGAAGGAGAACAGCACGTGCTCAGCCTCAGCCATACAGTGACAGCACCCGGGGCTGTCCCAGCCATGGCACCCATGGCCACTGGTGGGGCTTGTCCCCACCCAGACACACTCTGGACCCAGCCCAAAGCACGTGGCCCATCCTCCAGCCAGGCTGGACCATTCACACAGAAGTGATCATCCATCCCCAGGTGCCTCTCACCATTTACTGCCCTTCCTTTGGCGTCTCCTCCTCTTCCCGGAGCTGCTGCCGCCGTGCTTGGAAATCTTCATCTGAAAGGCAGAGGCAGGCAGGGGCTGTAGCCACCTCCACACCAGGACACCACAGCACCACGGTCCCAGTTCCAGGGAGGAGCCCCAGGGAAAGGCAACCCAGCTTTCCCCAGGGCAGGGTCTCCTTGCTCAGAGAGAGAATTCCCGGTGGGACTTGGGGAGTTTCTACCAGAACTCGCATGGAGGTTTTGGCCCACAGGGGGTATTTCTGCCAGGCGCTCACACCTGAGCCAGCCCTGGGGCGATCTGGGGCCAGGCAGCATGGGACCCAGCCGTGCCAGGCACAGCACACCCAGCACAGCACTCCTTACCATATGCATGTCCTTCCACGTCGTCAAGAAGATTTGCCGTGGAAGCCGCCGTCCCCATCCTGCGCCCTCCGCTAAGGAAAACCAGGTGTGGGGCCAGGATGTGGCCACGGCACCACAATCACCCTTCCCAGCCCATGCTCCAGCCGCAGAGCTGCCCTTAGGGAGCCCCCAGGAGCACCTGAGTGAGGCCCCCGTGCCCCACAGCTCCCCAGCCCCTTTCAGGATACACCTGGTGCTTCAACAAGTGTTTTCTTTTTGATTTCCTCATCTTCGTCTTCTCGGAGAAGGCTCTGGCGAGTTCAAACAGCTTCTTGCGCGTGGCTGGAAGGAAGCAGCCAGGTGAGGCTCACCCAGAAACCCTTCCCAAAGCCATTGCCATGGGCAGTGGGAAAGAGAGGGGCAGTGCCAGGGGCGTGAGAGCTACACCTGCACCCCGACACCCTGTGACGATGCCCTCGGTTGGCCAGACTCAGAGAGGGAGACAGGGCCACCTTGGTCCCTGGTGGGAGGTGCTGATGTTTTACCCTTTTGCTGAGATTTTCATGGCCTTCCTCACCCACCCTCCCACTGTCCCCAGTGCCTGCAGCCCAGCTGAGGCTGCCCAAGCACCTTGGTCTAGTTTGTGGTGGGAAAAGCAGGCTGTGACTTCCCAGAGAGAAGGGAGAGTTTGGGAGAGTGCCAGGTACTCTGGCAGCACCATCTCCCCCTGCCCACCGCACTGCCAGCTCCCCTCCGGCCCTGCCTGCTGTCCCGCTGCCAGCACAGGGCCTGCACACCGACTCACATTTTCCCATGTGTTTCAGTTTGTCTCGGAATAAGGCATCGTCGGACACGGCACCGCCGGCCTCGCTGGTTACGGAGGGAGCTGCGTCACCTGGAAGGCAAACATCTGCTCACCAGGAGTGCGTGCGTGCTGGGGGGGGCTCGGGACAAATCACTTCCATGACCCAGTTCCAGCACCAGCAAAGGGCAGAGCTGGCCGAGAGCAGGTGGGACGAGAGCACTGGCGCGTGGGGCTGGCTCTGGATGGGGACCCTCTGGGGGCGCAGAGACAAGGACCAGAGACCCCCAGAGCCATGTCCCTGTTCCCCAGGTCCGTGTGCCCATCTGGTGCCCTGCCAGGCTGCCCAGCTGCTGTGACTCGCCCGACCCCGCGCGGGGCCATCGACAGACACCAGCTCTAATTCTGACTCTGGGCAGCTGCTGCGCTCCCGAGGTTAATCAGGATTACCCGGGAACAGTCATTATGCCTCCAGGCACAATCCTCTGCTCCAGCCCAGGCATGGGAGGGCAGGGATGGATGGAGGCAGGATGCAGGAGCACCTCCACTTGGGGAAGGCAGGAGCACCCATCCCCATGACCCACCAGCTCCTCTCCCGTGCTGGGAGGGCAGCAGGGAGGGATCAGCCAGTTTCCTCCCTCCACAGGCACTCTGGAGGCAGCTGGGCAGAGGGATGGCAATGCAGGGGCTGTGGGAGATGGTGCTGTGGAGAGACAATGCTCACATGTGTCTTGGAAGCTACCTGATAAAACGGAGGAGAAACCAAAGTCGTTGCTGACAGCAACGCTGGTCGACTTGGATTTTTTGGACTCATATTTCAATCGATCTGAAAAACAAAAAGCACAGCGCCCGCTCGATCAGACCCTCGAGGCAGAGCACATGGCTCCACTCCCCTCTCCCCTCACGGCCCCGTGGCTGCCGAGGGACAGGCTGGTGGCAAGGGACGGAGCTGGGGCTCTGCTTCAGCTCAGCGACCACAGGCACTTCGGTGGGAGCCCGCAGCAGCAGAGGAACTGCCCACCCACCACAAGCACACGGCGAGCACACCCGTGGTTTCCCTGCCACCTGCACTGATGGTGCTGCCAGGACCCTGGCACCAGCGACACCTCTGAGGGAGCTGGGCCCTTGGCCAGGGGGCTCAGAAGGAGGGAAGGGCAGCTCTGTGCTCAGTGGCAGTAAAACCACCCACACCCTCAAGCCCTCCCCGTGGCACTGGATGAGCAACCAGCTCACTGGGAAGGAGTGTGGTGACAGGGAAGGAGCAATCACAGCAAAACTGCTCTCCTGTTCAGGCCTGCCAGCACCTGGGGAGGGTGCACAGCTGGGGAGGGCTCAGAGGGCATTTCCAAAGCCCCTTGCTATGGATTCTGCTGGGCTCTGCCAGAGACATTGCAGAGAGGGGGGCAGGAGGAGGACACCAGGAGTCCAGGGAGCAGCCCACCAGTACGGGCAGCTCGAACCACCAGCCTGGCCACATCCTGCACTGGCTCTGCTTTGGCACAAGCCCTGATCCCACGGGCAGGGCAATGCTGCCAGCAGCCAGTGTCACAGCAGGGCACACACCCAAAAAGCAGACGCTTCTGAAGGCACTTTTCACCTCTCTCCAGGGCGAGGAGGAAATCCCGGTTCCTCTGGAGCTCCTTCATGAACTCCTCGTTCTGCAGGAAGAGCGCGATCCGCTCGTCCTCCAGGTACTGCTTCCACCGCCGCTCCTGCTCCAGGGAGCCCTGGCCCCGCGGGACGAGCCCCCGTGGCACGGGCTGCCGGCAGCCGTGGGAGCCCTGGGGAGGCAAGCACGGCACAGGTTGGGTGGTGGTCTCGGGGGTCCCTGCAGCAGCACCTGGGGCTGAGCTCGGCCTTTTGCCCCTCTGCTACACCGCAGCTCCCCCAGCCCCGATGGCCACCGACTGCTGCTCCCCAGAGGGGGCCCTCCCTCCTCTGCCCCACAGCCCAGGGCACTGTCCTGCAAAAGGGACAAAGGGGGACAGGGCATCACTGCCTCTGCCCCTTGGGCAGGGGGATGGGGCTGAGGGCACGGACATCCCACGTGGGAACCTTTTGGAGCTCCTTTTGCAGAGCACAGGCTGGCACAGGTTATTAACTTTAATCCATGGGGTTGTGCCACGGCAGAACCTGGTGTGGAGGTAAGAGAAGGGTCTTGGCAGCTTGATCTCCCATCTCCAAAGAGCAGAGTCTGCAATGTCCCGCTGACAAACGTCCCTGCACGAGGCACGTCACGCCTCACACCTGGGGAGCAGCACAGCCTCATCCCTGCCTACAATATTTATCTGATTTGTAGCTGCTCCCAGAGAGCCATAAAAAGCAAAAGCACACAATTACTGGGGAAAGAAAAGGGCAGCTGCTCCTCTCCTCCCCCTGAGCCCAAACAAATTGGCACGCTCCTATTCCCAGAAAGGTAATAGAGCCTGTGAAGCTCAACTTGCAGGGCAATCATTCATGAAAACGTGGCAGGATGCCTTTGGAGACGAAAAGGGAGGGAGGAGCAGGGTGCCTGCGGCCCCCCCAGCCCCTCACCATGCCAGGAGGGTGCTGGACCCATTTAGGGGTTCCTGTGTTAGCAAAGGGCCGAGGGATGCCCCAAATTGTGGCTTGCCTGGAGCTGAGCTGGGTGCCCAGCATGTGTTGGGGCTGCTTGTTCCCCATGGGATGCTGCCTGATGCCTGCCCTGCTGCTGGCACCCAAACCTTGTGGCTTAAAACCACCATGGAGCACATGTGGATTCTGATGTCCCAGGGGCAAATCCACTGGCTTGCACTAGGTTTCCCTCACAAATTCCACTGCAGCAGCCCTCAAGTTCCCTGGCAGTGCTGCTCTCCTCAGGAGCATTACTGGTCCTGCTGCTCCTCACCAGGGCAGCGGGCAAGATTTTCAAATAATTGAAAATATTAGGTGCTTATGGCAAGTGGCATTTCTGGCACTAATCACTGGGATAATGGCAGGAAAAAAACCAAAGCCTCGCTGAAAGATCTTTTACACCTTGCCCACTTCAGTCTCTTGAACAGGACACACTCCAAAACTTTCGGTTTAGTGCACACCTGGTACCCAGATGCTCCCAGAGTGCTGATGCTGCAAGCTCAAGGTGGCTGAGGACTGGGATGGTGCTCCATACCACCCCACAGAGCCAGGCTGGAAGGAGTGGCCGAGCCTCACCTGTGTGCCGGCCGTCTGCTGGGGCAGGATGCGCAGGAAGTCCTCGGGGAGGTTGCCCAGGAGCGGTGGGTTCCAGTTCCTGTAGTGCGCGGGCGCCGCGGTGCTGCCGGGGCCTGGCACGTCCGTCCTGCGGGGCAAGCACAGGCAGCACGTCTGGCGAGGGAGAAACCCACCAACACCTGCCATGGCAGCGGGGCACAGCCTGGCACAGCGGTGCCTGGCACAGCAGAGCCTGCCCGGCTCCACCAGCGGTCCTGGGAACCAGGAAACCCCAGCACATCCCCGAACCTGCAGCGTTAGCATCAGCTCTGGGGAGTGAAAGGCTTTCCTAGAGCGTTTGGAATCTTTGGGAGCTGCATTTCAAGCCTTGCCCTGCAACTCTGCACGCTGGGTTTTCCTTCTCCTTCCTGTTTCACTCAGACTTCCAAAACCCAGCCCGGGGGAGCCCCAGCACTGCAGAGATTTGCCTACGAAGCTGACAAACGTCTGTCACCAGATGTCACACCCAGCCTGCACAGAGGGCAGGGGCTGGCACAGAGGTGCCCAGGGCTCACGCTTGTTGTCCCCCAGCCCCACAGCTACAGCCAGAGCAGTGCTGCCAGGGGACAAGTGACAGCCAGCCGAGGTGTGCGGTGAGGAGCCGGCGCGGGGCCCGGCCGCCCAGCACCTGGTGTTTTCCAGCGCAGGCGAGCGCTCCCCACCCCCGGGAGCTGATTTTTGCCATTCCACACGCTGCCGGAGCGGCTTTCCGGCCCCTCAGCTGTTCATGTTTTAGGCTCTCACAGGGATTTTTGAGCCAGCTGTGAGCTTCATTCATCTCCCTTGGCTTCATCTCACTCAACCCTACAACGACCTGGGGCCAGACAGCCGTGCCAGGGGCAGCTGACNGTCCGGCTCCAGGGTCCGCTCCAAGATCTGCAGGGTGAGAGGACGGGGTGAGGGCAGGACAGGGGAATGCTCCCCAGCGGGCCAGGGCCCCGTGTGCGGCGGCAAAGCAGGGGTGGCACGGGCTGAATGCAGAGAGGATGGGGCAACCTCCTGGCACTGGACCTCCTGCACCCACGGGGGGTTTGGTGGTGTCTGGAGGTGCTGCTGTCAAGGGAAGAGGGTGGGTGAGCCTGTCCTTGGGAGCACACAGCTCTGGTGAGTCTCTCTGACAGCAGAAGAAGGGTCTCTGTTGGGTTTTGGGGCGAGGGAGAGGGGGGAGAACACTTGGCTTAAGCCTGAAGCACTGCCCAAGACAATCTCGGGTGCAGCAGCCCAGCTGAACCGGGCACTCAAACCTCTGCCTGCCTGCAGCAGTCGAGTAGCATCGTGCCCAGGCAGGAGGAGGCAGGATGAGATGGAGGTGCCCACTCATGGTGACCCAGCTGTGGAAGCCAGAGCCCAGCAGAAGACCCCCACGCAGGTTACCTCTGGGGGGATGCTGTCCTCCGAGTCCGAGCTGTCATCACAGCCGCTGCCGTCCAGGTTCATCTGCAGGAGCTGATCGATGGTGGCGTCCACGGCGCCGTTGTTGGCTCTCAAGACGCACTCGATGATGTCGTAGTCCATGCTGGGGAACATGGTCTTGAAGTCCTCCATGGCCTGGTTGAACTCCAGGCGCCGCACCTGCCTGGCGGGGCGGCTGTTGTTGAGCTCCTGGGCGGAGGAGCCGCCGCGGGAGCCGCCGTTGCTGCTGCTCCGGCGGAAGAGGCTCGTCATGGCGGGGCGGCTGCGGGGGCTGGGCGCCCACTGTCCCGGCTGTGCCCGCGCCCCTCCTCACGGGGGGCTGCCCCGGCTGCCAGCCGGGACCATGGGTGGGCGGCGGGGGTCCCGCTCCCCGCGGCCGGCGGCTCCGTGCGTCAGCCCCCGGCGCACGGCTGCATCCTCCCACCTGCGGAAGGGACACGGGATAAAGTCACCCACGGGACAGCCCCCAGAGGCTCCCCCAATCTCAACAGGGGACGTTCGGTGCCATTCCACCCATCACCACCCATCCCTGCGGGACTGTGCCATCCCTGCAGTGGGCCCGGCACGCTGGAGCGTGGATGTGCCGTGCCGGGAGCTGTACCAACAAAATGCAAGGCAAGAAAAATGGCATTACTTGCACTGCTGAGAGCTGCCCAGATTTAACGTTTCCAGGTTTGACATGTGTTTATAAACGCAGTGAAATCACTCTTTAAAATAAAACATGGAGTCGGCTCAGAGAGTGTCAGAGCAGGGGGCTAAAATGCTCTGCAGCACGGCAAATCGACCCTTTGGAAAAGCCACCAAATCCAAGATTAACATTCACTTTAAAACCATAAACAGATTATACAGCTACTGCTTCTCGTTTGAAAATGCAGGGCCAAATTCAGTTCTGGATTAACTCCACTGTTTGAAACAGAATTACCCCAGGAACACTTTTGATCCATAATATCATTTTCAAAGGCTTTTTCCTAAGCAGCAGGCAGAGAGTTCAGGATAACTGTCCCTAAATGGTATTTAATGCAGAAGAACGTGCCAAGCACATTTCTTAGAGAAATGGTATAATCAGATTCCAAGCCATTAAGAGGTGCAGTCACCTCTGAAGGTCACCCGGGCTCTCCCCTGCCCAGCAAGACCATGTGTGACAGCCGTGTCCCCAGTGCTCAGCCCCTGTGCCAGCCCCCAGCCCTGAGCTGCTCCAAGGGGTTTCCAGGGGCTTCCAGAGGCTGCTGAGAGCAAAACACACTTGTAGAATATGGGGAACTCAGCAGGAACTCGGGAAGAAGTTCAATTTTTGCCACGCTGCTTAACCCCCACCTTCATCCCCAGGGACAGCGCTGCTCTGGCTCGGTACCAGAGGAATCACGGGGATGATTCCTGCTCCAGGCACACTCTGCTCTCCTTCCCTGGCTTTTTTGTAATCCTGGGAGCATTTGCATTTGGATGCACCACAACAGCAGCCCCGTGCAAACACCAGCACCCAGCCACTTGCTGGACCTCAGTCCCTGGGCTGAGCACGGTGCCAGGGGCCATCCAGTGCCACCTTCCCGTGGCATTTGCTCCCACACAGGACAGGACCCATGGAAAAGCAGCAGGAAATCACTGTCGGACACAAGGGGCCACTTCCAAACAGGACCAGGAGCCCACAGCCCGCTCCTTCTCACTAATAATATCCATTTAACTGGTCACTCAGCCAGGAACTGTCTCCATCCCAGTAATTCTCAGTCCCCAGGAACTGCTCCAGCTTGCCAGGAGCCAGGCATAGAGCAGCGCTGTGCGAGCGGAGCGGGAACAATTCCGACAGCTCTGCCCGGCTCTATTCACTGAGGACAAATAAATCCGCTGGAGTCAATTAATAAAACACTGCTGCTCAGTTCCTCCTCCGCTCCCCTGACTCATTCCCAGCAAAGAGCCGGCATTGTTCACACCTCTGGAATTATACTTTAATTGCAATATTGCATGGCTGGTTTAGTCACGTATTAAATTGAGTTGTAACACATTCAGAGGGTACACACCTCCTTACGAGATTTGGCTACTCCAAGAGGATGGAGAACGAGCCTGGACACCCACGGGAACGCAGCTTATACAGGATACACTGCAAACACACACATGATCCACGTATGGAGATGAGAGTTTCTGTGGAGAGCCACTGGCTCAGCAATGCTGTGCCAGCCCATAAACCTCAAACAGCAAAATCAGCCCCCAAAATCAGGCTGGAAATCCCCAGATCTCTATAAAGCAACCAAAGTACCTGTGGCTGGGCAATCTCTGTCTCCCAGCATCTGAGTGTGTATTTAAAGTCTTCCCTGTAACCATGAGGGCCACGGCTGTGCCAGGCACTGGCAATCCCCCTGCCAGCCCTCTGGGTTCCTGCTGCCAACAGCAACTCCAGGGAGGTGTTAGTCAACACTGCACGAGAGTCTGGGACAACTCCCTGGAAGTGCTGGATAGTGTGACTGAGCACAGCAATGTGCCGAGCCACGGAAATCTTCTGGTCAGAAGATGAACAAAATTAGGGATGGGAACAAGACATTTATACACCAGAAAGGCTCCGCTGCACATCTGGCTTCAAACAGTCCCAAGGGAATGTGTTGGGACATTCCCTGCCCTGAGATACACCCCAGGGATTCGGGGCTGGCAGGGGATGCCACAAAGGTGCTGCCAGTGCTGTGGCACATGCCCTGAAGGCTTTTAAACCTATTTTTTCAAAGTCCTGATGCTAATCCAGAGAAGTGCAAATCACTACATCAGCGTGAGTTAAAATCCAGGGAAAAACAAGTGGCCCTGTTGGCAGGAGTTGATTTTAAAGATCCAAAGGTAGCTGTATTCTGAGGATCCTCCCCAATTCCTGCATGTCGGCAGCAGCGTCTTCAGGTGAGCAGTGGGGAGGGCAGCCAGACCTCGGTGACAGCTGGGGAAGGGGCTCAGCATGTTCCTGGCCCTTACTTCTGTGATGTCAGTGAGGGCCTGGGAAGATGCCAGGAAAAGCAAAATCCTTTGGATTTCCCAAAAAGGAAAGAAGAAGTTGGTGTCTGACTGCAGCCCACGCGCGGGCACAGGCACACTCGGGGCACGGGCTGGGCTCCTCTTGCCCTCCTGCCCCATTTGCAGAATGAGGCTGCCATGACTCATTTGGCTGCTGCCTGATCAACTTTCTCCCTGCCTGAAAATAGCTCCCGCCCTGTTATCCCACCAAAAGGACCCTGAATGCTGTTATTCATTCACCAGACCCAGGCACAGACATAATCCTTTGCCCTTCTGCTGCGCCCATCACAGGAGGAGCTTAAAGGCTTTGTGAGCTCCTGGTCTGCATGTCCCTGTCCCACAGGTCGTAGAGAGCGGCCAGTCAGCAGTGGGGACACTGGCATGGCTGGCACTGTCCCCATGCCCCCACCAGCCCTGGAAGCACAGGATAAATCCTCCTGTCCTGGCAGTGCCTCGTCCTGGCCCACCCCAGCTGAGCCACCTCCAGCGGTGGTGGCTGTCCTGGCACTGACCTGTGCCACGGAGAAAATGCCATGCCACATCCCAGTGCCAGGCTGGGGCCAGGCACAGAGCCAGCACTGGGTTAGGAAGAGCTGCCGCGATGCCACATCCACACCAGCTTCTATCCGAGTGCTTCCACGCTCTGGGACGGGACTGGCACTGAAAATGCTGTGTTTTGGTGTCACTGCACAGCCAGGACAGCACAGGACACTTTCCCACACATCTCCACGACTGCTGTCTCACTGCACACTGTTCTCAGGCATTGGCACACCTTTGGCTGCAGCTCCTGCTCTTAGCTCACCATAAAACACAACCAAACACAGGCTGGCTTTGGGGGGCCGGTCCCCTCTGCCAGCCCAGGGGTTCACCCTGCTCTTCTCCCACCCAAGCTGCCAGTGACTTGCACAATTCAGAACCACCCTCGCCAGAGCCAAGAATGAGACCAGAGCCAGGAGAACGCCTCAGCCAGGCTCCTAGGGAGGGATAATGCTCACATCCTCCTGTGCCCCTGGCATCCTGCTCTCACCCATCCCCTGAGCAGGCACTCAGTACCTCCCAGAAATGGGCTCTTCCCGTGGAGGGACGGCCCGAGGGGCAGCTCTGGGAGCAGGCACGGTGTGAAGAGGAGGCTGCTGGCCGTCAGCTGCCTGGGAAGAGCAGCTGGATAATCCCAGGGGTCGGTCAGACCGGTAATGTCGTGCTGGAAGCAGCAGTTGCTCGGCTCTGTGAGGAACACAGCCCGACCGGAGGAGCCAGCAGCTGCAAAAGCACTGGGGCTGATCGCTCGCAGCCCTCTCCGCTCGGGGAAGAGCCTTGGCACCAAATGCAAACGAGAATATTCCCTTCCCCAGTGTCTGCTGAGGCTCAGACAGCAGATGGGATTGCTCAAACACTGCCCAGCCCCTTCTCCCCTGCTATTGCCACGCTGTGATCACAGATGACCCCTGAAAACACGCTGGAGCTGGGATCCGCCTCTGCAGCCAGGATGGGGGTGACACCACCGACTGCTGGGTCCCCCCAGCCCTGCACTCCCCAACCCTCAGGGCACTCATCCCATGGTGGCTGCGAGCCCAGGCCTGGGGTGCCTCAGCTGGGGATGCAGAGCAGATGTGCAGAAGCATTTCCATGCACAGGATTATTTGGAGACGACGGCTGACAGCCCCCCCAGTTCCTGGAGGGAAGACTCTTGGAAGAACTCTCAAAACTTAGGGATGTTAAACCAGAAATGATGGCTCTGTCCAGAGCAGATGTGCTGCGTTCTGCTGCAGCCAGGCCCCTGCAAAGGGATTGCTCAACGTGGGAACGAGAAGTCTGGGAACGTGACTGCTCGGCAGCTGCAGGTGTGACTATAATAGGACTGAAATTGGGATGAAAAGTAAATGATCAGGAACAGAAATTATGTTATTCTGTACCACCAAACATGCCAAGGATGTGCAGGATGGGCCCCTACCAGTCTCTCCTAAATCCCCTTGTCACCTTCCTCTCTGCCTCAGGGGATGCTGTGCACCCCTCCTGGGCCCGCAGCCTGGGAAAATTGCTCCGAGCAAATCCTTTTTCATGGAAACAAATAAGCACCTGAGGATCTCCTTTAATACTTGTTCTACCGCGTATTAAAATGGCTGGGTTTAAGCCCTTTTCAAAAGCAAAAGCAATCAGGGAGGCGAGCACAAGTAAGCCCTGCTTGGGAACCTGTGCAGCACGTACCTCTCTGCAACAGGAAATTCCCCTCTTGGCTCCCAGAGCAAGTGCAGAGGAACCAGGAGAGCCATGGAGTGATCCCAATCCCGACACTGGGCACCATCAGCATTCCTGCCCAGGTGGTCTCACCCGGCTGCTTTACTGGGGAGCCCACGGACACTGCAGCACTCTGAACACTCAATATCCACGTTTCAGAGATGCAGTGGCTGCTGCTGCCTCGGGGCACCCACAGCTCTCCCACCACGCCCGGCCATGCCCTCCTCCCGGACAGATTTATGGGAGCCCTTTGTGAGCTGACCAGATGTCGGCCCTCCACAGCACCCAGCTGGCTCCTAAACCAACAACACCCCGGTAAAACCTGGGGGGGACACGCTCAGCTGGGACCACAGAGCCAGGCAGGGCTGCACCGGAGACTCCTCGCACAGCACCCAGAGCACCCACCTTCCCCCTGCCAGTGCCGAGATGCAGCGGGATCCGCGGGGCTGCCAGGGGGTCCTGGTGCCCCCAGCCCTCTGTGCCAAGCAAGGCAGAGCCACCCCCCTGCCCCTCGGCATTGTGCAGCGCTAATCCCCGGCTTTCACATGTTTTCCACGGCAGGACCACAGCCCCCGCCCCAAACTAAGCCCACATTAATGAGGTAGCACTAGATCCTCATCCAAAAGTCGCCTGCCTTGCGAGGCCGCCTTGCACTGGTTTCATTGAAGGTAATTTGATCTTGGTAGGACGACATTCCTAAAATAGTTGAGGGAATTCAAACATGAAATAAGGTTTCCAGGAAGGGATTAAAAAAAAAATAGGTCAAGCAAGTGTGAGCGATTAAAGTGACCCGGCATCCCTTTGTACGGTTTAACTGCGACTCCCTTCAACTCTATCTTGCATCAACGTGTAATAAATTAGATCCAAGAGGTTGCCCAAAGCAGAGAGGCCGATATAAGATTATTCCAGGAGGTGGCTGGTGTCGGTGACCTTTCCTCCCCTGGCTTTCACCGCCGACATCAAACACACACGGCCCAGCTGAACGATCGGCTCAGAGCTTTGGAACAGCGCACGCGACCGCGGCACGGCCGGGAGCCAGCGCTGCCTCCGTCCCACGGGACAGCCCCGCGCCCATCCCAAACTCCCTGCCTCAGTTTACCCACCCCAAGGCTGGCAGGAGGGGAAGTCCAGGCACCTCTGTGCCCGCTGGCGTACCCCCGGCGCCAGCCGCAGCCGCCACGCAAAGCCCTCGCGCCATATGTCGCACAAACCCATCTTTAACTGCTTATCCCTCTTCTCCCTTTGTGCTCCCAGCTCGGCACAAAAGAGCTGGGAAGCAGCTGGGAGTGAAAGAAAATAAAAATTCCTGCAGAGACAAAGGTATGTGGCATTCCCTGGGGACTGGGCTCAGCGCAGGGCGTGTGGAGGACTCGCTGCTGGGCAATTTTTGGGTAAGCTTTGGGCAGTGAGTGATAAAAGGGAATGGGGGAACATGAACCCAGGCTGGGGGCAGGGCCGACCCCGCTCCCTGGATAATTAGTGTGGCTGATTCTGATTGCTAATTTGCCATTATAGGTCAAGGGTCACAGAAATTATAGGATGGGAGGGAAGAAGGGAGAAAGAGCCTGAGTAGAGGCAGTCCCTTCCCGTCCATCTCTCTGCATAG
This sequence comes from Oreocharis arfaki, assembly GCA_013398015.1. Taxonomy (NCBI): domain Eukaryota; kingdom Metazoa; phylum Chordata; class Aves; order Passeriformes; family Paramythiidae; genus Oreocharis; species Oreocharis arfaki. Next base: position 24,412 of record VZRR01007907.1, on the reverse strand, counting down.
CAGGAACATACTGGAATGGACTGGGATTAGACTGGGCTGCCCCTACCCCAGGCTGGTGCAGAGCATCCCTGCAGGATTTGGCCCTGGGAATCCCACAGAGGCAGGGGCAGGCAGGGGCAGGCAGTGCAGACCAGGCCCAGCCTCCAGCATCTCTGGTGGCTGCTCTCCTGCCGCCAGGGTTTAAGGGCCGGAGCTCACTGTGCAAAGGAAAAATCCCGTATTGATTCACCCGGAGCTCTGGAGCACAGACCGCACGAGTTTCTATGGAAACAAAATTAGTGGAGTAAAACTCTCCCTGCCGGCACACGGTGAATTATTCACCAGGACAGGGCCCTGGCCAGAGGGGCTGCTGAGAAGATTTAAAGGTGATCACAGAGTGGCTGCCATGATCCTCCTTCTCTCAAGGACCAAACCACAACCAGAGAGGACGAAAGGCCCTGGGTTTCCACGCCATGTACGTGGTGGGCAGGTCCTGCACCTCCCTCACCATGCCCACAGCCTCTGGGGTCCCCAGGGAGAGGACAAGGGCTTCCCCCCTCGCTTCCCCCACTGCCAGCCCCTTGCACCACAGCAGGGCAGTAATACATGGCACAAAGTGTCACTGCCTGATGTCCACCTGCCACGCACCGGCCACCCTGTGGTCAGCCATCCCTGGCACCCAGGATGAGCCTGTGAGGGCAGGACCGGCCGCAGCCCTGCTCATCGCACAGAGCCTCTCAGCACCGCGCTCACCGCTGCGAGCCAAGAGCCAGGGAAGAAAGGCACTAATTAAGTCACAAACAGAGGAGGGTTTTTTATGAGTCACTAAGCCATATGGCTGATGCAAGCTATCCCGGGAAAGTGCCGAGCCAACAATCCGGCGCTGCCGTACCCTCGTTGTCCTGGGACACGGTGTCACACTGTAATTGCGCCGGGCATTTGTCCTCCCTCGTGCCGGGTGACATTGCTCAGCAGAGGAGAACCTGCTTGAAAGGCTACACCTCACCAGGGACAGGTATTTAATTAAGGCCCTACGTCAGGCCCCTCCTGCCAACCAGCACAGGCTGCTCCATCCTGGCACAACCTGAACTGTGGGGTGGAGAAAAGCCCTGAAAGGAGGAACGTTGAGTTCGCTCCATCACAGCACAACACAGAAATTACACGGGACACTAACCTGGATTTGAAGCTAGGCCAAGGCTCAGAGAAGCTGTCAGAGTCACTCCTGCACCAGCACAGCCCTGTTCTGGGTGGCAAAGGGACTCAGACCCCGAGCAGTGGCTCTGCTCGTTGCCCCCTTTGCCACCAGCCGCTTGCTGGGCCCAGCCACCACAACAGGTCACATTCTTCTTCAAAATCCCATCTTGCTTCTCTTTCATTATTTTTAAGTTTGCATGACTAATTCAGGTACATCCCATCCCAGCTGATTTGCACTGATCGTGGCAATCACCAGCAAGGGAGGTTAAAATCCACAAGGATTTTAGAAATAAGAGTTTTGGCTCCAGGAGCTGGGAATCCTCCCCAAAATCCTCCCCATCCCCACCGCTGCCTTACAGCCCCAGCACGTGCTCCCAGTGACCCATCTCCATCACCAGAGCTCCAGCCACCGTTCTCTCCATTTTCTGGAGAGGATCTCCCTATTTCCCCCGCTCAGCCCTGCTTTCCTATGCCAAGGACAGCGGCCAGGCTCCATCCCGGAGTGTTTGTGTGCCCATCTGCGTGTGCCTTCCCTGGGGAAGGGAGAGCGAGGGCAGGGATCGACCAGCTGTCAGGCAGAAGGAAGAAATACCACTTCCAGGAGTCAGAGCTCATTTCCCAGCAATAAAAGCAGGCTGGAAAAAAGTACCACTAATGGGGATGCACATCCCACACCACTCCAGCCGCCGACAGCAAAGTACCCAGGGGCTGTGGCTTGGAAAAATAAAAGCCATCAACAAGACGTGGTTTTAAGCATCACAGCTGTAGATTAGGCCCAGATCAGGGCATAAAGGATCTGCCATTCCCCTCACGGATTATTGCTGTGGATGATGCCCTCCACGTGCCAACCTCGGCTCCTGGCTCCGAGTTATGGCTCCTCCAGCAGATGGAAAAGAAAACCTTACTGCTTCCTTCCAGGGAGGGGAATGGCTCACATGAGCATCTGCCCTTAACTGCTCCACTCTCCATCCTCCTCAGCCCCATTATCCCCACTCCACCCACACACACTGCTCTGGGTACCTGAGGAAGAGCCAGAATCTCTAGTGCTGGTGAATGCCACCTAGAAAGGAAGACCTGAAGAGTTTGTGCTTCCTGGAGTTATTTGTGGGTGGATTTTATCTCCTTTCCCATCTATTCTTGGTGTGCTTTGGTGAGGAGGGTCCTCACTGCTGCGTGGGCCGCCTGCCTTCCCTCTGCCAGGCTCGCACTCTCGAAGCAGGGGTGTGAGACAGCTCTACCTCCCCAAAACAACCCCTGGAGATCCAGGCAGACCCCAGGGACCAGGACACGCCTGGGCCCAGCCAGGGGACAGCTCCTGCAAGGCAGTTACTCTGGGTTTTAAGACACACTTGTTTGTTTGTTTGTCGCTGGGCAACAGAGAGGACGGAAAAAATATCAATGTCATATTGTCACCTATGAGTCACAGCTCAGCACGGGTCGAGATGCCCCGGCCCTGCTGCCACCGAGCACGGGGACATCGGAAAAGGGCCTGAGGCACCCCAAAAGCAGCTCACTCCAGCTCTCTCTGCCTGTCTGGCCCTGCCCTGACACCTTCCCCATCCCCACAGATGGGGGCTCGAATGGCCTGGGCACATCATTGGCCTGGGGACATCGGTGGCCCGGGGACAACTGTCCGAGCCCTGGAAAGGGAGGCAGGAATTTGCATTCCTATTTGCATTTCCTAATTGCGCCTGCGGGTTTCCTGGGGCAGCGGCTGGCTCCGGTTTCCATGGCAGGTTTTGTGCAGACCTGGAGAACCGAGGGAGGCACAAAGGGGCCACAATGGACCTGCCACTCACCCGCATCAAAGGCGGCCGGCGGGGCGGGCCGGGGGCACCGCGGACGGGGCTCCGCAGCCTGTCCCAGCCTGTCCCCCCAGGCACCGCCAGCACCGGGGGACCCCCGGGGCAGGGGGAGAGGGTGGCTGGTGGCCGACGAGCGGGGACAGCCGCGGTGCCAGCGGTGGGGACATGCCACTGGTGAGGCTGCTTGACGGAGGAGTGCGGTCGCAGCCGCTGTCGCCCAGAGGCAGCAGCTGCTCCGCGCCCGTCGGAAGTGGTGCAAGAGCTGGACCCAGATGTTCCCCCTGTTCTCATTTCCTGTTATTTTCAGCCAGCTTTCCACCCGGCTGGGTGGGTGGCTTTCTCCTTCCAGCTTCCCTCTCCATTCAGGGACCATCTCGCTCGCTGCTGTGCCCGTCCAGCTCCCGTGCTGACCCCCGGGAACGGGCAGACCAGCCAAACCCTGGTCCCCGCACCATTGCTGCAAGCCCAGTGCCACCGAGCAGAGGTGAGGCTCAGCCAGTGTCCCTCCATCACCGTGGCCACGGCGACAGAGATGTTGCCACCACAGCCACGCCACAAGAGGGGGATCCATCTCTGCCTCGCACACCTCTGAGGGGCTCTGTGCTATTATTTCAAGTCTTATTTTATAGTTATCAATTATCATCACCATCACCTTGTGCTGCCCCAAAACCTCCCAGCTCTGACCACGAGCACCCCACAGGCAAGTGCACCCACAGGGTTAGGGCAGCAGCCCCCTCCCCACACTTCCCAGCCTGGGATTTTACCCTCATGGCACAGACCCTGACCGTGAATGGCCCTCCGGATCCCCTCCTGGCTATCCCACTCTGAATGCCAGCATCCACAGCATGCCCCGTTATCTGTGCCCTCACAGGGGGTGTTGGTGCAGGCAGATAAGCACCAGCACTCATTATCATGCTGCTGCTCCCCGGGGCTCAGGAAACCACAGCACCAGCACCACGGCAAAGCCGCTCGGCCACACCAGCAACACGGTCAGGTGCTGGTGTGCTTTGTTCATTTTTTTTCTCATTTGAAAGCTCTTTTAAAATAAACTGCTGGAAAAGCCCAAACTTTCCCAGGAACTTTGTGGCTGGGAAGAGGATGGGCACCTCTGACAGAAATAATTCTGGCTATCAGATGCTCTGGCACCAGGAATGGGCTGTGGACAGCCGGGGATTGGTGCGCAAGGCTCTGCCAGCATCAGGCACATCCTCACCTCGGGGTGGCTGGATAACATGGTGGGAAAGGCCACAGGTGCACAACTACCAGGAGGTGATGGCAGGGTCTCCTCTGCCATGACGACCACCAAAAGCTTCCCACTACCCCCACCACCAGCACCAGCCAATCTCCGCTCCCAGAGGGCTCCCCGGGGTCTCATTGCCCCAGCGCTGCACTCCCGCCGAGCGCTTCCACAGGAAAACCTCAGTGAAAACCACAAAAAGCTTCTCAGCAGAGCAGATGCCGCTTCAGCCTGTGTTCTTAGAGACAGGGGAGGAGGAGGAGGAGGATGTGAGGAAAGCCACAGCTTCCCTAGCCGCAGGGCAGCCCCATCGGCAAAGCCCCAGCGGCAGCCTCAGGGGTCAGCCCAGGATGGTGCTTCTCCCGTGGAAATCCTTACGGCTCCAGCCCCCGTGTTTGTTGTCAGTTGCAGCAGGAGGAGGAGGTGTGAGGAGGAGCTGCAACTCCACTGCTTTTTAAGAAAATAATAAAAAAGATCCTTTCCAACCCGCCTGAGAGACAGACGGTGCAGGAGAGCACTGCTTTGAGCGGTGTCTTGCAATTGACTACTTCTCCACCGCTGTCTGCCCACAACCCACTGGCAGCAATTTCAGCACTGGATGGGAACCCCAGATGAGGATCAGCCTGGCAGGATGGTGCCCTTCATCGTTATGGAGGATGTGAGATGTGACTGAGCTGAGCACCCGGTCGGGGGCTCACAAATGACCCTGGTCACCCAGGAGGTGACCACCACTGCTGTGGCAAACCAGGGCCCGCCAACTTCTGCACCAAGCCATGACCCACCCGGCAGGGATGGCGTGGTGTGAGGTGTGCTGCTCCATGAACGCGGCGCGGGGGACAGGGACCATGTCCAGCAGCAGAAAGCCACCAAACCCAAGCCCGCAGCGCACGGAGGAGTCACGCTCGGGGACGGGCGATGCTCCGGGGCTGAGCGGGACGCGGGTCCTGCCCCACGGCCGAGTCTGCCGGCCCCCGCCCGGCCCCACGAGGGGAAGGCATCCTTGGCCCCACGCCGGCCCGGTGGGCTCGGCCGCGCCCGCCGCCCCGCGGGCTCCCTCCCGAGCCCGGCGCAGGCCCGCGGCGGAGCCGA
>VZRR01007907.1:566-18661 GCA_013398015.1 Oreocharis arfaki | reverse complement strand
GGGGGCGCGCGGGGCCCCGCGGGACTGGTGTGTGTCCCCCGGGCCGGAGTGCCCCCTCGGGGAGCGCGGAGCTCGATTCGGCCCGGCCGGGGGCATCGAGGGGCGGCACCGCCCGGGCCCCGCCGCTACCGGAGGTGAGACAGCCCTGACGGGGTCCTGGGGGTCTCGGGGTCCCCCCGTTGTCCCCAGGCTTCCCCAGCGCCTCCAGCCCTGGGGTCGACACCTCCAGCCCTGAGTGTCCTGGAGGCCAGTGTGTGGAGGGAGCAGCATCCCGAGGATGGATGGATGGATGGATGGATGGAGGGAGGGATGGATGGATGGATGGATGGATGGAGGGATCGATGGATCCCAGCTCTCCAGGCTGGCTCTCAGCCTCTTCCACACCTTTGCAGTGTCCCAGGCTCCTGGAGCCTGGACCTCCCGTCCCGTGGTAAGGAAGGGGAGACAGCACCGCTGCCCCACAGCTGAACATCCCAGATGGGTTATAACCAAGCATCACTTGGAGCAGACAGAAAACAGCCGTCTCCCTATCGCACGCTCTCGCTGACAGTTCAGGACGGGAAGCGATCTCGTCTTACAAACTACAGGAGCCCGTTTACACAGGGCAAACGCTTCCCGTTCCACAGAGACCAGAGCGAGACCGCGAACGGCAGCAGGTCAGAGCCTCCACTTCCCTCGTGGCTCTCCAAACCTTCCAGATATGCCGTGGGAAGAACTCCTCACCTCTGGGCACCACGGCCTCCCACAGCACCCTGCCACAGCCAGAGACTGCTCAGGCGCACGGCTGTGGGTGCTGGAGCCTGAGCACATGTGTGGGGTGGTCCAGAGCTCTCCCAGGACAGCTCTTCGTGCTGTGATTTGTCCCATTCCATCGTTTCATCTGTGTCTGGGAGCTGAGCGATCCTGATCTGGAAGGCTCTGACAGGGAACAGAGTAGGAGTGGAAATACTGGAGGCAAACCTTCGGTTTTCAGCGCATACCAAACATGTGCCACAGCATTCCCTTCCCCAAGTTAGCGCAGATCAGGCTCTTCCGAGGCACAGCGCCTTGCAGTGAGCTTTGGTGGCTGCAATCTCCTCCTAATCCAGGCTTGTTTCAGGGAAAACAGGCAATTTTACATCCCTTTGATATGGGTCTTAGCTGCTAATGATGCTAGGAAGTAAAAAGAAATGGGCACAGAAATACACAACTATGAAGAATTAAAATAGTGAATTTAATTCAGCCAATTCCAAGGAAACTGGTAATTCCCCGAAAAACAAACCTTGCACAGAAAACACAGAACAGAAATGGTTTCGTCTTGACAGCTGGTGAGAACAACTGGGTGAAAAGGTGAATGGAATATTTCTGACTTCTCTGGAAAACAAACGGTTCCACGCATCCTGAAAATGCCCTATTTTTTACTAAATGGGTCGGTTTGGGAAGCAGTGATTGTAAATGCTCTGCAAGGAAAGCACAGGTCTGTGCTCTGACACAACCAGTGACTGCAGATGCCAAATGTCTGGTTTTCAAAAAGCACTGATGCTTCCCTAAAGGAAAAGCTGGGACTTTTAAAAACCATAGAATGGTTTGGGCTGGAAGGGAACCTCAAAGCTCATCTCATTCTAAGCCTCCACCAAGAGCAGGGACACGTTCCACTAGACTAGCCCAGAAACTTGAAGAACAACAAAAAAAATCTATTGTTTTTAAGAATCATAAGCCTGGCTTGCCCAGTGGTCCTGGTCTGGGCTTCAGGGTGCTGCAGAGTCCGATGAAACGATGCGAGGCTGCGGCTGTCGCCAGGCACGTGGAGGGAGCTGGCTGGACAGCCTGGCTCAGCTCCTCCAGCGCTGAAATACTCTTTCCAAACCAATACCAAAAAAGGTTTGTTTCTAGGTCAGGACCTCAGCACTCAATTTTAACCAGGGGCTGACAGTCCAATCTGAACACAGCTGTAAAATGGATTCGCGGGAGAAGCTTTGGCATTCCTTTTGTAATTAGAAAACAGCCACTGAGCCGTGTGCCTTTAAAGGTGAAAGCTATTTTTGACATAAAAATTAGCACGTAGTTCCTCTGTCATCCCTCGGCTGCTGCGCTGGGAGCTGTGAGTGAACAATCCAAAGATAAGCAAGAAGTATACACATGCTGAATTACACAAATACGTAGAAGGGGATCAGGTTTGTTTTATTCTCTGACAGTTAGGAGAAAAAGAGATTTATTTTTACACTTTTTTTCCTAAAAAGCACTGGTTAAAAGGTCCACTTAAGCACTGAAACCTCAATGGCATTTAAAAACTTAAAAGTGCTTTTAATAGCTGCCTTTTGAAAATACTGTTAAATCTATTTTTGAGATGGATAAACTAAGCTACCAGTGAAGCAGAGCAGCAGTTTTTGGAAGGGCCCAGCAATGAGAAACTGTCATTCATTTCTCAACAACCCAGCTCCTGTACAGGGACCCTGAGATAAAAACTACCACAGTGCTCAATGCTTTAAAAACCTGAGCGTCCTTTAAATTCCAATTTTCTCTCTTTGGTGGGAATCTAACCCCGACAGCCTTGAAAAGGAACCCCAGGCAGTTTTCAGGATACGGCTCAGAGTGGCTGTTTCTAAAATAAAAGTGAGGGAAGAGCGAGCAGAACTTGGAGGCTTATCAGCACCCGGAAAGCCCCAGCTAATCCTCGGCAGCCCCGGCCCCTTTATGTAACCTGGGATTGCTGCAGCTCAACAGCTTACTGGGGTCTGGGTGGTTTTCTTTAAACCTCTTGTGGACAAATGCAAACACATTAAATACTTCTTTCTTCCGCCTCTCTAAGGAAAAAAAAATTGTTGTAAGAGGGGGAAAAAAATGTTTTATTTGTGAACAAGGGATAATAGAATTAAACTCGTATACTGAGACTAAAACGTGTTTCTCTCTGATCCATCTTGACTGAACAGAACCTTCACAATTTACAATACTCAGGTGTAACTCTTCAAAAAAAGGTTGAATCCCTGACTTCTCTTCACCCCAAACGCTCTCTGGAATTGCTGGGGCGTTCCAAATAAAGAGAAAAACTGCCCCTTTATACCATGTGCTCCATTTCTGGCAGCGTGGGTGGCTGTGCTGGAATACTTACGTCCCCGTGGCCGCTTCCCCGCGGCTCTCCTTGCCCGGAGGACGCCTTCCCGTGCCCTCCATCTGACTGCTCTGACTTTCCACGGCACATATCCTTCCAAGGCAAAATTCAACTTTCAAACTCTCAGCCGGCGCTAAGCCATTCACCTCACGCTGAATGCTTACGGAAACTTCAGAAGGAAAAAAATAAACCCCCTATTGAACTCCTTGCAATCGGAGACCTGAATGGGTTCGATATAAACCCCACTCGAACCGGCGGCAGCAATAGGCTTCCCTGGATGTTGGATTCGATCCAGCTTAAAAGTTTCCATGAAATAAACTAGGCTAAGCGCATCAGCTGCATAGAAACTAACTCGGTGTAACAGGAGCATCTGTTCTTCACATCCACCATTTTCTTAGAGCCTTAACTCGGCGGCGCTGCGGCGGCGCGAGGTGCCAGCGGATCCCCGGCCGCGCCGGCACCGGCACGGACATCGATTAGCAGGGAGCATGCACGTCGTATAAACTACTTGACCAGGTAGCTTTTGTTTGTCAGAAAAACAGCTTAATGTATTTGGAAGGATGGCATTACAGAGCGAAGTCAATGTCCGCACTGAGACAGCGGAGGAGCACACCTCAGACCCATTAATACACGGTACAAAGCAAATGTTTACCCAAGTACAAATGAAACAGGTCGACAATTAGCTAATGCAGCTTTGTGGACATAAACCAGGTACAGTCGAGCAGAACCAACATAAAATAAAAAGGAAACAGCCCTTTTCCTACGCCACGCTAAGAGCACCGTGGTTAGTGGTTTGGGAAGCCTCTGTCACGGTGAAAAATTTCCTTGCCGGTGTTTAATGTGTTTATTCTACTGCTACACTGCTGGGATAAAAATAACAGCTGGCTGTACAAGGGACCCACTGTCAATACTGCAGTAATTGACAACATACAATTAAGTCTCACACCTGTTTATTGTAAGTAATTCATAGATAACCACTTCTAGTACACATTTTCATATTGGCTTTTAATGCTTTTGTTCTCTCTTTTTTTTTTTTTTTTTTTTTTTTTTTTTNTTTTTTTTTTTTTTTAAGCTCAGGGATACCCAAATTTCATCTAAGGGTCATCACTGTGGTTACCCAGACCCAGAAGGCTATACCTACTGTGGGAAACTGGTGCGAGGTGGCGTGGTGGCCAGGGGTGACAGAGATGGCTGGGGAACTACAGGTCCCAACATGCAGGACGGTGTGGTGGTGGCAGCGGGGCCGGGGGAGCGGGCTCGGGGACATGCGCTGGCGGGCCGGCCGTGCACGCCGGGCTCTACACAGGGCCAAAACAAAGACCTCTACACACCTGGAGTAAGAACAGTGGTAACAAAGTCATAGCTACATATTCTTCTCTACATTTTTGTTTATTGAGACAAACTAATTAAAAGGCACAAACATAGGGCATATGTTTACATGGACATTATAACAAACATATACATTAAAAGTGTAGGAATGTGTTTCCTTTCTGCTAAACAGAAAGTTCCTAAGCTTTTATATATACAAAAGTTGTACAATTTGATGTCCTAAAGTACAAAAGATCATTTATAAAATTATTTTACACTAAGCTCTATTATTTTTTTTTGTTTGTTTTTGTTTTACTATGTAGTCCAAGCCCCTAGAACAGTTTCACGTAAGGATACAGATACCTGTCACCTGAGCCAGCAGCCTGGCAATCACTGCTCGCACGGACACGGCCGGGGAGGAACGGAAGCAGTCCAGTGTGACTGGTCAGTCCTGCTAGCACTCTGTGAAAATGCACACGCTAATCTCCAGAGCTCTCAACTTCATTAAGATAAAAACATCTCAACTGTAATTTCTTTTTTTTTTTTTTTCCTCTTTTTTTATTTTTTTATTTAATGTAGAGTCTTGGGTTTAGGGTGGTTTGTTTTTTTTTTAAAACAAAGTTTTAAAAATGTGAATATGTGACATGATAGTCTAAAAAGTATATCTGTTTCCCTAGACTTTGCTTTCTACTTTATGTACAGATAAACAGGTTAAGAAAAAAAAGCACATGTAGCTTAAACATGTGTGACCATTTATGAGCAGTTCTGGGGTTCAGCACCCCAGAACTCCCACAAATTGATAGAAATGTGTTAACACAATAGAAGAATAACGTAAAAATGATGATGTTTGCAAATATTTACAAAGTTGAACAGATTTGCACAACACTTGATTAAGAAATAGGGGAGAAATTAAAAGACGCTCTCTGCTTGTCCTGGAGGGGCATCCTACCTAGTTAGTGGTTAGAATAAAAACTGTATACAATTTAATATAAGACAAAACTTCTAGTGAACAACTAACACGTCTGTCCCCTGCTGAAACACCAGCAGGCTCTGATTGGGAGGCAGAGGGCATAAAAATCACACCCAGGGCCTCCAGAATCTTCCAGCTTAAAGCAATTTTCCTTAAGTTTCCAAGCACTCCTTTTGCTCCTAGATAAGAGTCCCATGGGGGTCTGACTGTTCAGAGACCATGTTTACATACATTTCGACTCCTCTTCTGTCAGCCATGGCTGTTTCTCACCAAACAATAACAGTTTTTTTTAAAAAAAATGTTGACTACAATGCTCTATTCCCTTAGGGTAATATGTCGGGTAATATTTACATCTCCAAATATCAGGTCACAATCCCTATTATATGTTGAAGTTAGAATGATAAGTTATCATATGCTTTGCATATCAGAGCTGGTATCACCTTTCCCATAGGGAATGCTGCCTGAAATTACCATATTCCCAAAGGTAAAATGCATATTTTCGCTAAAAATGCATTTTTTTTTTTTAAATGACAACATTGTAATGCATTTACTCATTAAAAAAAAAAAAAAAAACATCAACACAGACAAAGGTTCTACACTAGCTCAGAAACAGTGGACTTGCCTGGCAGGTTAAAATGAGCCATCCACCCTGTCACAGATACAGAGGGGTCTTCGCTAGTGTTTAGATTAAAATAATTTTCTAAGTTATAATTTGAGGGGATAAAACATAAAACTGGTTTTTTTAATTACCTTTTTTTTTGGTTTTTTTTTCTTTTTTTTTTTTTTAACTCTGGCAAATAAGTATCTGCTCTAATTCAGCATCAGTCAGCTACAAGGTAAAACTTAATTTAAATGAAGTGCTCCAGTGAAACTCAAGCCTGAACCATGTGAGCCAAATCAAGGGGAAGATGCTACTGTGGTCTCTGATGGTGTTGCCCCAGTGTCTTAGTCTGAATTTATTATTAACTAAAACAAAACAAAACAAAAAACCCAACAGAACAAAACAAAACAAAACAAAACAAAACAAAAAAAAACCCAACCAAACAAAACCCAAAAAAGAACTGCTGGTAAGGATTCCATTTTAATCCTTTTTAATACTGTTTAGAACTTGTTTACCAGGGAGGAGAGGTGGGCAAGGCCTGGGGCAGGAAAGGCATGCTCTCCACTGGTCTCATGGCTATGTTGAGGGGACCAGCCAGCGTCATGGGGGTGGGCAGGTTCATGGGGGACGTGATGGTGACGGGGTGCGCTATGTTCACTGGAGCGGTTACCGGGGTGGGCAGGTTCACCGGGGTGGTGAGCGTTAATGGAGAGGTCATGGACAGAGGACTGGTTATAGTTACAGGATGCCCTAAGTTCATCGGACTGGATATATTAACTGCACTTGATACATTTACTGGACTTCTCATGCTCATTGCAGCTGCCACTGTGACTGGGTTTGTGATAGTCCCAGAAGCCACAGAGGACGTTATATTGAATGGAGTAGTAAGAGTCACAGGCGTAGTAGCAGCAGTGGAGGTTTGGCACAAGTTAGCAGCTTCTAAAAATGAGACATAAAAAAGACAAAAAGTTTTTTAACACATAAAAAAACCATGGACAAGATTTAAACAAAACAAAACAAAACAAAAAACCCAAAAACCAAACAAGAACAGGTACAAATTCTGGAAAAATTTTCTTTAGGTATTATTAGTAAGTTAAAACTGTTAACATTCTATAGCCTACAGGAAATACAAACTCTCATGCAGGTCATTTCAATTCAGTAATTTTTTTTTTCCTGAGAAGTCAAGTGAGGTTGTCATAGCAAGAGGGTTTCCATGTTCATAAAAACAGTATTGTACAATCAAAAAAATCCTCCCAAGAGGAACAGTAGAAATAGAGGAGAGAGTGTACATACCGAATGGTACGTACTCTATAGCCTTCTCAAAGGTGAACTGACATTCTGTGAAGGTTTTAAAAAGTCATTATTAGGGACTGATAAGCAAAGCTCGTTTCAATATTTACCTGCTTATTTCAGTCTTAATTATTGCTACTAAACTGCTCCACTGCTCACAGTACCTCTACTTCAAGGCAACCCCAGCAGCACATCCCTCAACCCCCATCAGCTCCTCAGCTTTCACATAAACTACAGCTCCACACCATGTTGGTTTGAGGGGTTTTGGGGAGGGTTTGCAGCAAGCAGGACTGAAGTGCAGAGCAAGGGAGACCCAGGAGGCCGGGGCTGGGGAGCGGGGCCGGCCGGGGGGACGCGGGGGGGACGGGAATCACTCCACATCCATCAGCACCACCTGCCGGCTACCCACACCGGGAGGCTCCGGAAACAGGGAACAGGGCAGGGCTGGCTGCTAGAGAAACCGGGGAAAATACACTCTACAGCAACGTTACTAAGCCGTGTCTGATTCCACATTTGTAGGGCAGGACCCCAAGCTCAGTTACACCCACGTGTCAGAGGTAAGCCAGGAGCTAAGAGTCCACTTTGCCACCACGGCAATACAAATGTAACTTTGAAAGCAACATTAGCCCCATTCAAGGGTTACTGTTGGTTCTTCAAAGTCCATAGCTAGGAGGGGTGGAAAGGAAGGGAAAGAGTAAAAAATAAAAAAAAAAATTATGAAAATAAATTGTACTAGACTGAAAAAAACAAAATCCCATCTAGTGTTGTAAAGCCACCACAAGTGGAACTAGCACAGGAGAACCAGCATGGAAAGAGCAGCTCAGGCATGGCACTGACTGGTCTAACTTCACCTTTCAAGCACAGTGACACCCAAAAACACATCCCACCCGTGCCCCTTCCCCAATTCAGTTAAGCTAAAAGCACCAGTCTGACACCACTGCTACCCACCCACCTCCCTCACTCCCCATCCTACCCCAAACCACTGTTCTGTTAAAGCATATTCAACATTCTCAAAAAGAAAGGAAAGGGAAAAAGACATAAGGAAGAACAAGCAGAAAAAAATTCTCAGTGACTTTCTAAATCTGACACCATTTGCTTTATCTATTTAGTGGCTTGATGATATGTAATGTTTCTGTTATCACTACATTTTAACATGAATAAGCTGTTTCTGTACTGTCTGATCACAGAATTCAATTACTGGCATAACAAGTGGAAAGGAAGCAAGTGGCCTAAAACACAAGCAAGAACCTAGAAAACAAAAACAGATTGAGGAAACTGAAAGGAAGGTTAGGAGAAAAGAAAAAAATAAGGTGAGTCAAAAACATTCCTAAAAACAGCCAGTGAAAAACAATAAGCAGTGGTCACTAAGAACTTCTAAAACATGTAATCCATGAAGTCACATGATGGGCATTAGTAATCAAACTGTTGTGAAACAAATAAGCAGCAGTAACGGAAGAGTTTAAACTACTATATCCTAAAACCACTGAACAGAAGCAATCTGCTCTCTACAAACTGACACAATGACCAACAACAGCAATTCCACTTCAATTACAGCAGCACACGTAGAGGTGAGCTGGGAGCCAGCACTGATGAGAAACAGGATCACTGATTAGCTCATTTTGTAATAAAAAAAAGCAACAGAGAAAGAAAGTTCTCTGAAGTCTAGAAAACTTTATGCAAAGACAGTTATGATGATAGAGCAGATGGAATAAATTGAGAGAGAGAAGATGAACAGGACACAGAAAGCACACAGGTGCACACTGGTGCTGATGCAAGGACAGGGTGTGTGTGTGTGCGCAAGTGAACAAGGGCAAATATGCACAAAGACTGCTAAAAGCCACATGCAAGTCAAAGCCCACACTCCTGCCCTGGAGCAGACAAAAGCTCCCCTTGGTAACTGATGGCTCTAAGGACACAGGCAAGCAAGGAGACCAAGGGAGCAAGTCACCAGCAGGACATTTAACACAGCCTAATCTGGGGCCTCTTTCTTCCTGTTCTTTCTCAGCTATGACTTCTAAGAATGAAACTGTCGTGTAAGACATCCTTCCTGACACCTTCAACTCCCCATAGGACTGACACCATAAACCCCCCAAACTCCACTACCTCACAAACCCAAACGTGTCAATATTGGTTTGTTTTACCTTTCTTCCTCGCTTTGACGGCCTCTTCCCACAATCTCAGGGTCTCTACCTGCTTTCCAGGCCAACTTGTTACGTGTTGCTGCTGCTGCTGCTGTTGCTGCTGCTGCTGCTGTTGTTGCTGCTGTTGTTGCTGCTGCTGCTGCTGCTGCTGCTGTTGTTGTTGTTGCTGCTGCTGCTGCTGCTGTTGCTGTTTCTGGTTGCTGGTCTCTTCACTCATGCATGCTATGCCAATCAAGTAAGAACACAAATTCACCTTGAAAAGTTACTCCACTTTCTGCTGAGACCACAAAGGCAACTTCTACAAAGAGCATGTGGAATCTCACAGGATTCCAAGAACGAAATCACAGAGGTGTCTAAAACAATATCATTAATTCTGTGCTTTATAAAACTACTTTTCCAAGAGCTAGTCAAGAACATCTACTTCAACTGCCAAAAATGGACTCCTTTTCTCATTAGTTAGTTTGTATTTAGGAAGAATGGAATTAAAAACTCCAATGAGTCTCTAGAACTCAAGCTGATTCCACTTTTCCTAAACTTTAGCTCCAGCTTAAAAATTAAAAAGCCTTTTTACTTTTTATTGCAAGTATGACTTTAAAATTTCAGTTTACCTTTACATCACAGAACAGCCTGTCACTACTCTCTGGCCACAGTACAGCTCATCATTTCCACGTCTAACAACTGCTCTAAATGCCTCATGTGAACTGGCTTAGCACCACCAAACTGGCTTGGGAAGCCAGAGTTGTAACCCTATACCTTGAAAAATACTTCACATCCAAATTTCCTACTAAGCTCAACAATCAGGCATTTCAGACATTCCCAGTACCTTCAAATTATCCAGGAGTAACAGGAACTGCAAAGATGTTGTAAATTAATACAGTTTAAAAAGGCTTTAAGGACACAGTTTCCAAAGACATTCCTTACTTCTGCCTCTTGATTCCTCTGAAAACCCGTTTTATATTACTAACCATGTGGGTTAACTTAAGTTACAGGTATTTTAATAGGGAAAATTTGAAAGTCAAGTCTTCATTTGCTTTCTAGGCACTCCCAGGTTCAGACTGCAGCACTTCCACAGAGCTTAAAGCTAGAAGGAGCTATTACAAACATCTCATCTGACCTTCTGCACAACACCAGCCAGATGCCATTAATGCCCAAAACATATCAGGGCTGGATTTAAATCCTTTTCTTGTCAGCTACTGCCTGAGGGAGGAAACATTGAGCCCCAGGGTCAAAACTCAGAGAAAGCAGAGAAATCCTTCTCCTGATTTTGATGAGCTTTAGATGAGGCTTCAGACCTGAAACCTGGCAGGCCTTAGCAGTTCTTAAATAGTCTAAAATCTCCAAACTATGTTAGACCTTTAGGCCTGCGCAGTTCAGGAAGCAGTACTGAACTTAAAAGGTGAGAAAATTTGGGAACTCTTTTCTTCAAGAGATGGGTCACTGTCATGAACCGCAGGGCATTCCTAAGGGATAAGAGCACAGTCCAGCAGCAAACCAACGCCACACATGCCAATTCTTGAGCTGAAGCAGCTTCTGTTACTAAACATCTCCTTTTAAGAGGTGTGACCACCCAAACTGACAGGTAAGTAGCTGAATTTTCGCAAACACACTGTTATTAGAAATGTTTGTAAAACGTTCACCTACTTTTATTGATGCCTTGTTTACAGGTATTACAGTTGATACTTTGGCTCTGCCCGTGTGTCTTTAAGTGGCTGGTGATATATGCTGCACTCAGAAGTTTACCACAGATATTACACGATACCTTTCCTTCATGGCGCACCATGTGTGTCCGCAGTCTGTCTTTGGTGGCAAAGGCAGCAGTGCACGTCTAGATGAAGGACAACAGTTACACTTGAGGTGCAGACAGAGCAGTACAGCATCAGCTACAGGCCCACTGGGAGCCCGTGTTACCTTGCAGGTCCTAACAGTATCCTAAGTGCATTGACAACATTATGTTTTACCTGTATTTATAGAGACACCAAAATCAAACTGCTCAGCAGAGACTGGAACTCGTTTCTGAGGCAATCAGGACAAAAGTCATACTATATACTAACTGAACTTTCTAAAAACAGCAGGTTGCCTTACCCACCAATGCAAGAGAGAGCTTATAAAAAAC
The DNA here is from genome assembly GCA_013398015.1 of Oreocharis arfaki. Classification (NCBI taxonomy): domain Eukaryota; kingdom Metazoa; phylum Chordata; class Aves; order Passeriformes; family Paramythiidae; genus Oreocharis; species Oreocharis arfaki. Next base: position 7,150 of record VZRR01007907.1, on the reverse strand, counting down.
GCCTACAACAGGCAAAGTTGGTTTCTAATATAATTTTCCTGTACAAATATGAACTTGGTACCTTACACCGCTCGATTACTTCTGTTCCCATCCAGAACAAGGAAACAAAATCTTTTCCTAACGCTATTCTTTTTACCCAAGGCTTTTATTTAATGAGACGAGTCACTAAAACACAGGTTGGAATAAGAATGGGTATTCCAAGCAAAACACTTAATTGTTCAAGGGCAATCAAATTATTTCTCCTAGACTCAGTCATCAACTTACGACAACTTGCTTTCCCCTTCCAGCAAAATAACAGATCCAGAATCAACCATTCCCACCCATTTTAAATAGATGTGCTGAGAAAGACATTTGATTTGAACATGCTGAGAAACACACTGCACACATTACCCCAGAAATGAGCACTGAGCTGAGGATGCTGCTACAATCCTACTACTAAGTTAAGCATATGGTAAAACAGAGCAACTACGCTGTTCTCCAAGAAAGCAAAAAGCCTCTAATCTTCCTAAAAAAGCAGCCACAGCATCTTTTTAAAGTTCCACCAGAACTCCAGCGCTGTGGTGTGGTGGCGGATGTGGCTTTACTCCTAAACTTGCTTTTCCAAAGTCCAGGAGCAAATCCGGTTCTGGAAAGATTCACCTGAGTTGTACTGACACAATAAGGTATTGTTCTTAATAAACCGTTTTAGCCCTTACTTGGCATTTGAAGGGTCTCTCTGTTGAGTGAACATGTTTAACGTGACAGCTTAAATGATCAGGCCTGCAAGAAAGAGAGGAACAGGAGAAAAGTGCACACAGTTACAAACACAGAGCCAGGACAGCTTGGCTAGCAGTGCTGACACCATGCTGGTCACTCCCTGCAGCCCCCATCCCTCCGACAGCCAGGATAAATCCCTTCCTCTCACCTACCAGGGGCTTCACCTGCAACACCTCACAGCTTAAAACCAACCTGCAGTTTAAAACTTAACTCTGTTCTCCTCACACACCTGAAAATGGCACGTTTGGTCACACCTTGTGTAAAGGTGAGAGCGCAACAGCTCTAAAGGTTGAAGTTTTCTCTGTTGCAAGCACAGGTACAAACAGAGCCGGCAGCAATGCAAGCTCCCCCTGTGCTCTGTCAGTGCCCTCCACCCTGCTATAAGACCAGGTGACAATTTACCTGCCCTGCCACATCTGGTCACAGACCATGGCAAAGGCTGGTAAAGGGGCTCTGTGCCCACCCCTGCCGCACAGACATGTGTCTTATGGGACCTGGATGAGGTCGAGAAACCATTTCAAACCACTCTCATAAAAAAGTGACCACTTCTGGCCACTGCCAACCTTGCTCAGATGGAGATTCCCCCACTCTAGAGGCAGACAAGGCTCTTTATCCCCTCACCAATCTCCTCAGAGGTTTGATTCTCCCAGCCCCTCATGATAGCTTAACCCTCCTTGCTCATGAAAAGCCAATAGTGGAGCATGCCTGGGATTTGCTACACGGTACCTTGAGAAGCCTTTTCCACAAACACCACAGGTGTAGGGTTTCGTGATGCCACCTTCGTGAGACCTCACGTGGTAGGTCATGCGATCCTTTCTCTTGAAGCGCTGATTGCAAATGGGACATTCGAAGGGTTTCTCGTCGGAGTGGGACAGCTTGTGCCGGTTGAGGTGGTAGACGTCCCTGAAGGCCTTTCCACACATCTCACAAGCGTGGTTCTTCTTCACGGGCTTGCTGGGCTTCTTCACCGTCTGCGTCACTGCCATCGCCGTGGCGCCGGCGCTGCTGCTGGGGTTGGTGGCAGAGGAAGACGTGGTGACTGTGGACAGGATGCCTGCGATAGTCGAAACCAGTGAACTCCGGCTGTTGTCACCAGCGATGGTCGAGATAAGGGGCACCATTGTGGTGGGAGTTTTCTTTGGCCGTGACACTAACTTTATCCCTGTGTGGCAGGACTCGTGACGCCTCAAATGGTAGCTGTCCCTGAAAGCTTTGCTGCAGTAAGTGCACACAAAGGAGGTTTTAGGTTTTTCCTTTTTAATCCCAACAATAGCATCCTTTAATGTTTCTGGTGCAGGCTGAGGTTTCTGCGTTATTGGTAAGGGCAGAATCGGCTTCTGATCGGGCGGCTCAACAGCAGAGCTCAGGAGAGGCAACAAACTGTTCTGTGCTGCCTGCTGTTGGTGATGGGAGGCTTCGTGTGCCTAAAACCAAACATTCACACTTAAATTCTCTGGATGGGTGTTCACTCTGGCACGGTGAGAACATTTACAAATGACAGGGAAGCACATTCTAGACCAAAAGCCATGGAAGGAACAACAGGAGAAGGTTACATAATGCTGGTTTTGGACAAGATAAACCGCTCACGCTGCAAATGCCCTGGCTGTGCAGATCCCGTGGTACGTGTAGGACACGGCGCAACAATCAAAGAATTATTAAGTTTCTGGAGGGCAGCATTTCATGGAAGACTAGGTGCTTGTCAGATCTTTTAGTAACAGCACTTCATCTTTACATAACAGGTAACTCATTTTGCTAATGATCGTATCAGATGGCACCTCAGGACTATCTCCGGAGAGGAGGAAGGTACTGACAGGAGTTGCAAAACAACGCCCCACCTTTAAGCCGAGCTTAGAGCACACTGCGAACTGAACTGCAGCCACGGAGAGCCAGGATGCGATAAGGCGTCTTATTTAAACAGTGTGTTCATACCCCTGTGCCAGCACTGAAACCAAAGCAACTGGAATCGGGAGCTGTCTAAAGCCACATCTCTATATTTAGCAGGTTCCTGATGCATTTATCCACTGACCACTGTGCTCTCTGCGTCTGGAACTCACAAGAATAGAGGCACGGCCTTTTTCTCTTCGTCAGCAGCTACTTTGTGCTGGGAAGAGAAGCTGATCGATACACACTGGGAGACATCTAGAGATGCTGGAGAACACGGTTCAGGGGTGTTGGGAATAAGCCCTGAAAGCTATTTGAAAGCAGCCAATACCAACTAACTTTGAACTACAGAATCAATGGCAGAAGGTACAGGGAAGGGAAGGGGGGGGCCCGCAGCCAGCACCGCTCAGCTGAGCTGCAGCCTGCCTGCCACGGGCTGTGCTGCACCACGCGTGGTTCTTCTAAGGCAGAAACACTGTTATTAAAACTCATCCAGTCAGACTGGGACAAAACCCTGGCAGATACAATTTTAATGTGGTTTAGAAACCACACAGACCAATTCAGCCTAATGGAGCATTAAAATAAATCACTCCAGCACCTTAAGCCAGTTTAAGTGCATCTGTATTCAAGATGTGCCTCGGTCTCATCAGACCAGTTTTAAATCAGGCTCGTTATTAACGCAGCGTGCCAGGCCCGAAGCTGAGTTTGGGGAATCTTGCACTCCCATTAGATCAGTACTGCAGCCTTCCAGGACTCCTTTCCTATGGTTTTCCTCACAAAATAACATGACTGAAAGCTGTGAGAGCTGAATAAAACACTGTGCTGGTGCCCGACCCCAACCTGTCTACTTTTACATCTGTTGGGGATGGACAGTGCTAGGAAGTGCACTCGTGCTAATGCTCTTCCCATGGGAATCCATTTCAACACGTCCTTTGGACAAGCCAGTATTTCTAGAAACTCACTTTGGGCCTTTTTCCTAGTTGTGTCCTGGATGCTTTGCCTCTCTGGATCGCAGCAGGGACTACAGCCCCTCCAGAGCATCTCTCCCTTGCTGTAGGGCCGCTCCTGCCCCACACAAGCCCTGCATCACTCCAATCTCACTTTTTGGGAGCGTGATGCTGGTGATCTTTGGATAAAAGCCATGGGTGGATACCAACACTAACCCACGTGGGAAGGAATACAAGCTCCCGGACACTCCAAGCCTATCTGACAGGAAGACAGTTCACAGGAGAAAGCCTGGACTCCAGGCGTTAATAGGAGACAAAACTTGTGGGAATCATTAGGAGCCAGGCCAGGCTTCCATCTGTATCTGCATTTTAGACCCATCTGTGCCGAAGCTCGGGATGCAACAGGTAGGCTGGATATTACCACACCTGCCTGGCCACAGCAGCCACCTCAAACAACAGCCCGAGGGGCTGGTTTATTTTAGGGAGCGATTGCCGGAGAGCTGGATCCAGAACTCTCCTGGAGGTGACGCTGCTAAATCAGGGCACGGCACAAGCTCCAGCAGCTCCACTAAACTTTTCCCTGACTTCAGTGACAATTGTGGATTTTTCAACCATTTGTTTTCCACATTTTTAAAAAGGTTTTGACACTTCTACGTTGCATGAAAATAAGAGTCTGCATGATACACACCGACAGCACAATACTGAGCAAGTTGTGCACTTCAACACAATTTTAACTTAAAATCTGAAATGTTTTAAAACTTCAAATCAGCATTAAACAATGTTAAACTGCACCAGAAGACACTGCAGAGCACCTAATGATAGCTCCAGAGATACAATTTCAAAGGCAGAGCTAGCAGATCGGATAATGGAGAGCCCAAATCCTTTGGACAAGGTTCAAACTTGGGCAGTATATGGATATTTTTAAGCCTCAAAGAATCGTCAGCACTTCAAGGTAATGATGCACTTATTCCTACAGATCCGATGGAGACAGTGGACATAAAACAATGTATATTCACGAAGCTACAGGCTACGGAGCTGCTGCTTATATAAGTGTGCTTATCTTGGTTCCCAGAGAGCTGGCGTTATTAGCAGCGCTGTGCTCCTCGCAGCCCCTCTGCCACGAGCCGTGTTCCTCGGTTTCCAAGGGCTGCCTGCCTTAAAGCCTTTTAAAAAAGGATCAGGCAGCATTTTTTTTTTAACTCCCTGTTGGAGAAGGGAAGCCAGCACCTGCTGCACGCCTCTGGCAGACGCAGTTATCCAGGCTCCAACCACGGTTTTACTTGACCCAGCATTAACGTCACGTCAACATTCTGGGGATCTTCTGATGGCCTGGGACAGGCTCTCGCGCAAAATCCCCTTGTTCTGTCACTAATTCCTTCTCTCCTGGGGGGGCAGCAAACGAAAAACCCCTGCAATTCGTGACCCGGAGTGTAGGATGTGGCACTGTGAACTTCCAATGCCAGAGGCTAAAATATTTTTGTGCTCCAGCCTTAATGTGAGAGCAACAAATTAGCATGAGTCATATCTTGAACACTCCATCTGATGGATGAGTCCTCCCCACATTAACAGATACAACTTTCGCTTCCCGAGCGGATCCTAAAAGTGGTTTTCAAGCTATGCATTTTGGGGACTAAGAAGATCCAAACAAGAACTGCTTATTCAGTAGCACGATTGTTCCTTTAGAAAGGGATACAATTCATCAAAATGCCACCTAAAAACAATCAAACAACTTTATTTGGAAGGAGCGATTTACAGTCGCACAGCCCACTGCTACAGGACTAAAATTAAAACGCTGAAACCTCCTCTAAAACCATTTGGCTAAAAATTACAACTTTCTATTCCATGTATTAAGCTGTCCCTTAGGAATGCTGTCCCAGCTGGAACACACACTTGGTTTAACACTCCCCTCAGGAAGAACAAGTGTGAATATTCAGTCACTTCCATTTGTTATTTAACTGACACTGGGGAGAGGCTTTTAAATCCACGCTTTTTAACTAGTTTTAACTAATCAACTGGATCAGGGCTGACGTGCTGCTGTGAGAATGGGAAGAAGAAAAACGAAAGTCACATCAGGACTACCTCGGTGCTGCTTTCTGCTGGGTGCATTGGCATGCTCACACCCCAAATCATTGATTTTAACAAAAAACACTCAAGAAACAATATCCAGCATTTATTATGAGCTCTGAAAGCTTTATTATTTAGGGAGCAAAAAAAACCAAAAAAAAATCAGAGGAAAATTTCCACGTCACAGTTTTATGAAGATGCTTCCGAGTCGCACGTTTGGAAAGTGAACTGCTGGCTCCTTAATTAAAAGCAGCAAAGCCGACTCCTAAATCAGCGTGTGACATCACTACTTCAAAACTCAGCACCTTCAAAAAAACACGGACGAGCAGCGAGGAGCTGGACACGTACTTGAAAGCATTACTTGGCATTTCTCAGCCTGCTGCAATACAGTCCTGCCAGCCCAGGAAAAATTTCCCCTGGAAAACGCTCAGCTGGGAGGCAGCAAGGCACTAAACCAGCCCCGGCTCGGAGGGAGATGGCCCTAAACTAAGGAGATTAACTTCTTAGCGTGAAGTTTCCTACGTGCGAATCACAACTGCCCACTAGAGTGAGAAATAATTCACCAGACCTCAGCCAAACTCGATGGCATCACCCGCATCCATCACGAAAAGGCGGAAAACCCAGCGCCCAGCTCCCGGTACCGGCTCCCCGGAACATTCCCGGCGTGTTTTCGGAGGCAGAGAACCCGAGCGAGTGACTCATCCCTTGGTACTTGCAAGGGACGAATTTTTCCTCTCTAAAGGAATGGTGCTCGCTCTTGGCGGATTTATTCATTCAACTCAGGTTTTCAAACTCGTGTCACGGGTTGGGTTTGGGTTTAATTCCGAGGAGGACAGTGAGGAAGCGAGCGGCCGCCACCGGGAATGTGCAAAGAGGATTATTTTACCTTGAGAAAGGTGATGTGCTGGGCGCTTTTTTTTTTTTTTTTTTTTTTTT
>VZRR01007906.1:46420-73261 GCA_013398015.1 Oreocharis arfaki | reverse complement strand
CTTTAAATTCCTGCTATTGTGGAGTGCAGACCGGGTTGGACCTGGGTGTTTAGATGACATCACCGAGCAGGTTGGGTTATAAAATGAATGAAGCAGAAAGCAGCCCAAGTTCACTAGCTCGGCACTTCGCAGGCAGCAGGAGGGACCTCGGGGCTCCGCTCTGAACTTTGACTCCCGTCCGTCCCGTCCTCTCCCCGGGGCTGCCCTCGGCTCCCCGCTGCCCCCCCCGACCCCCCTCCCGCTCGGCCCCGCAGGATGCAGATCTCACCCTTGCTGGCTGGTGGACTTCTACTCGCGCTGCTCTCCGTCAGGCTGGAGGCGAAGCCGGCGTCTCAGCTCCCACAGAAGGTACGGCTGGAGCTTTCTCCGGCTCTTCCTCCTCTCCCGGTCCCGCTCAGAGTCCTAACGGCGCAGGGGGAGGCGTGGGGTGACTGTGGGGTGCCGGATTCAGCGCAGAGAGGGGTTCTTCTCTCCTCGTGGGCTGTTTGACTGCAAGAGGGACTCCCTGCTTCTCCAGGCTGTCCCGAACGTCCGGGAACATCAGCTCCAAACCAGAGGCTGGAGTGGGACGCGGTGTGCCCCGTACCCCGCGGGATCGGGGCAGAGCAGGGTGGCAGTCTGCTCCCGGAGTCACCCTGGGGACCCCTCTGTGCCGGGCACGGGGGAAGGGGGAGCAGAGCCGGAGCGGGGCAGGCAGCAGGTGCACGGTGGGACAGGGTGCGAGACCAGAGCCCCCCGGGCAGTCGTGACCAAACAGGCCAGGCAGGGGCGCAGAGGGGTGTGCCCCTTCCCCGGGTGTCCCGCGGGGAAGGGGCGCCCCAAATGACAGTGCCCCAGGAACCTAGTTGTCCCGAGATGCTGAGGAGGAGGGATGTGCCCGAGGCCACCGACACTGGGTGGCACTGCCCCAAGGTCTGGGCACAGAGATGGGGACACGGTCTGAGTGCCCCAGGACAGCAGTGGGATAGGAGTGGTGGTGTTCCTGTAAGGAACTGGGGTGCAGGCTGCAGAAAAAGAGTTGATACAGGGCGGTGTTGGGAAAATTAATGAGGATGAACATTTCCAGGGCTTGGTGGGCAGCAGCTCTGAGCAGGGAGAGAGATGGGAGGCCTGGGAGATGGGGGGACAGTAAGGAAGGAGGTGTGTCCCCTAATTGTGGGTCAGAATTGGAGGACTGTGAGGACACAGAGAGCATTAACTAGGGGAGGGAGCAGCAGGGAGAGGGAACCCTGATCTCCCCACCACTGCTGGGGACACAGTGCAAGGCAGGAGTGCAGGGGGAGCTGTGGGGCAAGGACCCCTTCCCATAATCTGAAGAGGTCTGTAAACTGGTGAAGGATGCAGTGACCGAAGGGGTCTGAAAGGAAAGGAGCTGCCAGCTTTCAGGCACCTTCAGATTAGGGCTGGGGGGGAAGACGGGACGGGATGGGACGACAGGAAAGTGACAGCAGCACAGCTGGGGGGTGCAGCACCACCAGCCCTTTGGAGGGGCGGTGTGGGATATGCAGGGGCAGGAAGACACCGCTATGGTGCGGGTCAGGGGGATGCTCTGACCCCAGGGAAGGGAGCACAGATTTAGGGAGGGGAGAAGATGCCCTGGGCGCAGCCGCGGGGTGATGGACTGCACTGCCGGGCACAGACTCAATCACGAGTTTGCATCGCAGAGGGGATACACCGACCCCGCTGCGCGTCCCTTACGGGGCGTCCCCAGCACTGATGGGGATGTCTGGGGACGGCGGCGCTCTGACCCTCTCCTCCCCACAGGCCTCCCGCGGGTCGGCAGCGGCGGNGGAGGCGCGGGAGGCGCGGGCCGAGGCGCGGCCGCGGGCGGGCTGGGCGCGGCTGCTGCAGGACCCGCCGAGCCGCCGCCAGAAGGGCCTCCACAAGAAGGGCCTGGGCAAGGGCTGCTTCGGGCTCAAGCTGGATCGCATCGGCACCATGAGCGGCCTCGGATGCTGAGAGACCCCTGGCGGTGAGTGCGCGGCCGGGCCGGGCCGGGATGGAGCCGGGATGGGGCCGGGGGGCTGCGCTCCGGTACCGCGGGAGATGCGGAGGATGCGCTGCCCTGCGAACGCGAGATGCCAGCGGCCGGGACTGCAGGTGTTCATCCCGCTGAGCCTCGCAACCCCCGGCACTGCTGGCGGGCAAAGAGGAGGACCCCAAAGTTGGCCTTAATTGCATTCCCGTCCGGAGTCCACCGGCCCTCCTGCTTCCTTGCCCTGCTGAAGGATCAGAGACCCCAGCTGCTCGCGCAGCAGCTCAAACTGGATTCCCCCTAATTTGAGCTAGACCCGTAGGCTCTGGAGACGATGCAGGAGGAGCTCTGGTGCAGTTACATGTTCCCAGCTGCCCCCTGTGTTTGACACACATAGGTGACTATGGATAGGTGTTAGGAGGGCAGGGTACCCCCTGTGTGCCTGCAGTGGGAGGGTTAGTGAGGCTCCTGTCTAAGCCATGCTCCAGTGCTTTTAATTTAAGGAAAAACTACACACAAGTTACCCAGGTGTCTTCTAGGTGTGGCGACAGCCAAGAGTAGTACTTTCCTAACTGCAGCTTTGAATCCGAGCAAGTTATGGGAAGCTGGGAGAAGTTCTTCCCACTGGTGCTTCGCAGTCACTGCTTAGCAACCAATGGACGAAGGCGTGTCACTTCCCCAAAGTGATGGGTTTGGGAAAAACATGGCAGTGCCTCCCCTGCCAGGTCTCCCTGAGGGTGCTGGGGGCAGTGAGGCACCGTTCTGGCCTGGCCCTGCCAGCAGGACACACAGAGATGAACTCACACTTCAGGAAGCACTCACCCGCTGCAGCCCAAGCTGCTCTTCTTCCCAGGGCACAGCACTGCCCCACTCACAGAGACGTGCCCGGCCCTGCAGTAACATAACTGGGCACAGAGAGGACTGGATCCAGCATCCTGCTGCTCTGCAGAGTGATGGCAATAGCACGGCCTAAAGGTGCCCACAGGACGCCATTGCTCATCTATGGCCTGTCCTGGAGGGATGGGTGTTCCTTCTCTCCTCCCTCATGTAGAGGCTCCTCAATATTGCCAAGTGTTATCAGCTCAGTGCTCCAAGCAGCACACACATACCCCACGAGGGCAGCTTACACCCATTCCCTCTCACTAAACTTAACGGGACAAGAAAAAAAACTCCAATAGACACAGGGACAGGAGGAGCAGCAGCTTCCCTCAGCCTCTCCCCTAAATACCAGCCAGAAAGCAAAGGGTGCACTTCTTCCTTGCTTTAGCACAAGCAAAAAAGCTCAGGAACAGCTTCTGCTAAGTTCAGCATCCCCCAGCCCCAAACCCGGGTAACTTTGGCTGGGGTTTTGGCTGGGGATGGGTAAGGGGTGCTGTATGGCAAGTACTAACAGGCACTTTGTTCTTGTTCCTCTCAGGGCTTTGAATCTGTAGTCCACTTTCTCCTACCATGTGCGGCCAGGCACGACCATCCCCCAGGCAACACCTAGAAGAGCAGAGACCCCCTTGGAATGGACAAAAGATGTGGCTGTGTTTTTCTTTTTGGTACGAGGAGTCATGGCACCAGCTGTTTTGGTTTTGTTATTTTTTTAACAAGTGCTCTCTATCTTATATATATTATATATACAAACACTCACCGAGACAAGGGACAGTGCTTTTCCAAGAGACTGATGAAGCCAGCTGTATAACGTTGCTGTTTGTAAATTCATGTCATGCATAAATGTATTTATGTTGTAAAGCTATTTATATATTGTTTATAAAGAGATATTTATAAAAAATTATTTATGTAACTAAATGAAAAGCCAAGCATTGTAACATTTTTTGTCCTAAGTAGTTGAAAAACTTAAAAAAAAAAAATCATTCCGTGTGGCATTTTGCAACCTGTCTTTATTTATCAAATTCACATACAATTTAAATGTCAGATTGATTGATTTTAACAGAGCTAAAGAAGAAATTGTTCAGATGTTTTAGAAAAGTCAGGAGTGAGAGAAAGGCCAGCTGATATTTTAAACTTTGATCCCATATGCAAAAGTTAACTTGTGCCCAATCCTGTGATGCTCTGATGGACCGAATCCTGCTCGGCGCTGCAAGATGCTGCAGACCCCAGCTGAGCTCCCTGCGAGAGCACACGGCCTCGGGCAGCACGTCCATGCCCAGATCCCAAATGGCACCCGTGGAAATGAGCCCACCATGGTTAACAGCCGAGCCCTGGATGGACAGCAGTGTGACAAGGGCAGCATCTGGCCTAGACGGGCTTTAACCGCTTCCAGTCCAAGTTTCAGCCCATAACTACAGTTCTATCCCTGGTGCCGGATGGAGACGCCGTCCCTGCTGACAGCAACAAAGAGCCCGCGCTGTATCTGGCCCCTGGCTGCGCTGGTGGGGGCAGAGCTTTGTGCCGGAGGCACTGCTATTCCAGGATCCAGCAGCCCACTAAGTGTCTTGTTGACATTCCCATTCTCCAGCCCTTTGCCACTAAGCTGTAAAGTCCCTTCCTCCAGCAGAGATTTATTTAACTGAGCCAGGGACAATACGTAGACAGACCAAAATATACCGAGAGCTGCCTGGTAAGGATTCATGGACACAGCTGTTGCTACAGCTTCTTGCTATGTAAAGTGCATGAAATAAATCGTTAAAATGACTCAGAGCTCTAAAGGGGACGGCAAGCGAGGGGGTGGGGAGTGCAGTAAACACGCAAACTCCTGCTTGAAGGCTCTTTGGTCTCATTCTTCAAAGAGGCCTTAGAAAAAAAAGAGTGGCAGGCGCCCAGCCCAGCCGTGACAGGAGTCACAAATTACGCCCTGGCCATTGTAGTGGGCTGGGAAACAACGAGCATTATGTTCTGCCGGGCTCCGGTGCCTAGGACAGGGCAAAAAGAAAGTCACCAAGACCCAGAGGCAAAGCGATCTTTTTCCTTAGCAACCACCAGGAAACCATAGAAACCTCCAGCCAGACACCCCAGCTCTGACAAAACACTGGGTGCACAGAACAAGAGGATTCATCCAGGCACCCTCAATCATCAGGTCAGGAGCGCGCAGGGGACGTTTCCAACCTCACATGAGCACGGCCTCCATCAGAGACAGGTACCCACCTCGCAGTGCCCACAGAGTCCACCTGGATGGGGAGCAGCAGCTGATGGACCACGTAAGATGTTGCCTATGGGGAACAAAATCAAGACCCTGGCAGGGAGGGAGGCAGGATGGGCAAGTGGCAACTCCCATAGAGAATGACAACCCACTGTCAGGGCTCTGTTAAGGCAAATACACCTGTGAAGGTCACCCAGCTCCACACATCTTTAGAAGGAAGAAGGGGCTTTATCAGGAGCTCCTAAAGAGGTTCCCATTGGAGGGGATTTTCCACTGTCACCCAGCAAACCTAAGGGACAATAAGGAATCACTTACTGTGCAGACCTTGCACAGCCAGGTCTGAGCAGAGGTGTAAGAAGGTGGTGCTGCAGGTCCCATTCAGGGTGCCGGTCCTTAAGCATGAAGCCAGAGTAGTGACCATCACAGAGGAACAGGCTGGGACCAAGGTGAGGACAATTCCCCTTCCAGTTTTGGCTTTTTGCTGCAAGCCAGAGCTGAAATAAAACCACATCCCTGGAGACAGAGGGGCTGTCCTCAACACAGCAGCAGGGAGTCAGTCTCAGGATTTCAATCCACACAATTTGACTACCTAAGTGAGGCAGCACCTGAGATAAGGTTGTGAGATCGGAGATCACAGCCTGGGATCATGTACAGTCTGGATTCCCATTTCTCCTCAGCAGCATTGTCCAAGAGAAAAAGCACAGCCCACAGCATGGGTCCCTTCCATCCACTGGGCTTCCTGGGAAAGAGCAAGCCCAAGGAAAAGGACAGAGCTGTATGGCAAAAGGACATTAGCTCGGCAGAAGAAGAGCAATCAGAGCTAGAGCTCCTGGTGCAGAGGGAGAGAATAACAGCTTAGTTCCTTGTTTTGCTGCTTCTGGTCCGGCCAGGGATAAGCCTCCCTGTCCCTCAGGATGTGGATTCCCACCAGCAGGACGGGAATATCGTGCCCATGGGGGAGTGTGAGCTGATGTGAGGAGAGAAGGCAGCACTCGGGGGTGAAATAACATTTGGGAAAGCTCAGATCCACTCAACCTCAGCCTCTCTGTGGCACAGGGAGACCAGTGGGTCTGACAGGCAGAGAGTGGCACTGCCAGCAGAGGTCAGTTCTCAGAGCACTGATGAGCACTTTCCTGGTTCGCTGGACAAGCCAGAATGGGAATCAGAAGTGGCTCATTAGAGCACAGCAATCACCCAAAACGTCCACAACTGGGTCTCCCTGACAGGGGCTCAGTAGAAAACAAGGGCAGCAAGAAAGAGGGGCCACAGGAATCTAATTAAGAGGCAAGGAGGCATCTTGTGCAGCAAAAACAAATTCACCTCGCATCACTGCCTCCCCTGTGGGCCACCTGGGTCAGATCCTCACAACATCCCATGAAAGGATCCTTGACCAGCCCTGGAAAACTCCCCTGCCATTTCCCAGTCCAGACAGTGTAACTGAACAACAGCTGTTCTGGATGCAAGGTGCAGCCTCAGGAGGTGGCATCTGATATCTCAACCACAGTCTCAGACGATGGCCTTTAGCAGAGGTGCGTACATACACCTGGAAGTGAGAGGGGCAGGAGTCACAGGGTCCCCTGTCCATATTCAGGTCAAACCAGCACTCATGGGACCTACATGTTTCCTGCACCACCAGCTGAATGAGCAGTAGCTAATTCAGCTTCCAAACGGGAACACTTGTGCCACAACATAGGAACAGCCTTAATTTCTCCTCTCCAGGAGCAATTCCTAGCAGGAGTTGAACCATAGGACCCCAGCCTGAAAAAGCACACAGCTCTCTAGTGAAAAAGGACAAAGAGCTTCCTCCAGTGCTGTAGTACAAGTGCCTGGCAAAGCCCAAACAGGCTGGAGCACACCTTGGAGCTCTCACAACAGGGACACAGTTGCCTTCTAATGTGTGGGAAATCAGTTCTGTTCTCCCAGCCCACAGTGCATGTTTTTCCCTGGTACCATTCACACAACTTTTCCCAGGTACTTATTGCTGAAGGGTTACAAAGCCCAGCTCAGGTGACAGTAAATCCCAAAGCAATGAAGAAAAAGAGAAGCCCAGAGTCCCAGAGCAGGAGAGCAAAGGAATTTTCCATCTGGAAGGGACTTGAGGCATGGAACAGGGACTGCCAGGGGCAGCAGCACACATGCCCCTGCCTCTTGCTCTAGGACTTCTCCATGCATGGGCTGCTTCCCTCAGAATGCAGAAAAACAAAGGGAAGGGATCACCAAGCAACTTCCAGAGGGAGCTTGCACTTGACACAAGCGTGAGTTGCAAACAAGAAGGGAATAGAATTCAGGCCCCTTCCTGTCAGTCAGCAACTAACCTTGTCAGGAGGGATGGCAGCACTTATCAAATCAGGCAATTCATTAGGTTGGGGCACACAGCAAAAGCCCACGCTCTCTGGAGCAGAACTATAGTGAAAATCCAGGGTAATGAGTTGCAAACTGCCTTTGTAAATGACACTTCTGCAGCGACTCTGGCAGGCTGGGAAAAGAGCTAATAGGAAAATCATTAGGTAGCATCCCTTTGATATTGTAGAAAACTGTACAGGCTATTTTTCCTGCCCCCTCCATAATTAACCTGGTATATTACCCACAATACTCGAGGCTGATATTCCCACAATGGACCACCTTATCTGCATCAGGGGAAAGGAAGGGTATGCTACTTAAAAGGAAGATGACTTCTGTTAAAGCTTAAAAGGTTTAAGATTTCCCCCTTACTGCACACGCGCATCTTCTTCAACTCCATCAGCAACCAGCCTCTGCCCAGCCAGGAGACCAAACCCCTGTCACAGTTAGCAAGCAGGAGCAAGGCTGTCCTGGGAAATGCAGCTGCAGAGGAACTAATCTGCCCAAGGTTGTTCTCTGCAGCTGCAGCAGAGCTGGAAGAGGACACAGCTCTGTGCTTTGCCCCTTATTTACAACACTGTCCTTGTCCTTGATTTCCTTTACGCTAAACCAGACTACAGCCTGTGCCTCCTGAGATGCAGAACAGGTCTGAGGAGCAACGCCTACCCACCTGGCTTGTCTGCCAGCAAGGAGAGGTGTCATCTCAGAAAAGGTACAGCATCACAGCTGGCAGGTGATCCTGAAGGAACTGGTGCTCTCTAACAGCTGCGAAGGTGACAATGAAACACCAAGACGTTACTTACTGCATCAGCACAGAGCAGCCTCAGGACTGTGCTAATCACAAGACAGTGAGTTAAACACGAGGGCTGGTGAGATAAACAGCATCTTTGGGAAGAGTCTGGAGAGCAAGAGAGCACTACTTCCAAACCTCATACCCATGAAAATACAGCCTATAGTCAGACGAGCTCCAAATGCTCACAAAGAGGCTGACCCTTGATGGAGCGAGGCTTCACTTACCCACCACAATCAGCTCTTCCAGAAACACAGAGGTATCATGTGTGATTAGGGCATTTCAAAAACACCCTAATGATACAGATATTACAAAGGCTCTTTGGAGATGTGGAGACATGGAAGTGTGTCCCAACTTCTCCTAGAATTAGAGCAAGCAAGGACCACTGGCACAAATTCTTTTGTGCTCTGTGGGGAAATACATATTTCAGGACTGTTAAATGACCTTATGGCATGCCATTACTGCCTGGAATTTCCAGTGTGTATGAATGCACATTCATTAGAGCAGGGACATCTTTTCTTATCAACAAGAAAACACTGTGGTCACAGCTACCACACTCAGGCAATTTGCAGGGGGGCACGAGATGTACACACTGCACAAAGAATCATCCGTGCCTGTGGATTCATAGACAAGGAGCAAACTGCTGCTCTCCCCATTCCTTTGCCTGGCTGACCAGTCAGAGAGGGGAGTGGCACCATGGGGACACTGAGAGGCAGGGTCAGCACAGACTAGGGGGTAAACACACACTCTCTTCACAGAGTACAGTCACTTACCTCTGGGAGCTCTGTGGGAGGGCCAAACTCGAGGAACTATCAGCAAAATGTCAACAGTCCCTGAGAGACACGGACCTTCGTCATGGAGCAGAGTGAAACAATGACATATTTCTAAAAACTCTGCCGAGAAATTCAATCAGACTGTCAGGCTAAAATTCCATATCAAGAATACAAGGTTGGGGTTACAAGTAGGAACTGAGATCTCTCTAAACTTTAATTTACCTCTCGTGATGCCCCGGGGTTACTCTCTCTCAGATTACACAAAAATATGCTAAGCAGACTCAGGTTTTGGTTCCCTTGCATTAGGTCAGGTGCTACAGAGGACTTAGCGGTGTGGAAAAAAACAACAGGAAACTTTGTTTGTGACCAGGTGCCTGAGATCTGGCTAGCTGGGTTGATGCATTTGTGGGGCAAGCTCTTAGATTTCTCAATTTCCCCATTTTTTTTGAATAATAAAGAGCAAGGTTGTTTTTCCTGCACTGCAGTTTGCAACAGGCTCAGACACAAAAGTAACAAACCCCAGCACAAACAGCCCCACAAACGCACAAGCTTGGACTGTTTTACTGTGCAAGGGTGGGCTTTGTGTGGTTTCCAGTTTAGCTGAACTCATATAAACCTGTACAGAACTGAAAGTTTAGGAAAAGTCTGGTTTACCCATGTGATTTATGTTCTAATACAGCTATCAAATGTAAGGGCCCTGTTTCTTCTGTCTTTCCTGCAATGAATAAGCCCAAGTCTGCTTTGCACACGTGGACCAACACATTTTGCCCTCCTAGGATAAGAACCAAAACCAAAACCACCCTCTGAGGTCTGTATCCTCTTCCATTCTTTCAGGAACTGAAAGATGTTCAGCAAAATTCACTTTGCAGGGCTGGTAGGAAAACGGCCATTTCTTTCCACCACTGTCTTCTTTAAGAACAGAAGCTTCATTTTCCCCAGCTTCACTCTGGAGAGCAGCTCTGCAGGTCCTACTCCTGTACACAATCCACAGAGAGAGATCTGCAAGCCTGAGAGCAGCTCCGCAAGCACCCATGGGATTTCCTAGGTCTGCACAAGATTGATTGCAGGACAAGTCTCAAGTCTGAACACAGAAGGGTCTGTCAGCATCACTGATTTTCCCTCCTGTTCTCAACATAAAGAGTAAGTTACCATTCAACTTAGCGAAGAAGGTGAGGAGGGAACTAAAAGAGGAAGAGATTTCAACCCAAAACTTCTTTTTTTTCTGTAAAAGACTGACATCAGCACTGCTCCATCGTGTTCCAGAATTGTCTGATGTTAGCCGGTATCAACCGAGTCACGGCAGGGCTGCCAGGGACATTTGTTAGCATGAGGCACAGCTTTAGGGCTAGGGCAGCCTACCAGCACTGCAATCAGCTGAGATCCTCTCTTCCATTTTCCAGCTCAGTGCTCAATTCCATATTAAACAAGCACTAGTACAAGTGGAGCTGCAGAACACAAAGCTAGACAATAAAGCCCTGAAGAGCAGAGGGAAGGCAGTTCCATCCACTTTCTCTCCCTCTGGGTGGAAAAAGCAAACAGAAGTTCAATAGCTCAAAGTCTGTCCTGCTGCAATCTTGGAGTGAGCTGCAGCTGGAGCATCCCATCGCTGCCATAAACCAAAGCAGGGCAGGATGCTCGCCCTGGGAGCAGCGTCCAGCAGTGCTCAGACAAGCTGTGTTAGCTGCCTCCAGCAGGCACAGGCAATCCATGGGAGTTTGCATCAAACCTGCCTCTGCTTCCACCTCCCTCTTGTCCCCACAGCAGTTCAGCTCCCTGGGCACTCCCCACTCAAAACTGCCCACAATTCATCCCCTACCAGCCCCTAATTCACACAACTCTGCTCTGAGTTGCTGCCCTTCGTGTAGTCACAGTGAGTCAATGCAGTCCTTATCTGTTGTCCTTCTCAAACAGCACAGCACCTCCTGCATCCTTGCCTGTTAACAACTCTGCCTTCTGCTTCATTCCTGGAATAGCTTCTAACTCTTTCCTTCAAGCCAGATTCATTAACCAGCTGCTGCAGAGCTGTTTGCCTCCCCCAGGTACTCTGTGCATGTCATTTGTTAATGACTCATCTCAGCCTGGGCTCATTGCAGACGTCCCCCTCCTTTTGCAGCACCAAGCCCATCGCTGGCACACCAGGAAAGCCAAACATGCAAACAGCTCCATCCCCTCCAATACCCCAGTCCCTTCTCCATCCTCTGTCACCATCAGACGTGGGACACCTCTTTATTCAAAGTGCTATTTCCTCCCTTGCTGCTTTGCTGATCAAAGGCAATGCGTACCAAAGCATAAATAAGATCCTCACCTCCAGCCAGGCTTTGAGAACAGCAAAAACACAAGAACAAACTCAAAAACTTCCAAGCTTCAGCAAACTAATATGACTCCTGTAACTGGCAGGGAATAAACACCCAGGGTGCCAAACTCACATCTACTTCCCCAGCAGACTGTGTCTTGATGAGGAGCTAAAATGATTCCCAATGGCATCTGTATTCCTCCTGCCTCTTAGCAGGACTGGTATTAAAAATGGAAAGGAAAGAGGACCGTAGAGCCTCTCCTCACTAGTCAAATCCAGTGAGGAACTGGATGACCAGGACATTACAGCTGTCCACGCAGCAAGCCAGAAACAGACCCAGTCCATTTCCTTCACACAGACTTGGGGACACAAGGTCCACCTGCACCTCCTGAGAAGCTGTCAGCTAAACACTGGGAGAAGCTGAAACAGGAGCCAATACTGCCACTGCTTGGGAAACAGTTCCCATGAGTTACTGGTGAAGGGTTCATGCTCTGGGCTTATCCACTTAATATCCCTGTTGCATTTCTAGGGGGAGAGAGAGCTGGTAAAGAATCAAAAGCCTGACCAGAATCAGAAGTTTCTGGGAGGTGACTCAGAGGAAGAGTATTTAGATCTTCCTCTCCAGATTAAAAGCTGGTGTGCCTGCATTGCAGGAGAAGAAAAGGAGAGAGATTTACTTTCATAAGTGAGCAAGTCCTGTGACTGAGGACTGCAAACATGCAGACGGCAAAGAGTCCTGGTAGCAGTAAGAGGAAGGCACGTGCGTTGCACGAGCAAGTGCAGGTGACAGCTGGCTGCAGGACTGGAGCATTGTCACAGTCCTCTGCTTAAACAGCTCCCCTGCCTGCTTCTTTACAGAAGTGAAATGCAAGGGCCAAACTACAAAGCAGCACTCTGCTAGACCCAAAGGAAGGAACTGACTGGCCTAAGACAATGCACATCTACAAACCTCCCACAGCCAGCCATCGAAGTTATTTAGGCTCAGGACACAGGGCTCAGTGACCAGCCTTGCCACAGATCCTTCTGCACAAATCTGGACAAAGATTAACTACTGACAAAATGTGAAAAGGCTTCCCCGTCTCCCAGATGCATCAGGGAGATCAGTCAGACCTTCGGTAAACATACACCAAGAATCAAATAAATGCTCAAGTGAACAAGTGCCATTGGACAACAAGCCTAAAACAGCCTCAAAGTCAAGACTCCAGACTCTGACATTAAATCAGCATTTTTAATTTTTTTTTTCTAAAATGTGCTTTTTTATGAATTGCTGTTCCAATGCCTCCCCCTTAAAAAAAACCCCACACCTTGCCAAACTAGGTGCAAATCACCCCAAGTTAGTTTGTAACAAATAAAAAACCCCCACAAAACAAAGGCTGAAATGCTTTAGAATCACAACAATGTACAAAAAAAAAAAAAGGGAGGAAAATACAACCTGAAAATGTTCAAAATTCAGAAAGACTAGTCAAGTCCATTGCTTCAGCAAGGGGATGCTGCTGCGACCCCTGCCAGTGGGTCCTGGGCCACCAGCCTGCCTCGATGCCAAACAGGCTCCTCTCCCACTGTCGCCAGCATCCAAGGAAGAGTGACTGCATTACCCTTAGAAGGTAATAAATGGGGGAAACAACTCACAAGCAGCTCTAGGAGGTCACATCACATTCAGGAGGAACAGTTTCTAGCATGCCCCTAACCACCTGCAAGGACTGTGAAAGAGCAGCCTGCTTCCTCCTTATTGTACTGATGCCTCAGAGATGCAGAACAGTGCTTTAAATCTGTGAGAGATTAAAGGGCTTAGTAAGGGCAGTAAACATACAGTTAAGTAAACAGCCCAGCACTGGAACTCATCTTCACAGAGCGAGGTAGTGTGAATTTCACCCCAGTTTAAAATAGACAGGGGTAGTGGAAAGGCTGAAGACTTCCATGTAAAACAGTTCCTGGCCTAGAAACCTTCCTGCACTCCCTTTGGGAATGAAAAGATCTGTGTTGATGGCTTCCTCGCTCCCAGCCTGGCTTTGGTAGCCACACTTCAACCCTGGGATTCAGATGCTTGCTATAGAAGCTCTCCCATGATCTAATTTAGTACAGCAGCTTCCTCAAGGTTAAGCAGCAATGAAACTAGCTGGGAGGGAGCAAAACGGTCCACAGATATTTTGGTTTTTTCCTGCCCCTTTTGGTTAGTCCCTTTCTTTAAAAGTCCCTCTTGACAGGACCAGAACAGGGACACCCTGAAAACTCATAGGGGTGGCACAGTGTAACTTAGCCAGGTGCTGCCAACTGAGAGCTGTATTCAAACAGGGCTTTTACTTGCCAGCCGGGAAGGGACTGGCCCAGAACCCACTGAAAAAGGAGACGCAGGCCCTTTTTGCTCCTCCTGTTGTCATTCCTAACTGAATGACATTTAGATGGTATGTTCTAGTGACGGCTGGAGACCAGCCCTTTGACTTTGGACATCTTCTTTGTGGGCTGCCTTTGTTCTGTGTGTGGAGGGCACTCTCGCTCTACCAGCTGCTGTTCCATCTCCTGTGCCGACGACGAGGCTGTAGCTTTTAATGTTTTCTTTATGTTTGTGACCTGGCCAAGAAGAGACAGTGAATCAGCACCTGCTTCTTCCTCTCCTCGCAGCAGACACACTCTGCTCATAAACATACTGAAAAACCCCTGGAGTATAAGAGTGGAGATTATAAAAGAGACTCTCCCAGCAGTAACATGCTCTGCATTTGAGTTTAATAAAGGTAATGTTTCATCCTCACTTCCACACAGAGCTGATAGTATTTCCAGTCTGGAATAACTAGGGATAACATTTTTGCCTAAGAGACAATGGTACAGGGACACAAGGTCCACCAGCATTACTTTTTTGCCTAAGAGACAATGGTACAGTATTGTATCAGCCTTCTGTCTGGCTGGAGAGACCTACTACTGCCTTGGTGCAGAAGGGAGCCATCCTACCATTCTGTTGGCCAGAAGCAGGAAGGGCAAAGGAGACAGTGAAAGAAAAAATTTACTCTCAGGACAGAACTCAAAACGGAAAAATGCCACTTGGGCTAGCTGGCTGTCTGAGACACAGTTATTTGCTAAGAAGCAGGAACAGAAACTGGTTTTGTGGGAAGCAGCAGTAATGTTTCTGCTACTCTGGCTGAGAAGGAGAGATACAGCACTAAGCACCATCCTCTGTCCCCTGGAACTCTGTAGGGCTCACCACAAATACATTGAGCAAACCTTAAAAAAACCCAAGGTTTGGGAGGCAGGTGTGCCAACTCCAAGCCAAAGGTATCTGGCAAACCAAACGTGCTACGGATGCCGATCAAGCCGCCAAGCAGAGGCAAACATAAACCTGCAGAGATGATAACCCCTGATGCAGCGTCTCGGGAGGCCCGTGCCCATCTCCCCAGCGGCCGCAGCCGAGGTTCGGGCGCGGGGCCGGGCTGGACCGCGGGCTCGTGCTGCCACCTAACGGCGGGAGCGCGCCAGGGCCCGGCCTACCCCGGGGGAGCTGCCGCGGGCACTTTTTGTAAAAGCGATTCAGACTCCAGAGATTTTTGTTAACTACACTTCCAGGTTTAAGAAACAGAAGTGTTTTTGACTTCCTGCCTGACTTGTATTTAAGGAACAGAATTGCAACGAAGATCTGTGATAAAAGCACAGTTTTCCTAATGAATCAATACAGGAAACCACAATCAGTGCAGTCACCTAGCCTAAATTTATAAAAATAAGTTCCTATCTGTTTGGAGTGGGCAAATTTGATGTTTGTGGTCTTACCAGCACTCAGAAACAGATGTATGTTCTTCCTACCCCACGCCTGATTTGCATGATTGCTAGCCTTCTTTTGAGAGCCGTGACCATCAACCAGGTGTTACCAGACTATTTCCTTCAGCAAATTTATCCAACAGCATAGAGGCCTGAGATGACTCTGTACCCACCTCCATCTCTACCTGCTGCTGAGTTCGGTGATGGTTCTCTTTGTACTGGTTGGCTCTAAGTACTTGCTGCTCAATTCCTAAAAGAACTGCTTCACAACCATCGCACCTGCAAGATACAAACGATGTGAAACAATGTTTACAAGTTCTCTCTGGAGCAGCTCAATCAAGCAATCTGAAAAGTCATGCTCATCTGAAAGTTTAAGAGACTATTAAAATTATACTTCCTGCTTAGAGTTGCAGAAAGCTGGCAAGAAAAAGCTTTGCTTTGGTACTCGATGCATTTCTCAGCATTCTCTAGAGAGTCTGTGTTACTCTTACCATCAAAGAGTAAGTGCAGGTTCAATGCACTTTCATCTTCCTTTTCAGTCAGAATTACAGCTTAAACAGGATGCAACACGGTATTTAAATGAAAAATTTTAAAATTAAAGAAAAAAGTAATAGTGAGATAATCCTCCTGCCTGTTAAGTGTTCAAATGACAAGAGCGCTCAGCACGGAACTCAGAACTGAAGAAGACAAAAAGGGAATTGGCAGTGGCTTCACTGTTACCTTCCAAACAATGCTGCAAGGTCCTGGAAGTTGCCAGAGCCCTCCCACTGTGATGGGACTGAGGGAGTTGGAGCAGAGAAGCAAAAAACCTGCCCCCACCACAGGACAGCATATTTGCCCAGCAGTTTAATTACTTTTCATGCACTCATTACCATAGCAACTAGGAAGCAATTCCCAGGCAGCTCAAGACCTGCCATGGGCTCCACAGTCTATGGGGGAATTTCTTTAGGTGGGAAGGGAATCCTACAAAAAGATGAGAAACAGCTTCCTGGCAAAAGTACAAAGAGATAATACCACAGTCCCACTATAGCTGCAGACAAGCTGCATTTGCAGGACCAAAGAGAAGACAAAGCCACCTGAAACTTCAAACTTGAAGAGACATCCCATCCAAAGAGCTGTGATTCTCTTGAATTTGCCCACAGGATTCTCAAAACAGTAAAAAAGGCTGAAAAGTAACAGTTTCTATCTTCATTATCAAGTGTTGCAGCACAAAGGGGAGCAGTTCCCACCACAGAACCATGAGTCCAGTTTGGCACCTCGTTTTTGCAGAGTCCTCAACTCCTCCCTGGGGTTCTGCCATGTAAAAGCTACAGTGAGAGAAGAAGCTCACAATGTGGTACAGTTTGGCTCGATACATAATACAAATTGAATCCCAGATGGGATCTTGGAAAACTTGCCCAACAGACTCCTCCTCCAAGTGCCTACTTATAGCATGAGACTCCTGATTAATGGAACATGGTGAAATTGAGCCAGCACTTGAAACTCTGAGGGGAAAAACAGGACAAGCGATGTACAAGGAACAAGGAGGGTGAAGAGACTGCCTCACCATTCCTGGAGTGTTTTGACAATGTTACTGATGTCCTTCTTCTGAATGTCTCTGCCGATACAAAAATCCACCTCTAACACCTGGTTTCGTTGATCCAACTTCCCTTGGATAATATCTGTATAAACCGCTTCAATAATGAGATCTTCCAGCTCCCTCAGATTCCTCATATCCAGGTCCTTCAGCAACACAGAATAGGGAATGCACTAAAAACAGCAAGACCAAGAGTAAGTTAACAGTCCTAGAGCCAAAATGAATGGCTAAGTCTCAGAAGGTTAAGACTCAAATGTTTATTGTATCCTACACTTTGACCTGCAGGTGCAGCAGTGACTGATCATGGTAGAACAAATGCTTGCCAGACTATGAAATATTCTGACACAGCTTCAGTAATTCCTGAAGCTTTGGTATGGCACATTCTAGAAGAAAAAACGTAAAAGGGATTGTAGAAGAAATTAAGAGTGCTGCTTAATTTTCTCTAAAACAAAAAGTCAGTGTTTTTAAGAATGATTCTCCATCTCCAGCAGTCAAAAAAGCCATACAAAGTTTCCCAGACCTTCCTGACCAATCTGCACATCAGTTCAGACACCCCCACACTTCACCCATGGAAATCCACTAAGTTAATATCCCAAATGCACCAGGAGAGAACACTGCACCCTACTGGTACTTTCCCAGTACAGGATTTTTTTGTGAGTACCCATGCAGTCTGATACAACTTCAGTGCTCTGGAATGGATGCCATCTGCTAAAACAAAACCAAGAGACAACAGCCGTCACACCCCATGCACTTTACCTTCATTCGGGAAGCCAGGCTTACGATCGTCAAGTGTTTCAGCTTGTTCTTCTGAGTCACTGTTAATTCAGGCAGGTTATCTTTGTTTGCTGTTAATGCCAAAAAGACAGGATTCAGGACTTTGAAAATTACACAATTCAGGCTGCAGAACTTCAGGCTAGTTATGCTACTCTACACCCTGAAAGACTGAACACCTCCAGCTAATGTGGGTGCTGCTGAACAGAGCGAGCTGCTGCAGATAAATTGGCATACCCAGGGAGAGAAGGGGAAAAGTTAAGAACAACTTGGCAATTCCATTCTTCTCTGCTTCTTTAGTAATTCTGGTTCTGGAATTAGAAGGTAATTCACAACTGGTGCCCTGCCAAAACAGTTGGTCAATGGCTTTGTTTCTACCAAGTAATTTTTATTTCATTAATAAGCTGACAGGAAAAGATCTTCCTCCTTTGCTGATCTGGTTGCAAATACAGCTGGTTTTATTTCTCTGAAGAGCTGCAGAATTTTAAGTGTTAAGTACCAGGCTGAGGAAGAGGGGAGAAATTATTAATCTAGATGGCCGCACTGTCACTGTATTATACTCATGTGCCTCATGAATATTTAAAAAGAGAAAGGAAACTGGCAGCTCTCCAAAGCTAAGAAACTCTTTAAAATACCTACTTTAATGGAAATTAGTGTTTCAGGGCCACTCAAGTTCTCCCATCCATTCCACCTCATCCAACACCCTACATTTTGACTGCTTTTCCCCTTTTCTTCACTAGAAAAGGAAGAATGAACTGTGCTGTCACATGCTGTGACACAAGAGCCATGGACAGCAAACACATCCTCTAATCGGTCACAGAATTCATGAGGCTCATGTTGCTCCACAGACACTGGAATTTCCAGTCCTTGCACTTACAGATGCCACTTCTTACAGGAACTAGAGAGCTCATCCACCACACTGAGAACCAGCAGTATGACAGAATTATTTGTCACACTCTGTAATGGTCTGGATGAGGCTGCTACCCACAAATGAAGCATTAAATTGTAGCAGAATGGAAGCATAAGCACCAGAGGTAAAAGCACATTTCAACAGATACAAAGATGATTCACACACAGTCTTTCTAAAGCTGTATAGAAGTCATTATTTCGACTTGTGTTCTAGCTAAGAAATTATTCATTTTGTTTCTGCAATGCCATCATGGAATAAAAGGTTATCTCACAAACCATATAGGTTTTTATAAATAATGCAGAACAATTTTGTGTAAGTTTTCTGCAGTTTCCATAACTGGTGTCATCTAAATTTCCAGAGATGTCTGAAATTGCCCTCCACAGAAGTAAGTGGCCTGTGAACGTCAACGAATTCTGCTGCAGACCAATTCAACCCAGCACTGCAGTCCCATCCAAACCAGTAACACACCACAGCCTCCAGACCTTCCTTTCATTTTTAGCAACTAAAAAGCACACATGACACAGACCCCTTACAGACAATTCTCCTCCTAAGTAAGTTCTGTTCCTGGACACTTTCACCCAGCCACACTACACCAGGCATCTAAGAAAGCAAAGAATTGCCTATGACAATCTTAAAGGGCAACCCAGTCCCACACCCTGCAAACGGGAAGCAGTCTCTTACCTACATAGTCCCGGTACGTTCCATATGCAAACAGGTTCAGTAGCTGGAAATAAGCAGCATTAGACCCCTCAGCAAGCTGGATGGGGAGAAAAGAAATAACACATGACATGGTCAACACACCCCTGATAGGCAACTTCTCCAGAGAATGGTTTAAGTCGGCTCAGGACAAGGAGTACCCCGAAAAGCAATTATACCCCAAGCTGGATCCTTTCTAAGGCCTCGGGAGCAGCAAATTTCAGCAGTTTTAGAGTCAAGATGATCCAGCCATTTCTATGCACTGGAACTTAACTCCAGTTTGGACTGTCAACTGCTTTGTGTGGCATCTTGGGAGGTAAAAGTAAAAAGCAAATCTTAACTTCAGCTGACAACCTACAGGGCCAGCTCCTCTCATCAGGTGATAAGCAAGCAGGCAATGGTGATAGCTGGTTAAGCATCCTGTGAAAGCTAGGATAGCTTACCTGCAGAGACACCACAGCTTCAAAGCAAAGCAAGCCGGGACACGGTAACTTGAGTGCATTTGAAGGTAACAGCTCTTCTCTTGCCTGCAAACACTTCACTGGAATAACGGCAGCACCAAGCAGTGATTTTTACTGATTGGGTTTTTAATACCATAAGCTGCACACAAATCCAGGAAAAAAACAGTACTTGTGATTTGATGCTGAATAATCATCGAGGCACTTTTAGGCATTTTTAAGTGCCTGTCTGGAAAGCCAAACTTGCTGTACACTGTGTTACTCCAGCTGCAGAGAGACTCAACTTGGATTCCTTCATTGTAGTAGAGGCAGGGGCTGGCAAGACATTCTCAGCAAAAGCTCTGGAACTTACTTTCCATCTTGGTTTGAAATGGTTCGGATTTGGTTGCCACCCAGGCCTGATACACTAGACATCTGTTCACAAAGACTTTTGGAGAGCACTGAAGTTCTGCTTTCCAGGACAGTAAAGGAGTAAAAAGGGATTTTTTTCCTTGTTGGCTGGCAAAGTGCCTTCTTAAAACTGCTACTGTGATGCTGCCAGGTTTTTGCTGTGTTAGCAATTGCCTTAAGGTAGCAAAGCTTTATATAGGTATTCTTTAACACCTAACATATACAGGCAAAAGCAAGGTCAGTCGCTTATACAAAAACATCTCTCAGCCAAGATAAGTTGCACCAGGCACTCCTGGCACAGAAACTTCACTCACAGGCTGCCTGTGGAAACTTCTGGGGATCCCTTATACTGGTAGTGCAGAAGAGGCATTAGAATAAAAACTCAACTCTTACCTCTTGAACATTTGTTAACTCCAACAGCTCTCCGAAGACATAAACGCCAGGAGCTTCCAGCACTTGATTTATAAGAGCAGTCAGAGCTGAGCCACTTGTACCTTTGGCTAGTAAAATAAACTGCTCTAGAAGATTGCAGGATGGCTTCTGTTCTCCTGCCATTCTAGGTTTTCAATCTGTCAGTAAAAGAACATAATATTAACACATCCTTTCTCCTCTGCCGAGTTCTGCCTGGCAGTGGACCAGAAGGTGCTCAGCACAGCAACATTTCAGTGTCTGCAGAGCCAGGCTTTTCTTCAGCACTCAGGGGGCAGGCCAGAAACCCAGCAGGTTCAACTGCTGATTTGAGCAAAAATGATTCACACAGTGTCTGAACAAAATTTCTGTCTGATCAGTTCCCTAATCCTTTTAGGATCCCAGATCCTAATCTGCTCTTGCAGATTCTTTATTGTAGGACAGGAGTTTAGATTTCTTGCTGTTTTCAGATTTTTCCTTCTAGTGATGCTGCCAAATAATGCCAACTTTAAAGATTCTTACTGATACACTTGATTGACTTCCTTCTTCCTCATTACACAGCTCCAAACCAGCAACTAACATAATTCCCTGTGAAGGACTGATCCACACCGTACGGCCACACACCCCACCTTTTCCTTTGACTACTGATACAGAGTGTTTCCATAATTCCCATTGCTTTCTGAGCCCAAAAGGCAAAAAGAACTGTGGCCTGGAAGCAGCTCCCCAGTCTGCACTGTACAGTTCAAGTGTTTGGGGTTAACTGGGAAGCTTAAGTGATAAAAATACCCTTTCTACAAAGGCTCTATTTAAGTCCCTGTAAAGAGGGGTCTTTGTCTTCGGCTGCTGCCTGACATTTCTGGTGTGCATGTTGTCTCCCAGCACCAACATGTCGCTTTTGAAATGTAAACCACTATTTATTAACAAGTTCCACAAAATGAGCCGTTTGTTTACAAACAACTAGCACAAAACTTCCCAAGCATGTTATTCAGAAACCAAAGAAAGAACTCACCAGATAAGGGAGGTTTTGTGTTATGTTTGTACGGGATAATTACCAAGCAGAGGGTATAACCTTTACTCTGGTCATGAAAACCAAACACCACAGAACCCAAGGGCAGAGAACCTGTCTGGTTCTCTGTGACCACTGGGCCCACATCCACCCTTGTGGGGGAGCACAGTCGTTAAGGGTTTCACTGTTTCACCAGGCCTAACCAAATTAAGGCCTGTGAAGGCATCACAGTCAGCTCCCTGTATTAGTCAACTTCTAAAAATACACTTTACTCTGTTCTATTACACCTGCAGGTACAAATGATCTCAACCAGAGTGGGTAACCTTTAACATTCTCCACACAGAGATATGTCAGCCCCCAAAGTCTCTTTGGGGTTCTTTCCATCAGAGGCACACGTGTAGCCTGGCTGAACAGCACCTCAGTTCTGACCAAGAAATCCCTGCAATACAGGAACATTCAGTGTGGCTGCCTAACACATCAGTGCTGCTCTCTCTGCTCACAGAGAAGAAACACACAGAGAGGACAGTTTCTTCAGGAGAGAATATGGATTGACTGTGCTGGGAATGAGATTCGGATTTCACAGTTCTATTGTCCTCCCTCACAGGTAATCAAACCACACGCTGATGTATGAGGTTACAAAAGACTGGCTCGCTGTATCCGTGCCCTGGTTGGAAAGGAATGCCAATTCTCTTCCTTTCCAAGTAAACCTTCGGGCAACTATTGCAACTTGTGTGCACACCCGCGTCACCAGGAATCCCTCGCTGCTTCCACAATCGACTTACCCTGGTGAGAAGTGACTGAAACACAGCAGACACTCCAACGTAGCTTGTCCAAAGGCTACAACAGCCCAAGCAGGGGCACAAACTGGGCTTCGCTCCCGGTCAGGCCTCGCTAAGGTACCTCAGGGAGTTTCAGGGCGGGAAGCGGCCCGCAGACCCCGCAGCAGGAAAGCGGGGGTTTCCCGGCCCTCCCGTTCCCCCCAGACCCCTGGCAGAGCCCTCGGGCCCCACGGAGCCGCCCGAGCCGTGCCGCAAGGGGTAATTTACCGGAGGTCCCTCATCGCCGCCCCTGTTCCCGAGAGGCTTCTCCCAGCCCCGGCATTACCTCTCCGCTCCCGGCCTCGCGTCCCGCCGCTCCCGGCGCCCAACCCGCCGCGCCTCAGGCCGCCATGATGGCGGCGCCGGTGTCCGCCCGCGGCTCCTTCCCCCCCGGAACGCGCGGGCCGCGCCGAACGTTCCGCCCGACCGGGAACCGCGACCCCGCATCCCCGGGATAGGGACGGCGGGCTTGGTGTGCTCGCAGCTATAGAGCCATGGTCCAGCGGCCCATGGAGCAAACTTCACCTGCTGGTGCAGAAACAGCTGCTCCGCTGGCTCCCGAGCAGCTGTTCCAGCATAAGCAAGTAAAATTCCTGCCTGTCTTTTTGGGTATAGGAGGTCCTGTGGCAGCATCACAGGGGTCTGCACCCCAAAATAACCCGCGGAAAGGGCCGCTGTTGTAAGGCCACTTCATTATTAGAACTGGGGCCTTTATTAGATTGAATGGTTGCACGGGGCACTGGAACTGACTCCCCAGGGAAGTGATCACGGCCGCAAGCCTGACAGACCTCAAGGAGCATTTGGACACCGCTCTCAGGCACGTGGTGAAGTTCTTGGGGCTGTCCTGTGCAAGGACAGGAGTTGGGCTCGGTGATCCTTCTGCGTCCCTTCCCACTCAGGATATTCTGTGGTTCTACCAGCTGAGCCTCTTGGGCCAATCCTCCTGGGAAATACCAAGAGATGGGGTGAAGACCACAGGATGATAGACTGATTTTAAACTCCATAGAAAAATGGTCCATACAAATGATAAACCAAAGGGCAGAGCTCTCGCTGTCACATGGGGAAGCAAGGAGGGAGCTGGAAGGGTTTAGATCCTCTCCAGGGCATAAGGTCAGGAGCCAAAAGACACTTGAAGAGGTATCACAACAAGGATGGAAACAAGAGGGAATTGGGGGTTAACCTCCCCAAGGTTTGTAGGCTCACCCATGCCATGTTGTGAATAAAATGTGCCTCTGTTAAAAATCCTTCATCTGAGAGCAAAGTGCTTCTGACTTGCAGTCAGCAAGTCCCTGAAGATCAAATCATGGACCAGCACAGTCAGGAGGGGGGCAGCTTTCAAGGAATGAACATCAGAAACTATTAGGAAAACTGATGGGGCTTAGCTTGCGTCTCAGAGCCATCTACAGCAGGTCCCTAGGGTCCCATCATCCATCAGAGAAGGGGTGTGAGACAAGAGCAGAGATGCAGGCGTTGGAATGCTGTTGTGACACTCTGGCCTTCAAAGCAAATTGGATGTAAAAAACCAGGCCCTGCGCAACAAGGGAACTCAGCCAGGGCTATAACAAGCCAGTCAGTAATTTACTTAAGCCACACTTAGCTCTCATCTGCACAGGGAGGGAGAATTACCTCTTTAATCACATCCTAACCAGGCCCTTCCCCACAGTTCTTGTCATCCTGCAGACATGCTGGAACAGTTGCCTTGGACAAGCAGAGCGTGGCCTCCTTTTTCCCAACAGTCATTAAAGCTCAAATTCCAGGCTGAAACAGAAATGGAAATATATGATTGTGAGCTATTTTCCATGGATTGGTCTTGCAACCTTTTGCTAGAGCCTGTGGGTAAAAATCAGCTGTTAGCTCCATGTAGGTCAGCCAGGAGTGCCTGTCCTGATACCTCCCAACTGCTGACAGCCGGCCTGGCTGGCTGACCTGGACGTTGGAGGACAGCGTCAGTTAAGCTCAGCTTTTGGGATGGATTTTTTTTTTTAAGAGGAAAAAAATGTGGATGTCCAGCTGTCTCATTCCCTTTTAAACAGCTATTGCAACCTCTTGCACCACCCACGTAGCTCTCTGTGTGCCAGGAGATGTTAATCCATTTTATCTTTTAATGTTGGCATTATCTCGACTCACCCCATCTCTTCCTCTTGTGATTCTGCAGTCCAGGTCCCTTTTCAGCAGCAGATAATTCACCTTATTTCCCCTTATTTCCCTGCATTGCCAGAGTAATGTCCCCAAGCAATGGGGTCCTGGACCCCCCAGACTTTGAGGACACCTAGCCTCACCAAGGAGATGGCTAACAGTGAAAGTACTTTTGTGTTTCTTATATTTTTCCTTATCTTTCATTGCTCACCTGTGTGTGCTTCCACCACGCTTCATCCATTCATCCTCATTCCTTCCAGCCTTCTGACCCCTGTAGCTGCCAGCACACACCTCCAGAGCATGGTGAGGGGAGGTCCCAGGCCCTACTGAAAAGTTGCCAAACTCTCTCTGTATTTTCCAGGATCCAAGGACTAAGATGCTTGCTGGACCCTCATCTCAGCCTCACAAGGAGTGATGTCTGGGTGGTTGTAGACGTGAAGTTGCACAACCTCTTCTATCAAGTGTGGGGTGGGACGAAGCTCCAGTTTATTAAACTATCTCCCAGTTATGCTGCTCTGCGGAGGCACCAGGCTCCTTTACCTGCACCTTGAGAGAACAGCTGCTGGAGAAGCAGAAAGCAGGCTGGAGGCATCTTCTTGCCTGCAGTGGCAGCTCAGAAACTGCCACACCTGCCAGAGATGTGAAGGAAAAGTTTTCAGTTCCAGGTGGCACCAAGGGATAGAGGGATTTGCAGCAACTTTCTCGCAAGCAGATTTTTAAGATGACGTGCTCAAGAGAGCTGTTTGTGCTAATGCAGCCCAAGGACTTTGAGAGATCCCAGGGTTTTTGTCACTCTGGGTTGTGCTGTCACGTGTTCCACTGCTGCTTGGCCCTGCACTAGTCACAAGAGCTTCATGCTTCGGCCATGAGCTCTTTTGTGATTTTCAGAAGTTCATGAATGAGAGGCCTGTGCTTCCCTGCACAGCAAGGTGAATTTGGAAATTCTGAGACTTGGCCAGGAAATACAAAGGCTCCAACTCAAAACTCCACAAACATCTGTGCCAGAGAAGCCCTTCAAAGATGCAAGAGTTCCTTGCCATGAGATCCATTTGGTCTCTGGGTCCTTCATCTCTGAGGAGCCTGAACAGAGGCAGGATTGAGTTCCTTATGACTTCTGTAAACCAGTATGTCCTACTTCCTCCTGGCAGGCTCATCCCCTACATACAACCATTTGTTCCCATCTTTTTCAGGTGTGCTTTTGTCTTGCTCTCCTTTTCTCCTTGGTGATCCTTAGTCCCTCCTCCTTAGACAGCACGCAATTCCACAGCCTAGCAAAAATCCAGGATGGACTCTTAATAAAAGATAGATATATATTTGCACAGCTCACCCCTGGCACTCTGCCCGGACTCCAAATGACCCCTTCATACACTTAAAACTGATGGTTGGAAATTGAGCACGGATCACATACATCAGGGAAATAAATGCTGCCTATTTTTATTATTAAGATCTCTTATTGGTGATACTGGCAGTGGCTTTGTTCTTATGTATTAAATGCAGCCTTTATTAATGCTCACATTTGCCACTTTTGTACGGTGGCCGATTTGGAGGCAAGTGGAACCATGAGTGAGTGTATTGATGGCACCCCGACTGTTCACTGGTCCTCTTTCGAGGACTGGGTTACAACCGCTGCCTTTATTTTTACCATGACTTAATGCTTTTTATCAGTTGCACTCAGATTGTTAGCAGAGGGGTTAATTTGTTCATGTTAAAGAGCAGCCTGGCTCCTGGGATGTGCTAATAAAACTGAGACTTTCCCCCCACAATAGACTCTGCTACACAAACATAAAGGCCATGAAGATGGTTAGAGGGCTAGACCACCTCTCCTATGAGGAAAGGCTGAAAGAATTTGCATTTGCATTGTTCAGCCTCAAGAGGAGGTGGTTCTAGGGTGACCTTATTCAAGCCTTCCGGTACCTGAAGGGGTCCTACAATAAAGCTGGAGAGGGACTTTTAACAAGGGCATGTAATGATAGAACAAGGGGAATGGCTTCAAAATGACAGAAGGCAGATTTAGATTAGATATAAGGATGAAATTATTTACTGTGAAGGCAAATAATCTTCACAGTGCCTGTGAGGCACTGACACAGGTTGCCTAGCGAAGCTGTGGATGCCCCATCCCTGGATGTGTTCAAGGCCAGTCTGCACGGTCTTTAAGTCCCTTTCAACTCAAACTGCTCTGTGATTCAAATTTCTGCAGCACAAAGAAGGCTGCCTTTGTTCCAGGGGGTAGCTCGCTATTTATTTTAAACCTTCTCCACAGTGCTGGTCCTGTTGGCTCCGTTCTCGGTAAAGCAGAATCACAGAATTGTTAGATTTGGGAGGGACCTCTGGCATTCATCCAGTCCAACGCCCTGCCAAGGCAGGGTCACCTGAAGCAGATGACACAGAGGAACTCGTCCAGGTGGGTTTTGAAGATCTCCAGCAGAAGCTGCTCTGGGTCTGGGCACCCGGGTCCCCGGCACCACCCGAGTTCAAAGCTGGAGCTCCGCCGAGCAGCCTCAAAGACGAAACCGTGGGACCCCCGCTGCCTGGGGAGAAGCGTCAGGCGAGCTCCAGCGGCTCGTGGACGCTCGGCCGCCGCCCNCCCGCCAGGCCCGGCCCAGCCCCGTCCGCCCGCCCGCGGCGCGGCAGGACCATGTCGGCCACGGACGAGCGGGCCAAGGAGATTCTCCGCG
>VZRR01007906.1:0-45716 GCA_013398015.1 Oreocharis arfaki | reverse complement strand
GGGGCTGTGAGGCGGCGCGGGGGGCGCGGGGATCGCCGCCCCGCTGTGGCGAGGCCCCCGGGGCGGGAGGGGGGTTACTATGGCAACGCGGTTCTCAATGGCGTCCGCCCTCCGGCGGTGGCGGGAGGGTCTCTCAAGGCTGGGACCGGCTCTGAGCCGACTGGGGCGGGGGGACAGGGAAGGAACCCCTGTGACGCCGGGGCCGGGGTCCCGTGTCTGCTCTGCGGGGTGCCATGGGTGGGGGGTCCCCGCGGCCAAAGTCCCCAGCAGGGTGGCGGCGGCCACCGCCCCTCCGGCCCCTGCCCGGCGCTGAGAGGGGCTGGGCCGGGGGCGGCGGCCCTGGGCAGCGGGAGCTCCCCGCCCGCAGCGAGGACAGCTTACAGAGGGCAGGTGAAGTAGCTCTGCGCTAGGAGGATCTGATCTCTTTCCCTCCGGCCTGCGCTTAAGCACCTCTGCTTGGAAAGGAAATACCTGGTCGTCAGGTCCAGGAGCAACTAAACACCTTGTTCCTTGTCATACCGTGAGGTACTGGCACATGTGTTGGTCGTGCAGTGTCTTTTATTGCTGACATATTCTGCGTGTAAATGCCTTTCTGTGCAGTTCGTTTTAAAACTTTTCATGTTGTGGCTTTCAAAAAGCATTCTGATTTTATGCCTATGATACCTGGATGTGAATTTAAAGCTGATGAAATGAGAGAGATCTGAGCTTGGAGGAGAGGTGAGAGCCTTTTGTGCACCTTCCAACCCAGGATTTCAGCAAAGTAGAGAAAAGCTCAACCTAAAGGCCCGTGTTCAGACTAAGGGTGTGAGAAACAGAGTAGCTTTATTTTACATGTGGTATATTTTACTGAAGTAAATTCTCCTAAGCTTAAATGGCAAATGCAAACTTGCTTTCTTGACCTTTAGACATGAGAATGTTGTTGTGAGTTGGTTTGTATTTCTTTTTTACAATAAAAAGGGCAGAAGTGAAGGCAAAATCCTTTGGATCTGAACCTATAATTTCTAAACAGGGTGATGGGGTTTTTTTGTTCAGCGAGATGTTCATAATCTCTATGCCAGCTGTAGCAGGATCTGATTTTCTAGGTTGGATTTAAGCAGATAGCTGTTATCAAACTATAAGCAGATGCTTTTCTTAACTTTTTATAGAATCACTGCAGTCTCCCCCAGCTGTTAGTACTGCATCTGGTTCCTTTGCTTCTGCGCTGGCACTATTGACAGTTCTTTGTATTTATGAAGATGTAGTATTTTAGCTGTCAAAACATAAATTAAAAACCTTTTGTGCTGGTAATTAGAAGAAGAATAAGCTTCTGACAAGACCAGACTAAGCTGCTGGTAGAAGTGAGGAGTGCCTTGAAATTAAGCCTAGGGAACAAACTTTTAAGTGCTTTTTGCATGTGTTTGTACATAGTCTTTGCTGGATAGCAGAATTTACTTAAAGGCCTTTGTCCAACTTTGAATGAAATAATACTTTTTTGGTTTTAAGACTTTGCTGTCTTAAAGAGGAAATGCTTTTTGCTGTTTGAGGGGAAGGATGTCAGACAACAAACTTCTATGATCTCAAGCAGCCATAGCATGGACAAGAAGCTTTATTAGAAATACTCTGCAGTCTGTGTTGAAGTGTTTCAAGTCTAGTCTTCCTTTGCTAGTCCTTGAAAAAAAAAAAAAAATTCTGATAGGACAGTTTAAGGCAAAATCTGGACTTCACTTCTCCGAAAACATGATAGAGTACTTTGATAGTTGCCATGTAGTACGAAGTCTGACTAACAGGAAAGTTTGTAGAAGCGTTTAATAACTGAAACTTTTAGCAAGTTGAAATAGTTGGAAAACATCTATTGCCCTTAGTAAACCAGAAGAGTGGCTGAACAGACATTCCTCATTTATGAGGAAACCTTGAGACATCACTCCATCCCCACAGGAAACTGCTCATGCCCAGCTGTGACCACACTCCCTGTAAGGGAGACATCAGCTCACACTTCCCATGCCTTGTCCAAGGGCTGGCATTTGAGAGAATTTCAGTTTAGAGAAGCTTTATCTTCCACCTACCCTATTGCTGCATGTACTCATTTGATTAATAGAAATGAAGAGAGAAACGTGTTCTGAAAAACTGTTCAGTTTATGCTTTGAGTACTTGAAACCTTTCTCCTCCCATGAGGGAGGGAGTTCAACTCCACCAACTTAAGCACATCTTGCAAACTTGGCACTTCAAACTGAGCTTGCTTTTAGCACAAGAGAGGAGCATGGCATTGCACCCAGGGGCTGTATGCAGGGGATTCCTTGGGAGGCAAGAACAGTTGCTAGGGCCAAAAGCATCAGTGAGGAAGCAGGCTTTCAAAATAATTGCTAACTTTAGCACAACAGCAGGCAGTCTAGCTGGAAGTCCAGTTCACATTGAGTAATCAGAGTTTCCTCAAACAATCCTGTTTTCTTGTGGTTCCTGAGAAGGGGTTAATTACAAGCTTTCCTACTCATTGGGGCGTGCTGGATGATTGGGGCATATGGAAATTAAATTATAGCCTAAATCCACCCTCTAATTTCAATGCAAAGATAGGTTTTCCTTCCTCTATGACACTAGTGCAGAAACATGTTGTGACTAATGTCCCAAAATTCAAGCCAGAAACATTTATTCCCTCTTCTCATGGATTTTGTTATTTTAAAAATACTGAAACCATGGGAAATATATTTGATGCTTGCAGGCAAATGAGAATATTATACTTTATTACACTTGTCCTAAGAATTTTTATGGCACCAGTTAAAATTGAACACTAATGGTCCAGTAAGTATGGTGCAGAAAAATTTTGAAAGCAGACAACAAACACGTCTTGTCACTTTTTCAGGAACAATGTTTGCTAACAGAGTTTGTAATTGTGCTTATCAGCAAACTGTTCTAAAGGCACTTGCCTGAACAGCAGTTGTTACACCCAGTATAATATCTACAGGTCATTTAGTGCTATGAAAATGCACTTGTTGTTTGCCTAAAAGCAACATCAGTACAGCTGGTAACTGAAGATCCATCCATGTGAAGTATTAGCCAAGTCTTATTTCTGCAAGTATTTATGCATCTGGTCCTGTGATCTCAAATGCATGAAATTAGATTATGCCTTTTTTTCTCTGGAAGATGGGACAGTTAATCTGTCAAGCTACAGAAGGGCATGTTACTTGACCCTCACTTACTCTTTCAACACATTCTTCAGATATTGTTCTGTCATTTTATCTTAAGTGCGTACTATTAGATGTACATATTTAGCATCCTTTATCAAAAGAAACACCAGTGATGTACTTCCCCAACAGTCAAAGTTTAGGGTTGCTTTATTTTGATGGCTCCCCCTCAACAACTCCCTTGACAATTTGTGGGTTGCCTGTTTACCTTTGTTCTGAGATGAACTAGCACAGAATTATATTTTTTTAAACTCATTAGAATAAGGACCCTCTAGATAGTTACTCTGTTTAGTTTGGTTGCCAGCATTTGGAAAGCATCTGTGCTGTAGATTAGAAATACCCAGTCATAGTTTGCAACAGCAGATTCACATCCAACACTTGAGGGACCACAGTCCAACTTCTTTAAGCACTTCTTTCTGTGAGGTTTCAGTCAGAACAGCAAGGAGGAGAAAACCCAAACGAGTCGGTTGATTCTCATATCATGCCTGAAGTGCCATGTCTTGCCTCTCAACACAGGAGTAAAGACATCAGCTTTCCATCTTAAATCTTACAAGTCAAACAAGATATCACCTATTTATTTGCTTCTGTACAGAGGAGTCTTATCAGAATCTCTATAGTGTTAATTGTCCTGTAGCTGTTTATCAGTTTAGGATAAATTTTTCCTTGAAATTTATTTTAAGGCTGTGCAGTAGCCTATTCTTCAGAAGTCTCCTGAAACAAATTAATGTGGTGAACATAAGCATGAAGAGACAGCATTAACTGACAGTATTAACTCCAGAACAATAACAGAGTTGTGAAACTTGTGTTTGTGGTCAGTGTAAACATACACCTGTATCTCCAGCACTCCAACACTTGCTGGCAAAACTTCTCTTGTCAAAGGCTGGCCTACTTTTCTACAATCCTCAGACTTCCCTGTGCAACATCTTCCTAGCTCCCAGAGCTTTTTCCAGCTTTATTCTCACCATTGTTTTTCTGTCTTTCTAGCAGAGCATTATCCTCTTAGAAAGATGGGTAGAGCTGTAGTGAAAATATAGTTATACCAGAAATCGTTAAGAGTATCTATGAACTTTATATTACTCTGCACACAGGGAAACTTCCAACTTCAGCCTGGTCTGCTGTACACACAGGAGCTGAATGGCAGTCTTGTCCATCAATTCCTAGAACAGTCACTGAGGTTTTGAACTAGTTTGATGCAGCGTTCCAAAGTTGAGAAATCTAATTGGAAGCAACACGGAATTGAGTTTCCAGTTTTGTTGTTAGGCTGGTAGATTTTTGGCAGCTTATTAATTTGAAATGCTTACCTGCTGCAGTGTTTACAAAACTAACAAGGTAGCAGCTTTAAGCGGCTTAGATTCCCTTTTGTTTTGAGGTTTCCTCTGTGCAGTTCCTCAGATCTCACTCTGTTTAGACTCCTTGCAATGGAATAGAAAGATGAACCATCAAATTCGTGGGTTAGAAGGAGACACTGGCCAGCCGAAAGAAGGAACAGGACTGCCCAGAAGCTGGGGCATGTACTCGGTAGAGACCCAAAGCAGAACTTACACGTAGCTTGCTCTAATGTAACACCCTAGAAAACATAAGTTTGTTCTCCTTCATCCATATATCTGGTTTTTAGAACCCTCTTACTTTCTACAGAACTTAAAATACTTTACAAGCAGGAGTTGTCCATGTTCCCAGTTAGTCTGACTTCAGAATAAGTTCTCACCCTGGCAGCTTTGACAGATGTTTGTTTCAGAGACCAGAGTTTCACATAGAAGCTTTAGCCAGGTTGTAGTTGGTAGTTAAATGTCATGGTAGTCAAAGTACCTTTACCATATCAGAATTATTCTCAACATTGACAGGAGTTCTGCACAATGCAATGATCTGTAGTCCTGGCATGCTAAGCACAGAGTCATCATGTTTCTTATGACTGACT
Source organism: Oreocharis arfaki (assembly GCA_013398015.1). Classification (NCBI taxonomy): domain Eukaryota; kingdom Metazoa; phylum Chordata; class Aves; order Passeriformes; family Paramythiidae; genus Oreocharis; species Oreocharis arfaki. The sequence goes on along the minus strand of VZRR01007906.1, from coordinate 40,646 downwards.
AATGAGGCACACCTGAAAATAAAGCAGGAGCAATTTTAACAGGTTTGGTTTTACCTGCCTGCTTCCTTAGTGAACACCAAAATTTCATGTCCTCCCCTTGTTAACTTTCATTAAAAAAAGTGTAAATATTTAATGGTGCTTAACCTATGATTTGCATTAGCTTGATATCTGAGCTACAGTCTGTTTGTCAGATTTAATGCAGTCCACGCATAGTGTTGGAAGTGGGGCTTTGTGCCCTTGGCAGTGGAAGGGGCATCGCAGGATACAAATGAGTTGCCAGGTGCCACAGAGAATACATCTGACATCGGCTTAAAAGTGTAAGTTGACATTTGAGTTCTGGTTTTTCTTTTTAATCAGCATTATTGCTTTAGCACTTTGTAGTTACAATTTTATATCTAAGATTTATCCTTTGATATCTCCAAAAGCCTACCCATTCAGCATTTTACTGGAATTATGGTTTCAGTATTTTTAATTGCTTGCTTAGTACCAACCTAATGAAGTACTTAAAATAATGCAGTTGTAGATAGTAAAATTATTTCCCCTTGTTTCCTTTGTATCGTATTAAGATATCAGTTACTCTTTGCATCCTTGGAAGTCATTGGTGCCTTATGCTTCAGCTGTTGTTACAGTATTTGAATTTCCACAGAGCAGAAGATAGTAATTTAATCCATCAAGTGAGAACTGGTAGAGCTTCTTCCCCCCCTCCCCGCCCCCTGCATCTTCACAGCCAACATATAGGATAAAAGCCAAGCTTACACAGATATAGAGAGCAGGGGAGGTATCCAAAAATCCTCAAATTAAACAGATACTGTTCAGAGTAGGGGTTTTTTAATATAGACATCTGATGTGGCTCCTGTGTCTCTGGTAAAAAGAAAAAAAAAGTTTTCTGTTCGCTAAAGTAACCGTAGCGTGGAAGCTGATTTGACTTGTTCTTACACATTTATCTCTGAATTTAGGCTGATCCCAGAAAGAATGTTGAGTTGAAATTCTACGTGAAATTTGTAAGATAGCAGCTTACTGTATTTCTTATATTTATGTAAGATAAGTCTCTTCTATTTCTCCAAGTTGGGAAATTAAGGCAACTTCAAATTTGAGCTCAGAGCCTCCATTAAAGATAAACCAGTGCTTTATTTACATCTAAGAAACATTTGTATAGAAGTAGGAGGTATGCTACATTCCCAGGTACAGGGAACAAGCAGAAAACATCATTATCTATTAAGGTCCACCTGGCAATATTGAATTTTGTCCTTTTTTTCTGCATATAAGTATAGCAGGGTTTATAAAATTTAGTTGTTTAAACACGTGAAAGGTGATTTTAGCACATCTGTTGCTCTCACATCTTAAGGAGCACATCATATGTTTATTCTGGATGTGCAATAAACTACAGTAGCGAGCACTGAATATTAAAAGCATTTCTCAAGTGCTGCCTTTTTGTCCTGAGACTGCATCAGGAGCACTCACAGAAACAGGTTTGTCATCTGTGTAGCATCACTCCCAGAGCAGTTTGAGGGCCTGTCCCCATACCCTTTCCGGGCGTTTCTTTGAGGTTTCCAAAGCCATTTGGCCTCGTGCCCAAGCAGACGCAGTAGGACTATTGGGAGGCTCTGTCCAGAAGACACCTGACAGCAACCAAAGTTCTCTTAGGAACCAGATCTCAGCTGCACATTGCTAAATGCTAGTTGACAGCCAGGACTTTCAGTTGTGATTATGAACTCGAGATTCCATTGTCACATTTCTCCTGAACAGAGTTCTCACTGTGACAGAAATGTTATGTATAGAAGAGACTTAAGGGAAGCAGTATCAGATTAGTTCAGCCACGAGTGAGCCTTTGAGTTGATTATGTTCATGACTAGAATTTCAGGCAACATTCTCCTGGAAGAATGGCAGGCTTAGGTAAAAAGAGAAAGGGAAATAATTTTTTTATTTTCAGTCAGCCTTTGGGATAGCAGTGCACAAAAGAATAGTATTATTAAATTTATCCACTCCTGTATTGAAAGGAATGTAACTAACTAGGAGCAATAGTCTTCCATTAGAGATTGCAAGTGCAGGGCATTGTACTTAGTAATTCTACAGAGGACTGTTTATATGGGTCAGTCTGTATGCTACACTGTACGTAACCTTCATCTACTCTGTAGCAGAAGCTTATTTGGTCCATGGGACAGCTAATTATATCCATCTTTTCCTATTTATCAAGAAAGTGGGGAGGATCATATACTTTAATCACCAATGAAAGCAGATTGCCTGCATGCCTCTTTCCTCCTCTTCACATGACCTAATTTAAGCCTTTTGAGAAGGAAGGCTACACATGCTTGGAACCAAGAGTTCATCTGATGTTTTAAGTGTCAGAAATTTCTGGTCAGGGACAGCCTGCTGAAGAAGCAGAGAGTTAATGTCAAGTCGCTTTGGTTTGGAAGGTCAAAGGAAATTGTATTTTAGGAGGCAGTGGAAAAGCTGGCTATCTGGCACAGCTTTGAATAAAAATCTTGTGTATGGGAATATTCTTATAGAAACTCTCACTAAGGGGAGCCCAGTTTTGATTCAAGTGTTGGCACGAACTGCTGCTAGCTCTGCTTAAGGGAGTTCTGCAACACCCTCAATTGCTCTTGAAGGAAGAGTTTTGCAGAGAGAGAAGGTAGAAGAACAGCCATTGTCCCTGTTAATGTACTGCCATGTGGTGGAATAGACCAACCCATCTGGAAATTGGACACGAAGAAATACCTACCAGCCTTTAACGCAGGTAGATCTTCTGAAGGTACTTCAGACACTTGACTTCCAATTTAACTCTTTAGAGTAGACTCTTTAGTGCATTAGAATACTGGCCTGTCAGTTACAGTCCAACTTAAGATTTCACTGTTTTTCTAGTAAAGTTACTTCCTTTCCCAGAAGCTGAAATAAAGAGGGAAAAAGTCCTTCTGTTTGTGATTTTGCTTGAACCTTAGTAGCCTTTAAGTGAAATTTTAAAACAGCTCAGTCCAGGAAGTGGTGTGTTGCTTCTGAGCAAAGAGGACCTCCAAAAACTACCTGCTCGTGCATTCTTCTTGCTGCATGCTTCTGTCACAGCAGCTGTGCCGAGCATGGGTTACCATCCCCATCTGCTTGGTGCCTCATTTTCAGATTTACTAGCCAAACTGCTCAGATGAGCCCTGCAGCCTCCTGCATGCTGGCTTAAACAACTTCAGCAGCAGGCTGAGGAGTAGGACCTGTGCTGGTTGGCAGTTTTACCAACAGCTCAGCTGTTCAATTTGAGGGAGAAAGTAAGAAGCAGCTGGGGAGGTGTGGAGGCAGAGTCCTCTCCAGCCACTGCTGCTGTTGGATGTCATGCCCACAGCCTTAGATCAGATGAACTCAGTGCAGCCTTGTGCTGTGTTCTCCAACACTCAGCACCACCTTACCTGAGGAGGCTTCTCACCTACCCTGTTTAGTTAGCCAGCACCAATTCTGCCAACCTAACTTAGCATTATTAGTTGAGCATTTTAGCTTCATGTTGGTAAGTATGTGGTCACATAACTTCTTTTAAGAGAAATGCATTTGAGATTACATTAGTAAGGTAGTCATTTTCTCTTTGCCCTTGAATTGTGCAAGAAATCTTTAGCATTACTGTGATGTATGACAGGTTACTGCCTGGTCACCAGGCAAAGTCACAAACAGGGTCTGGAACCATGCAGCAAGTACCATTAGAGACTATTCTCTGCAGTTCTCAATGAACCAGACATAGGAAATCATTGGGTAAAAACCCCATGCAGCCTTGGAGAGCAAATGGACGTTGCTTTTAAAATACTCTTTCCAGAAAGAGACAGAGAAGCCAGTAAATTTCTCAGTCCAGTCTGGGCTGTTCATTTATGGCACCCTCATTAATCCACAGGGCATCATTACAATTGTATTCTTGCCATAAAAATGCAGTGTTTAAACAACTCCAGAAAGGAATTGTTTTATGTACTTCTCCCTGTAATTCCTTCAAAGGGAAGTGCATTGCGTGACTACCACACTGACCTCAAGGGATAGTTTCATAGGAAGGAAGAAACACTGGTTCCCTGGTTTTCAAAGCACCTTCCATTCTGCCACTAGAATAAGTTCTTTTTCTCTCACCACTGGCAATCCCTCCGTGACCACCTTCTCCCCATTTACACAAATTAGAGGGAGGCATTAACCAGGCAGTGCAGCTGTAACACAAACCTCTACTGCTGATCCGCCAGCCATACTGCCCTCTTTAAGGTTCTCTTTCTCCTGTAACTACAGCCCTGCCAGTGGCCAGCTGAAAATGTTTCAGAGCTCCTGATGGTCTCTTTCGTTTGTTTGCTTTGATGAAACAGTACCTTGTTTTCCTGCTTAGTAACATTGTCTACATAAGTCCTAGTGTTGCCAGTTCTGAAACAGTAAATGCAGTGAATGAGGCAGTAGAATGTTTGGAAAGATGCAAATTCAAATAAAAAAGGACTGTATTTTAATGTAGGTACACCTGTAAAGGGTGCAGATAATGCTGATTATAGCAGTTTTTCAGCTTTTTGTGTGTAGCTTCTCCACATTAGTATTCACCTTAACATAAATGCTTATGAAGTCCACACTTGGAAACACCAATATAATATTTTATAAACATAATATTTTTATCATCTGTAAGTCTAGCGTTTCAGTAAGTAAATTTTTATTTTCTTATTATTAATACCTGTACTGAAAGAATCAGCTTGTGAATTACAGCTAATTTTATTTATACATTCTGTTCGTTTTCACAGCAGAAATAAGATATTCCATTGCTTGAGCTGAAAAATATATTGATAGATTTTTATTAAAATGGCAAAAATCTGATTTAATGTAGTCTGAAAGTTTAACATACAGCTACAAGTATGTTAAAATAGTAAAATTGAAACCTTAGTGTAAACATAACTGTAGATTTTATTGACAGTGAAAGCTGTAAGAGCTGCTTGGAAACAGAGTAGAGTGAAAGAGGTCATTTTTTTTTGTCATTTCAGTGGAGGTCTCATTACTCTGTTGCCACAATAATGGTTTTTTTTCTGAATTCCAATGCATGCTAAAGCAGAGAGATGCTGGTTTGGGCACAGACCCTCCCATCTTCCAGATCATGGTGATCATAGTGACATGCGCAGAGGTTCACATCAGTGTAGGTCATGCCACTGGAGCTGTAGAAATTGATCAAAGTACAGCATTCAGAACAAAATAATTTTGGAGAGGGGGTATTTTACCTCTATCTCAACTGGTCTGGAACTGAATTGTTTCCTTGTACTTTCCATGTTTTGCTGTAATGCTTTTCCAAACAACTCCCTCTCTTTTCAGACTGCTGTACTGTTGAACACTGTATAAAGTGTTGGGATGGTTAAATTGTCAAATCACTAGTCCACACTGCCAATTGAAGCTCTTCTCATATTCTGGAGGTTCCTCAAAAAACACAGTATTTCTGACATGGAGTCCTCGTTTTTTGAGAGTTCTTCTTCAATCTGCATAAATCCCCCTTTATTCCTCCTCTCTGCCTCTGCTTTGAGCAGCCTCTGGTCCATTTACAAGATTAGTTTCCTCCTGCAACTGCCAATCATTCCCTTCTGACTGTATTTTCATTTTGCTTTCATTCTCCACTTGGTCTGTACACTCTTAAGTTTTCCTCCCTTCCTCAGAAGAGACAAGATAATGAATTTATTTTCCTTGAATAATCTTAGTCCTGTCAGTTTTAAGTGGAAAACCAAAATTTGTTTGATCTGTATTGCAGCACGTGGTCCTGCCTGCATACTACTCTAGAGATAAACCCACTTTAGTATCTCAGATCTGTGACTTTTCTTTCTCTTACCCATTAAATAATTATATCTGATTCTCACTTTGGTCTTGTCCTCTGAGTCTAGAGGGCCGCTGACATCCGCCTAAGTATCCACATCCTTACTGGCTCCCTCAGCTTGACATTGAGGATGTTCATAATAATTTTCTGCCAGTTTATGCCTGGAAAAACAGGGTAACTGGCAGAGGATGCTCTTGTTCAGTCAACTCTTCTGGCTATGAGGGTTGTACGGTTTGTAAGGATAAAGCATGCCCACTTCTCATGCAGACATAGTACAAGTTTTAAAAAAAAAACCAAGCAAAACTGAAGTATTTGTAGCTCCAGTGGAATTCAGGCCAATACTGTCCACAGGGATTGTATATCCAAGGAACCATTTAAGCTAATGCCAGGAAAAGTGTGGCTTGTTCCTCTGCTGTGCTATGTCAGCAAATAGGAGGTTGGCATTTGTCATTGTGGACTTTATGAAAGTGCTTATTGTAGCTGTTTCTCTGGCTGATTTGAATTTTTATTTTGTTTATTAGGTGTAGAGTGTGAGTGCCCAGGCTAAATGCTGTTTTATATAAAATCTCAATGAGATTAAATCCTCTTGCCATTCTGTAATTAATTTCAAGGATATTGTGTTGCTTTCCCAGAGAACTTGTGGTGATCTCTAGATGTATCCGTGGTTACAGAACAACTCTGGATTGAAACAGTGAGGGATGTGTTCTGTGTGAGATACTGTGGGGCAGTTAAAGGTGCAGAGGTCCAAAAAAAGCATTGAGTGCTTTGAGTAGATCATCTTTAAGAGAACTGAGTGACTTCTACCCTACCAGCTCCAGCATCACATTCCTGCCAGTGCAGATCCGCTGGGCACAGCTGGGAGACTGAACAAAACAGCAGATTTGTGTTCAGCCAGTATTACTTCTGCTGCAATAGTTAGTTTTCACTCTTGTCGTAAACAGAAACCCTTATAGACTAATTACCAGATGAACTGCAGCAGTAGCACTAGTTCCCTGAAGGCTGCAATTGGCATTTGCTTTCAAAGCTGTGTAAAGAGGATCTTCTAGGGATATCATTCATTTTTGTCTTTTTCTAGCATTACTTGTGAGAAAGGGCAAATGAGCCCACCTGGAAAAGGAAGTTCAATTGTCTGGCCTATTTTTCTGAATAGCACACAGAGCTGTAATCTCACCTTGAGGGAATGCACACCATCTTTATGCCAACTGGCTTGGGCAATATGGAATTTGTTGGTGCCAGGAGTTCTCGAACGGATGTAGCTACACAGTGTGAATGTACTGCACTGGATAAAGCACTGTCTGTACTTTTCTTCCCAGTGTCAAAGAAGGGGTGGCAATGTTGTTGCTGTAAAAAGCTCTAGTCAAGATAAAACCGCATTGTTCATGCGCTTAAAATTTACTGCAGTTTAACCATTTCTGTTTGATTTCCCCACTGTGCATACCTTTATCCCTGGGTGAGTGTGTCCAGTTCCAAGTCACTTCAAAACTTTGGAATTGGGCTCTGTTGATGTAGAATAAGAACATTCAGGCAAAGGTTAAATGAGGGATAATTAGCTCAACTCTAAATTCGCTCTGTGCATTAATCTGGATTGACTCAAGTGCAGTGACAAGTTCTCAGTTAATTCAATTGCCAGAGAAAGGTACTGATTAAAAATTAACATTGTGTTGAAAAGGTGTTCAGTAAGGGGAGTTCAGACAGAATCAGTGTGTGAATGCAAGAGAAATCCAGTGCTTGACCTTTTATTCCTGCCTTCTCTTGAGACTGCCAGCAAGAATCTTAAGTGCTCCCTTTACGGTTGATTTTGGTGGTGTGAACACCTGCCTTTTAACAATTAGAATAAAACTCACAAGCTCATTTCCTGGAAGGCAGGAGCTATCAGATGTAATGACTACAGGTTTTATTGATCTGATGGAGAGGATTTGGAGTGCTAACACACAGCCTGGAGTTTCCATGGCCGAATAAAAATCCCTGAGTCCCTGAAGTCCTTTGCACAAATGAATTTTTCCTCTTTTACGGACCTCTCTGAAATCAAGATGCATGTCTCTGAAGACTGAGCTACAGATTTCCCCTAAATGTCTTTACAAAGTCTTTTTCAATAGTGATTTTTTTACTTTGTTCTGTATAGGTGGAAACCCCACTTGACAGCAACACTGAAATCTCCCCTGGCCTAGTTTCTGTTCTCAGCAGCACAAGTTAAAGTATGCTCTTGAACACAGTTTTATTTCTGCTCTTTCCTGGTTCCCTGGAAGAGCCAGAGACCAAACAAAAACAACTTCATATCAGAGATGTAAAAAGTCAAGCGCAGAACTTTCTCTGTAGGGGCAACTATCTGTTCTTCACGTGAAGGATGTGGGTAAACAGCTCTTGATATGAAAGGTGCCTTCTTTCATGTACCCAACATTCACCAGTTATTAAAGATTGCTGGAGAACAACAAAGTGTTACTTGAATCCCTTAAAATGATGGCTCTTGAAGGCTTCAGTGGTAGCTGCAGTTGCTTGTATATCCAGAGTTAAGGATATCTGCCCTCCTGTGCATGGAGGGGTGTTTTAAGGGCAGCTCAGAACAGGATCTCTCCCAAGTAATAGTGCAATGTGCTTGTAGCCTGTTTCAGTCTTTGAGCAGTTAACCAGAAGTAAGAAGTCTTTCAAATGTACAAAATCTGTGCTCCTTGACTCTGCTCTGGCCAGTCTTCTGCTGAAGAAGACTTTTAAAAATCACAGTCCCTCCTGGTTGCTAAATTTGATGTTCAAGGACTTGTGTCACAGTCCTTGCTAATACAGCTTTGTATGTTGAATTGTCATGTCTTATACACTAAATTTGGGGGATTGTTTGGGTTTTGTTTCATGAAGATTGAGAAAAAGAATTCCATTAGAAGATGGAATATATATTTGTTTTTTGTGAAATATTTTTTGCCAACAGAAATTACAATAAAATTCTTGAAGAAACAGTACCCACCTGAGAGGTAACCAAGCTAGCAGGGCTGTTGGCTGCTAACACACTAATCACCTACTTAATGTTAATTCATGGCAGTACAGGAATGATTAATGGGAGGCTTTACAAACATAGGTGTCTGGGTAGTACATGCATCCCGTGTGTGCGAACTACGTGGTGCTGATCTCTGACATGGGCAGCCGTCCAAAGGAACAGTAGGAAGAACCTGATGTTGTTGAACTACTGGGCATTCAGTGGTGCCACTGTACTGTGCCTTTTTTTATCCTTGGAAATAGAGCAAATAAAGGCTCTCTACAGAGAGGAAGCCCAGTTGAGTTGCTTGGAATTCAGGCACAAAGAATCCAGAGGAATTTTTGCACTATTGAGAATGGCAGCCTGGTAAAACAGTGGGTTTTGAAATAGAGCTCTTTTGGATTAATAAGGGAAGCCTTTATGCAAAGTATTACCGTAATTGCAGGCTCATGTTCTGATTGCCTTATTGGGGGAGACACATCCTCAATGGCATCTTTGTCTTACAATGGAAAGAGATAGAAAATAAGCAACTAAAGCAGACTTACTGAAATGCCACAAATCTGAGCATTCAGCTATGCACTTCTAGCTAAGATTGTTGGTTAGTTTTTGTATTTAAAAAAAAAAAAATTATTATTGCTGCAGTCTGTACTTGCTTTGTGGTATGGCCAGACTACTGACAAAAGAAAAATTTTCTCTTTTTGTTTCAACTGTGATCTTCTTTTCTCTCTTCCTGCTTCTCACCCTAAAGCAGTCTTTTATGAATGTGCTCATACAAATTAGAGGTTAATTACCCCTGTTGTGTTCTTGGGATCCTTGTTATTCCAATGAACCTTGTAAAGAAATACTACAGAATCTGGCACTGGTAATTTCAAAAATAGATGGACTTTGCTCTGACTGGGTATCAGCTGATATTCTAGTTGTGAATAGTGTCTTTTTTTTTGAGCTTTATGAGAATGAAAACCAAACCTCTTGCTCCCTATTTTGTGGCCTAGTGCCACCTAGGCATGGGCAAGTCCACCATTAAATTCATATCTCCCAGGAACAAGAAGATCCTCTGGGGAAAATCAGCAGACATCTTTTATATAGTGATAAGGAAATATATTTTCAAAAGAAAACAGCTTGGGTTTTTCCTGTAATACCTCATAACAGCAGTCTAATATTAGTAGAAGATTAACATTATTCAGTCATTTAAATGTCAAATCTTTATGGCAAAACAGCATAGATTTTGAGTTAAATCTCAAAGACTCTTGCTTTCTAGCTCTGTGTGTGTGTCTGTGTGTTGCTTAATCTCCCTGGCCAGTATAGGGGATGTTGTGATCTCCTCGTTAAAGACGTCACACTGAGAAGATTGGAGTAGAGGAATAAATAGAACAAGTGCTAGAAAGCCAAGCAGCTCATCTTGGTTGAACTAAAATGCACTCCACACAAACTGCCTTCCCCATAGATTGGTTTCTCCTAAATAAAACTCAGTTCCCATTTTGCAGAGTATGTAACCAGCTCATTTGAAGCTCTGCTAAGCAGGTTTGCATCCTTTTCTGAAATGTTGTTTTACCTCATTGTGCAACTCGGTAGCCAGTTGTAACTTTTTACAAGTTACTCCTCTGGTGGAGAAAGCAGACAAGGGCAATGGCTCCCAGAGGGCAAAGAGCCTCAGAATTTAGCTGGGGAGGTTCAGTATGGAGCTTGAGCACTTTAAAGTTCTGCTATATCTGGGCTGGCTGTGTGCAGCCCCATCTCATTATCATTAGCCTATATTCCTGGCCTGTGCACCAGAGTTAATCTGGACAGGGGCTGCCAGATCTGTCCAGGCTGATTCTGTGTCTCCAGGTGCCAGGGGTACAGTCACAGTGTGTGTCTGTGAGACAGGTCTGCTGCTTCTCCTTGGAACTGGCCTCTGTGGAGCAATTGTGCTGTCAGGCGTTCAGACACCCTTCACGAAAGGAGATCCAAAAACCCACAAATACATGTTTCTTCATGGCATTTTGTGAAAGGAAGAATGGAGCCCAATGTTTAAGAGTTCAGCTACAGGTAGATAGCTGAGACTTGAAAGATTGCCCACTAAAATGTCTAATTGTTTGTGATAATAAATTGCATAAAAAGAATTGTGCATTGCACAGGAATGAGTGAAAAATGAGTCCTTGCCCATACTCAGCAGGATCTGCTGAGGCTGGAACTTCTGGAAAGTTTTTCAAGCAAAGTTAAGTTAGGAAAAGCTAGCTGCTGGAACTTACTGCTTTTTTCCAGAAGTTTTTTTTTTTTTAATTGCAGCACTGTGCTTAGTCTTTGTCCTCCTCTGATCCCAATAGATTCTGAAAGAATGTAATGAAAAAAGGAAACAAGGCAGGATGCGACAGGGCGGACATTTCCACAGAGTGACTGCTTGCAATCCAACTCTGGGAAGCTTTAGTGGATACAGAAACAACTAATCCCAAAGTATAGTTCCATTACAGTACAGTGCAAGGGAGTATCTCAGTGTCACAGGATCCCTGTAGAGCTGGTCGGGTGGCATTTGTTCTGAAAGCACAACTCTGCCTAGCACAGAGTTTATTTTTAGTATTTTAACCAAACAGCTTCAAGACTTGGAACTTTCTCTAAACTTTAATTACTCAACCACTGTCATCCCGTGTTCAAGGAGTCTGACTTGAGGGTGCTGATGAAGTGAAGGTGGTACCAGGCTGTTTGGACTTAAGCAAAATGTGTTTATATTGGTTCATCTCTAAGAGTCCTTTAGACTCATAGTCCTCTCTGAATGTCATTCTGTGCAAAATTGATGGTCTCTTTGTACAAAATGGAGCCTGCCTGTCCGTGCCAGCAGTGAACAGCCATAGCATTTGTCCCAAGAGTTTGTCCTTTCAGATCTACTGCTGGCTGCCTTTTGCAGAATTATTGCTGCAGTTCCTGGAGCTGGCAGCTTTGAGGACAGTGTGAATACATGGAAAAGTGCTGTGTTTCCACTCATTCCCTGGGCTCTCTTTTGCACCTAATGAAATATGGAAGGAAACCTTGTCGGTTAAAGCATATTAGAAACTTTGTATCAGGGGCATCACTAGTTTTTAGAGTGGTGGAGATTTTTTAGCTTACTTTTGGCTACTTGCCTTAAATCAGCAAAAAAACAACCTGTGATGTTGAGCATGACCTATACACTGAATTCATTGAAGTACTTTGAGCTCAAAATATACTTGAGTGTCCAGACTTAGAAAGGAAAAAGAAAAGAAAATTTTCACAGGAGCTCTAGTTGAATTCATATGAACTAAGGCAGGAACAAATGCTGTATTTTCCCCCATGACTTTCCTATTTTGTATTTCTGGTGATTTTTAAAGTTGTCTTAAAGAACAAGAATATTATTGATAAGTTTCAGAGGCTTACACATTTTTCTAGTTTAGAACCATTTTGCTTCTATTATCAGAGTCAATACAGCCATTTTGCTGTCCTGCTTTAATATGGCATTTTAGACACTAAAAAGTGCTTCTAATTCTGCAAGCAGTCCTCTTTATTTCCTTCCTGCTCCCCACTTCCATTAGTAATGCTTGGCAGTGATTCAGAGCTACCCTGCTTTTGAGATAGACTGACTGAGAAACCAACAAAAGCAAGAGAAACAGAGTGAAGGAAACCACTGTCACCCACCCCACAGCATGATTGCAGCAATCTGTGCTCCTGCAGTCACTCCAAGTTACAGTAAGAGTTTCCATCAGCTGGGGAGCACAGTTCATGGCTGCCTAAAGAGAGAGGCAGTATTGTGTGTTGAAACACAAGTCTCGAAGCCAAACACCTCCTGAGGTGTCTTTCCTCTTGCTGATTCGTTGTGTGCCTGTGGGCAAGTCTTCATGCTTATTTCCCAGTCTCTACAACAGGCAGTTATTATTAAAAAGCTACTTTGAGAACATGAGTTGAAGTTTTTGAAGCACAGGGTAGTACTAGGTATGGTTTAAGTTATTGATCAGTGAGCTGTACTGTATTGCCTGTTATGGGGAGCATCCTGTCTCTCCAGGTAATTGATGGGGTTTGCCTCCTATCTGGGGTGGCCCTTGGTAGATGACAATGACAATATGAAGCTGTGCAAACTGCTGGCCCAGTTCATGCCAAAGCCGAATCTCTCACCAATTTCCAATCTGCTTATCTGTTCTTAGAAGTGCATGATATACTAATGCTTCCAGTAAATTACATATTCTTCTAAAATACACAAAACTGATAAATCTGTGGACTGTCAGAAGTAGTCTTTGGAGCTCAATAGGCAGGTGTGCTAGAGAGCTCTGTAAGAGAGACATGAAATGGAAGGAGAGAAAAAAGAAATTAAACATTAATGGGAGGAAAAAGCACATAGTCACTACATGAGCACAGGCAGTTGGAAGTCATGGAGGCTTTCTGTGTTGTCAATTGCTTATTTTACCAGGGGGACACTTTCAGCCCCTGATATTGCTTGGAGTTGGATGGATAAATGGAACAGCGGGGGACCTGCTGATGCTCAGCTTTGCCATTCTCAATAAACATCACTTTGCTCAATAGAGAAATTATTGCAGAGGCCTTCAAGGAACAAAGGCCACAAGCAGTGCTGATAAAACTGCCTCTTTAGAGCCTTTTAGGTTTGCTTTTTCTCCACTTTGCACACAAGGCTACAGGTCATTCAAGTGAAACTGTATGAAAATGCCAGCTAAGCAGCCATGTTTATCCCTTTTAAAAATTTGGTCAAAGAAGTCATTGTTCCTCTGCTCAGGTCTGTGCCCTTTCAATATGGGGAAGTGTGAAGATCCTTTTAGACATAAAAAATCCAGTGCTCTAGTGTTGCAAAAATGACATGAAATCAATCCAAGCTTTCTTTTATAAGGAAGCCAATATAATGTGTATTTTAAAACAGTTGAATAATTGTATAAAATAAAGAGGCGTGTTGAGGTTTAAAATGCCTCATTCCATTAAAGCTGATTTTTTGCATGACTGTCGTGACGTCAGCTCTAAAGAACAATAGTCCATAACGATTTACAGGGAGATAAATTCCTTTGAGGGCTTCTAGCTGCAACCTTATCTATGAAAATGGAGTTATGCACCAGAACCCCTTGATAGGTTGTTTCCATGAAACTCCCTCTAGTTCACTTATTGCTGAGAACCTTGAAATGTTACCATAATAGCTCAGCTGTGAAGAAATTATTGTTTTGAAGTAGTTAAAACAAAATAAAGTTATTTCAATTGCTGAATCACTTCCAGTGTTCACTTGCAGAGAGGAAAATTGTTTGATGTGCTAAAATTAGAAAGTGGACAAACCAATTCCAATTGTTTTGGAGTTTAAAGAATTTAACTTAAATTTATGCCTTCTGGTTGTGGCTTCTCAAGCTGTCCTGCAACCTGTCTTAACTTTTGATATAGGCCCGGCATCTTCTATAAGGAGGTTTCAGTGTTTCAATTGTATTTTTGGTTTCCCTTGTATACATGATGCCTCTATTAGCCTTCTTCCTAGTTGCATTCAGTTTTGTTCTTTCCACTGAGCTACAAGCAACCTACTTTAAAATTACATTCTGATAAAGCCCCATGGATTTTAAAGGTCATATTCTTTTCTCAGCTGAATACATCATTCCCATTGATTCACCTGCTGTTTCTGCAAACTCATAGTATTACTGATGACATTAATTATGTTAATATTCAAAGGCTTCTTAGCACAAGCTCTGGCTTTTCTAACATGCTAATTTTTGAGATGCATTTAAAATGCAGGGAAGATGGGAGGAGTTGGGTGTTACTGCACTGGAAAAGAGAAAATAATTTTCTTTGTGCAATTTGTGGTCCTGCAAGGAAAGATGTGTTTTTCCAAGTTATTGATTGTTTTACTACCTAGATTGTAAAGCAATCTCCAGATGTGATCACATGTTGTTTTTCCTGCTGAGGCATTGGTATAAAGGAATTCTGTCAAGGCTATTGAGATAAATCAAAGAAAAGCCTAAAAAACACAGGCAGCAGAAAACACATAAAACCACTACACTGCTTCAGCTTGCTTTTATTTTGGCACTGTTGTCTGGTTCTAGGAACCATTTTAACATCTGTCTCTAGAGGAAAGAAAGCATATTTCTGATAGTAGCAAACAGATCTGGCACAAAAGGCAGCTTGCTCCTTCTGACAGGGGAATCTGCCCCATAAGCCAGTGATATGTGTAGAGATTTGATTTGGAGCTTATTCCCACTTTAAACAACATTATATTCATTGTACCACAAGTACATTTTGGGTTTTACTTTAATTTTTTTTTGTTAGGGATCTCAAATCTTAGGGTATGGGGGGTTTTTTTGAGATTAGAAGTGATTTAATCTCTCTGGGTTGAGTTTAGTTCCCAGAGATGTGCCTGGCATGCTCTCCAGAAGCCTTTTCTTATAGCCTTTGCTGGTGTGCTGGGGTAACAGGGCAGTCTCCTCATCTGCTGCAGGCAGGAGCTGCTCGGGAGTGTCACACGCTGTTGCTTTTGTCTGAAGAAATCAAAGGTTACTTGCAAATGCCTGAACTGGTTCGTATTTCTCATCACTGACAAAAATTGCTGGACTTTGTAAGAGTTTAGCTTCTTCAAGACTAGACTTCTGTGGACAGAGATGTAAACCTTGACGCAATAGCGTCTACATCCCTGGTCCAGCTGTTTGCAAACCACTATAATTTATTCTTTTTTCCCTTTTTCCCTCCTGATGACCCTTAGCTTCATTTTCAGTAGATCTGTTACACTTTCCTTTAAAATGTACATGTATTTATTTCTTGCTCCTTCGGTTTGAGGAAGAGAGAAAAAGTCAGTGAAATGGAACCCTGGTTTAGTTTGCAATACTGGTGGGTATTACCAAAGAAAAAGAACACGTTCTCTCACCCTGCTTGCCCATGCTGGACACTTCTCCTTCCAGACTCTAGGAGCTCTCCATCTTCATTATTTTCATTCATGTACCTGCTTTTGTTAAGACTGTTGTAGGTGTCACAAATTCTGATTTAAATATTTAAGATTTGAAGAGATTTCACTCTGAATGTTTTCAGACAGTTAATTGCCAACAGTGAAAACTAAAAGTTAACTAACTTAAAGCAAACTCTGCCTTATTCTGCTGCCTGATGTCACAAGGATGCTGTGGAGTAGAGATGGATGTTAGTTGTTCATTTTGATGAAAATACTGAATAATATTTGTGTCTTTCAACCTAAACTGTTTGAAGGCACTGATGTTTAAGTGGATACAATTTTTGTTCGCAAATGCTGGATGTGGGTTTACTTCATTTCCAGTGTTTGTAGAGATAAACAGGTTCTATACTTCTCTAGTTTATTGGCATCCCTTTGCAGCTGATCTGGCTGTGAATGGACTTAGGCTGCAGTTTTGTTATAGACTTTCACAGTAAGCCTTGCTAAGTTAAAATACATTCTGAAGTTTAAGCAGGAAATTCTTGGTGTGAACATAGCTCAGCTTCAAAATGCCCCAAGGTGCAGGGAGAATGTGACACACAGCAGGCAGTACTGGAACTTCACTCCAGGACCACCCTACTGCCCAGTGGGAATGGTCAGAGCTCTGTCTACGTAATACAATAGAAGGGAGTAATATTAACTTCTGCCCTTTTAGCATTATTTTCTGTTACAGCTAAGGTAAGGTTGGCATGGTGTGCAGTAACTTGTGTAACTGTCTTTCCAAATATGGGCCAAGAGCAGCTTAAGCCAGAACTGTCTGGTGGATGTTAGATGGAAATTCCTTGTGGTGACACCAGATCTGTGCAGGCACACACAGAGATGTAAGGCAGAAAGTATAAAGGGAGGTACAAAGTATACAGGTATATGATATTGTGCTGATCTTTTTGCTGTGATGCTGTAGCTGTTAAATATATCCCTCTGATTACATAATTTGCTGTGAAATGACTTTGTTGGTTGCTGAGGATTTTTGCTGCATTTTGTCATGTGGTTCACATTAATCTGTGGATCTCCCTGGCTTCTGTTGCACAGCAATTTGTTCTGTACAGACTTTAAAAGCAGGCTCTTTTACAGCAACTGAAGGAGTGTCAGGAGTGCTTTGAAGGGATAATTGGCTTCCTTCCATTTGAGGATTTAATAGAGCACCTTTCCAGTCCCCAGCACCTCCCATCATTTGGAGAAGCACAGTAACCCATATCTTGTGCATCAGTCCAGGAAAGTTGGTTTATAATAGATGAGTTTTTTAAAAGTTCTGCTCCTGTAAGAGCTGTCAGAGCATGTTTTCGGTCTAATCAGGAACTCAAGAAAGTGTGCTGCTTTCTGAAAGCAGGAGAAGTTGACAGTACTGTACCCAAAGGCTCCAGTAATGTGTGAGGAATAACTTCCAGTTTTTGTGTGTTGGTATTCCTGTTACTACACAGAATGGATGGATGCTCGTTCAGTAGACAGGATTTTGCACTAGATTTCATCCTTAGGCTAGGAGGAACACTGCCAGCATATGTACTTGTGGTTTATTAAACAGCAGACAGCAGCATTTCTCTTGAGTGTGAACAGAATGAATTCAAGGACCTGAATCAGCAGCACGTCTGTGCATATGCTTTAATTTAAGCACACAATTAGGAGTTCTGTGGAAGTTGTAATAAAAAGTGAGATGAGAGATGGCAAAGATGACAGGATGGATGGACTGAGTGGAGGAGAAGCATAAGGCCATTTAGGTGGTCTACTTTTTAGTCCCATAGTTTAGTAGTTACTTTGCATAATTTATATTGGTCCTGATTCCTCAGACTCGACTGAAACAACTGAGATGCAAATATTCTTCTGGGAAAATATGTCTGATAAAAATATAATCCCTGAAGTTTGATCTTGTAAGGTAATGTGCTTGCCCATGTCATGACTGCCTGCTTGTGTCTGCTTTTCATGACAGATCATGTAAAATCAGGAGTGAAGGTTGGTAAGTCTAGATCAGAAGCTTTTTTGGGTCTACAGCAGAGATTGTTGTCTGAATTGTTTAGGGCTTTCAGCTCCACCTTCTCCCAGAGGACAGGTCTTATTGACATGTAGTTTTTGAGATGCTGTTTGCACCTGGCATGTAGTGAACTGTTTTTAATGTTGCATTTCATGTGGAAAAAAAAAAACAACCTGGCAAAGATGGTAAAAGGCCTTCCTTCTAGGAGTGGTTATGAACATTAGCCTTGTTTTTATTATGAAATATAAGAGTACAGCAGTTCCTGAGGTTTTAGAATGGTGTAGACAGCAGGGAATAAAATGAAAAATGGATCATTTTAACAGAAGAAATGACACCTACTGTTTGCCACAGCCTTTGAGATATTAAAGAAGTGCTAAACATTAAAACATACAAATAATAGTCAGGGAGATTGAGGCAAAACTTCTTTTAACTCCATACTACTTTAATGATAAATTTTGTTTGTACTCATTCCCTTCCTTCAAGGCTACTCTTAATTACAAGTGTGGTAATACAAGGCAATCTTTTGCAATGCTAAAGCACTGAAAGATAAGGATGTACATTTTGATTTGTTTGAACCAAGTGATCTCTATGATAGATACAAAAAAGAAAGAACTTCTGACAACAGAGGTATTCAAGAAAGCAAAATTTGGATTTAGAAATGCACAAACCATTCCCCTTCATCAGGCTAAGCAAAGTAGGTCTGTGAGGAAGCTAATTCATGTCATGTATATAAAGCAAGTCAAGTTCCAGCTACTACAAAGCTTTTATGTAAGACTTTGCTGACCCAATAGGTGGTAGAATATAAATAGATCAACAGTACACCCTTCCTTCTGCTGTTCTACCTAATCCTTTCTTGCCTTCAGGATTGAAGAGTATTTGATCTATTGAGTCTTAAATCAGACGGTGTTTCCAAAAAAAACCCCCAACCCACAAAAATCCAGGTGAATGAAAATTTGATGGTGTAAGAGTGAGAAACTGAATTAGGAATACACCACTGTTCCTAATTTTTTTCCCCCATATACAAACTTCACAAAGCTGGAACTGTCTGGCTTCCTGCTTGCTCTTAGCTACCCCTGTCAAGTGGCTTAACATGAACCTCTTCAAAAAGAGTAATTGTATTAAACCACTATTAATTTACTTTCTCCTTTTCAATAATGCTTAAAATGCCCTCGTCATCCTGCCTCCAGGTCTCCACTGCTGCTCAGGAGGTGGAGCACTCTTTATTTTTAGTAACAATATCTCTCATGCTGGGGTGGAAGAATCTTAAACCACTTAAACACATTAGAAGATAATAGTGCGTGTGGGTTTGGTTCAAGATCTGCATTTTCTTCACTCTAGGGTATGTCCTAGTACCAGCCTTCCTATCCAAGATGACAGAAATAGTGTGATAAGCTGCTAACTAGGTAAGCAGTACAGCTGCTGCTTTGTCAGGTATTCCCTTGTCAAGAAATCACTTGTGATGGGGTTTGCCTCTTTTTTTTTTTAAATTCCATTACAGTTAAGTTTTATACATTATCTCAGTTTTGACTTAAATGCCTGTTTCTTTGTAAACATTTATTTCTTAAAAAGAATTAACTTCTTGTACATGAAGTGTTTTTTCCAATAAAAAGAAATTGTGTTTGTGTGTGTGCTTTTAAAATCTGATGGTTTGTTCTTCCCTTTTAATAATGCTTAGTTACTGGGAAAAAGCTTGTGAACTGGCTAGTGTATTCTGATCCCTTTAAATATGTCTGGGTCCACATGTTTTAACTCTTTGTATACACTCTGATTAGCAGGCTGATTTTGTTTTTCATTTACAGAAGTTGGAAAAGCATGTCCTGAACCAGCACATGGACTTGTCAAGGTCAGAAAGCCTTTGGCTACATTGACATTAAACCTTTATTTATTTGATAAGGAATTCACACAGGCTAGCAATGTTCGGATTGTTTAAATACAAGATACTTTCTGGGAACTGTGGCATGCATTGCTGCATGCATGAGGCATGGTCTCATCAGCAGGGGTATAGCCTTGAGCTTTTTATTTATTCTTCATCTGGAATTTGACAGTCATAATACAAAGCATGGAGCAGGCTGTCCTGCATGGATTTACTTTTACATTGGAATGTCAATAAACAAAATAAAGCCATATAGCACTTTATAGATGTCCAGCACCCCAAATGTTAACATACATTTTAAATGTTAACATTGTTCAGCACAGCAACATAACTTGTATCATCTTTCTTGGACTGGACTGAGAGAGAAATCCTGATAAGGAAAAGATAAGAGGTCAGTAGTATACATAAGTGTTTTCTCTCACCAGTAGTAGTAGGTCACTAACACTCTCTAACTGTGTATTTCAAGTAAGGATGATAATTAAGCTGTCAAGCTACTTCTCACTGAAGGGCACTTCTAATATAATACTTTTGAAAATGATAAATGTGATTTTAGAGTGCTCCAAAAATTGACAAGGGAAGAGGGATGGGAAGGGAAGGCAAGGCAAGTCATGGCAAAGAAAAGGAATTATGCATTAGTTAAGAGTACTGATACAGCAAGTGGGAGGCTGGATCAGTTCCTTTGCAGTACTGGATTTGCTATCCTGGTCAGTGTTTCATTTCCAGTTCAGAGGAACTTAGCTGGTGCTCAGTTTGGCACTGCACAGTCTGTGGCCAAACCTGGGAGCTCAGAACTCTGACTGATATTGATAGTGAACAAATAGCAAGTAAATACTTCTGAGGGGACAATTTTTTAAAGGTAGTACAGGTTTTTATAATCAAGTGCCCAATTTACTAAATTACTGCTCAGCTAATAGTTAAGAGTGTTTGTGTG
Source organism: Oreocharis arfaki (assembly GCA_013398015.1). Classification (NCBI taxonomy): domain Eukaryota; kingdom Metazoa; phylum Chordata; class Aves; order Passeriformes; family Paramythiidae; genus Oreocharis; species Oreocharis arfaki. The sequence goes on along the minus strand of VZRR01007906.1, from coordinate 20,246 downwards.
GTAGAGTGTCTGGAAGATAAATGAGTTTGTCAGTGAGATGCTCAGATTGTCTAATTTGTTATTTTCCCCTCGTACATGGCATTTGATGGATGGCACACTGCTTTCTATGCAAATAGCGTCACCCTGGCTAGTTTGTATGTTTGTGTGTGGGAAGATGTATGGAAAAATGGTGGATTTTTTTGACATTTTAAATTACGGTTGCGGCAGTTGCATCCTGCAGGTTATGTTGGCTGAGGACTTCCACTTTTTCAGCCAGCACCACATGAAATGCCCAGCCCTGCTGCAGTTCTTCTTGCCATTCTGCTGTTCATTTTCTCTCTCTAACTTGCCTGCCAGCCCCTGTCTCTCTTGGGTTGCTGGCTGGGGAGAGAGCTCCACTTGGCAGCTTCCTGCTAGGATATGAAGGTGCCATACGGGGCCCTCAGAGGATGTTTTTTGTCTTCTGCCCCTTTCTCTTTTACCTTGATCCTGGAACAAGTGGTAGATACCATGTGTTTAGAACAGGCCTAGAAGGACATGGGCAGGCTGCACTATGTTCCCCCTTCCCATGCTCCAAGTTGTTGCTAAGTTTTGTGTGAGCACATTCCCTTCATCCTTTCAGTGAGACATGGAAAGTCTGATCAGCCTTCAGCAAGGGAAAGACTCCTCACATCTCTGTTGAAGCAGCCATTTTCCCTTCCCCTCCTCCATGCACGTAATTTTAAAACAAATATTACCCGGTAATGCAGTATTTACTAAAGCATCTGTTTCTTCCTGGGAGCTCTGGAAAAATGTGATCGATGTGATGAATTTGTGTGAGTCTGCCTGGAAACTGTGTGTGTTAGAGGATGAGTTCAATATGCAAATCTCCAACAGCTCCTATTTATACCTATGTCAAGGTCCATACTGTCCCTCTTCTGTCTCTCCACCTCTCCAGCCAGTTCCTTGAGCAGTTGTTGTAGGCAGTGCTGAGTACGAAGGGTGCGCTGCCATAAAGCAGCCAAGGGAGCATCATCAAGCTTTCCTTCCTGGAAAGGCTCTGGTTTGTGTGGCCTCATCCCACAGATCCTGCTCTGTTCAGTCTGGCATTGACACTGGTGAATTGTTGGAGCCACCCTGAGGAGCTGTGGAGCAGGAGGGCCTAAGGCTTACGGATGGCTGTGTCCCTGCTCAGGATGGCATCAGGCAGGTGCGCAGGCTCCTTGTTCTGAGCTGTCAGTGTCGGAGTTATCCTGTGAGAGAGATTTTTCAAAGGTGTGCTTAAGATCATTATTAACTGTCCCTTTGGAAATATGAATATTTCCTACTTGCCTACGGATTTATTGACTAATTCACTGATCTGGGCATTTTGAAAGCTGGCATAGCCTCACTTGCTGAGAGTGAAAAGACAAGATCTCTCTTTGCTTAGCACTCAGCAGCTGAAGAATTCCCATGAGTGGCAGTTATGAGGTCAACAGCAATAGAACAACCCTTGATATTAATACTTTGTAAGCTAAGAAAATGAGCTCAATTGGATGGTTTTTTTTTCTCGTGTTACGTAGAAAGGACTCCTTTTCCTAGCGTTTTTCAAATGCTGCAGAACAGCAATTGTTTGTGTAGAATTATCTGTTATTGTTAGCAATGTTCTTGCTTCTCTGCAGCACAGTGACACTGCCTTTATCCTTTAGAAGCAATGGAAAATTATAAATGAGGTTAACAGGCTTCAGTCTAAAGGGAAAAGTGGCTGTACAACTCTTGTTGCATTCATTCTGCTCAGGGGTTGGTTTGTTCATTTATTCTTGGGGAAAAAGCATCTCTTTTCCTTGGCCTCCCAAGAATCAGAAACCATGACTGAAACTCAGCTGGAGTAGCCTATTTCAGAGCTCAGCAAAGAATACTACACACAGCATTTAGGGATATAGATAGCTTGTTTTCCTTATTTGCTTCCCAATCAGAAATTGGATGAACCTTCGGGATGCAGAAACAGGGAAAATCCTATGGCAAGGAACAGAAGATCTGTCTGTACCTGGAGTGGAACATGAAGGTATGGTGTGACTTTATTGTGCATTTGGGGCTGGGTGGTGCTGCATGTCTGGGTCACCTGAGTTGCAAACATACCCCTGCTTTGAAGGACAGATGTCACCTTTGTCACTTGGGCAAATCCTAACACCTCACTGTGCCTCACATTTTCATCACAAATAAAACAGGAACTGTCCTCTCCATCAGAGGACCTTGAGGAATTAATTAAAACATACTCTGGCCTGAGATTAATGCCCATTGTCCAAGGAGTAGTTGAGACCTTATCTGGTGCACAGTTCACTCATCCATCTAGAAGATGGATGACTGCAAACTGTAGCAGATGCAGAGGAGAGCTATTAGGAGAAGCCACTGAAAAGATTACAGATGGGAGGATGGTCTTCCTTGGGAGAAGAGACGAAAAAAGCAGTTCTTGTATGTCATAGCTAGAAAAGAAATCTGGAGTAGATTTGTTATGCTCAATAAATAGCCTGAGAAGCGGGGGAGACACCCAACAAAGCAGGGAGATCTGATGGTGAATTAAAAGGTGTGGGAAAATGCAGTTTTGGTGTAGTCCTGCAGCAGAAGCAGTGAGGGCAAACAGAACAATTGTTTTAAAATTAAGTCCGTGTGTGTCTTAAAGTCATTATATAGTACATGTGTGTGTGTGTTCTGTGGCCATTCAGGGCAAATCACAGTCTAGACATAGCAAACAAAGAACCAAATATACAGCAGAGTGAATAAAATATATTTTCTTTAAACAGGACTTCTATTTGCTTTTTAAACATGATTCTATTTGATTTAAGTACAAGTTTCTTTATAAAATGAACTCTTAAGTTTCAAATCATGATACTGTGTTACTACCTTAACTTACTATTACCACTTAGATGAAATAAAAACAATATTAATGTGGTATTGGGTTGCTGCCAAAGTCTTAACATTAAACTGCCTTAAGTAGTGAAAATCACAGCCTGAGCACCTGAAACTGGAATTGATCATCTAAACCAGCTTTTGACAGCAGGAGCTTTTCCAGCCACCTCAATTCAGTGACAGGGCATTCAAAACTGGGAGGCAATTTGGAAGGTGCAAATCTGTAAAGTTTGGTTTCTTCCAATATACAAGCAAATCTTGGAGTAAGCTGCTGAGGTGTAGCTCTTACAGAATCCCCACAGCCAGCTTGCATTCATGACATACAAATAGTCCTTTCATTATCTAAAAAAAGGTGTAGTTTGAAATGTGAAATCAGTTTGGCTAAGATAACTTGCTTTCTTATATGTTCCACATATTTAAGGTAGCTTTATTTAAACTAAATGAAAACATAATTATATGGATATTTTAATTGAATTTCAGTTTCCAACTAAACACAGTTGGACCCAAAATGACTTGCTTAGTAAATAAGAAATGTGTCATTCAACGCTTTTTAATCTAATCAGCATAAAGTATCTGACTAAATGTATGTTAACCAGGTAAGTGCTTAAATAAATGTGCCGGTATAGTACATCCTCAAGTTAACAAAAAGCAGTAGTAAATTTAGGCTTAAGTCTATGCTTACCTGCATCCCAGCATGTTTTAAAATGGACCTAACTGATGAGACTCAAACTTCCTTCTTTTCTGTCTTTTTAATAGAAAATAAAAAGAGAAATAAAAGTAAAATGAGCTTAAAATAAATAATTTTAATTAAAATTTTTGCTTGATGGTATAAATGTAAATTAAAATGTCTTAGATGTTTAAAGACAATGCAGTCCTACTTTTATTAAAAGTAACTATTTATTTGGTCATTTTACAATGTTAAAGCAAACATTCTCAGCAGTCTGTCTTGGGGATGAAGGAAATGAAATTACTAAATTGCAGAACAGTTTTAACAAGTCATTTTACACTTAACTGCAAAGGGATGTTTATCCACAGTGGTGTAGTCTGTACTGGTGAGGGCGGTAAAGGATGGTGCCATGCAGATTTCCATGGTGCAAAAAATCCCATAAAAATAATTAGAGGTCTTTTACATTTAAAACTCTTGCTTTACACTTTAATTTTCTTTTTAATCTTTTTTTTTTTCTTTTAGCAAACTGTGGGCTGTATACTTCTCCTTGGGGTAGGATGCTGGCTTACATTCCTTAAGCCTCCAGCTCTTGAAGTTGGTCTTATATCGAGGTTCTTCTCCATTAAACTGTTCTACATGAGATAGATTTGCTTGGAGTTTGGGAGACTCTTCCTGTTATTAAACACCAGCCTGCTCCCTGCTCATGGATGTTTTGATATGCTTTCCATTTTGGAACAGTTCAGCTCATAAAGCACATGCCAGCTGTCTTCCCTCCCCTCTTTATTTCTAATAAATTCACATGAAACATTCTCTAATAGGCAGGCAGGATTATGCACAATCACACCACTGAAGTATGACGGGCTTGGGAGAATTTTACTGTATTGACTCCCCCCCATATTCTCCTGGTTAGGACTCTTAATCAGTGCTCTCAAACTGTCCCTTCTCTTACTCCTCCACCTCTAAAAAAAAAATATTTTGTGAAATATCTATCAGGTACAGTTGGCCACTTGCTGTTGGTGTCTCACCCATTGCAAGCACCCAGAAACCTGGATTGTCAAATTGCTCTCTTAAACCTTCCAGTGTGGTTCTGGCTTTACAGCCAGGGCAGGTCTCAGTATTAAGGGAACAGGCATTTGCTTCCACGGGACACTTCCCAGACCTCTGAGATGGCTGAGGAAGTGGTGCTGGGCTGAGAAACACACAATTGTGGTTTGCTCTGGGGATGCACAGTCTGAACGGGAAGGAAAAGTGAGAAGGGCTAAGAGGCTTGGTGTTCTAAGCAGCCCTTCAGCTGCCTGTGATCTTCAGCACAACTCCTGAAGTAAAAATTTAAGTTGCATTTTATATTTCATCTTGAAAAATTATGGGGTTTAGTAACAAACAACTAAGAACCAGGAGTCTGAGAGATCAGTGTTGTATCCCTGGTTCTGTCATAAGTTTCATTCTTGGCTGTGGGCAAGGTACTTAAGGTATTTGCATCTTGGATTTCACTCTTGCAAATGTAAAAACAAAGTCCTTTGTGTTTGCATTTTTCCTGCTGCTATGATCTTGTATTAGTCCTAATCATTATTTCCAAGTATAGAATAATAATACCTGCAGAAGCTGGATTTTACTGTGTCCAAATAATGCTCCTTTATCTGTTTCACAGCTCGAGTTCCTAAAAAAATCCTGAAATGTAAAGCAGTATCTCGGGAGTTAAACTTTTCCTCAGCAGAACAAATGGAAAAATTCCGCCTGGAACAGAAAGTTTATTTCAAAGGGCAGTGTCTAGAAGGTATGGATGTGCTCTGTGTGCTGCAGCATAGGGACTGACCCCCAGCAGGGCAGGGATTAGAGTGACTAAAATGGGTTGAATGTGGTGATTTTAATTTTTCAGAGTAGCACTGAAGCACTCATCTTGTCAGGACTAATGGGCCACAGTATTAAGGATAGCATTTCATAAGTGTATTAACACTTTGTTATGTAAGCAAAAAAGCTGGGTAATCATGCCTGAGGGCATAAATCCACCACAGGCTGCCTGAGGCAAGGAAATAGGTTATTTCAGAGCTATTACTGGAATTCCTGGGTCTTCCTCAGAGTGCCAGGCTGGAGCCTCTGGTGTACCTGGGTTACAGCAGTGCCGGTGACCCCACAACTGCACATCTGACCCCCCTCACTGCAGTGCTGCTCTTAATTGGGGCTGGAGGAGGGGCAGATAAAACATTGAGCTCTGTGTCTTTTGGGCAACCAGTGGCACACTTAACCTCAGCTGGATCCCAGGGATGTCTGCAAGAGGAAGAGTGTGGTTTCCCTGTTCCCAATTAGGTGTGTTGAAATTTCCACCGAATGCAAAGGAAGCGGTGTGACCTTATCAGTACCATCAGCTATTTTAGAAAGGGAGTATCTGCTCTAGGAGGAGGGCAGGGTTCAGTGCAGTTTAAGCTGTACAAAGTAATTTAAATGTAAAATGTTGGCAGCCCAGCAGGACAGTTTAGGGAGTTGCCCAGCCTGTCAGGTGAAAAGCAAAAGGACCATTTGTGAATTTTCTTCTTTCAAATGCCTCTGGATCTTTTGTCTTTTTTTACTTTGCAGAATGGTTCTTTGAATTTGGTTTTGTGATTCCTAACTCCACAAACACTTGGCAGTCCTTGATAGAGGCAGCACCTGAATCACAGATGATGCCAGCTAACGTTTTAACGTGAGTGCCTTGGGCTTGCAGAACCTGAGAGCAGGCAAAGCAAAAGCAATGTGTGGCATTTCCTTGGGGGCAACGATGGGAAAGAGGAGAGGGAACTGCTACCAACTCTGAATCACCTCACTGCTGTTAGCTGTTGAGAGATAAAAGGGGCTAAGCCAACCTCATTACCTTCCTTCCCATAGGTCCAATTTGCATTAATATAGCAATAAAGGTTTGGAGAAAGTGAAACTGATTCTTTAATAAAGTTGCTTAATTTTTTTGGAAGGTGAATTGTGAAAGGATTGTAAACTGTTTTACAACTTAATACCCCTTATATCCAGGGGAAAAAAACCCAGCAGATTTTTGGGCCATTTTAACATCAGCTATTGATCACTGACTCTTGTCCAAGGTAGTTTAGTTCATGCAATATATCACCTGTAGTAGCTGCTCTAGTGTTTGTTTCATGGCTGTGACATTTTGCTGAGCTTTGTGTCTTTAACATTGGCTTATACACATTAGTGGATATGCATTTATATACATTAATATACACTATGCATGGAGTTGTATCTGGGGCTAAAATACCCTTAACATGTAGGAATCGGTCATTTTACAGTCGCCTGTAGGAAGATTCACACACCCTCCTCACAGACTAGTCCTGGCTCCTTGTGCACTTGGGCTCCTGAGCAGGGCAGCGATGCCTCGGACGTGTCAGTGTGGCTCCAGCTTCAGGGGGATGATGGAAGAGGCTCCTGGAGGGAGGCTCTTGGGAAGTGTAACCATCCTCCCTGCAGTGCTGGATGGGTGCTGGCAAGCACACAAGGAGTGCACTGCCAGAAACAGAAGGGTTTGGGAACCCTGCTGCCAACAAGAGGCAGACAGGGAGCAGCCAGTCTCACCGCAAGGTCACTGTGTCCTCTGGAAGACCTCCCTCTCCAGCGTTTTCCCTCTTATTCCCTGTCTGGAGCAAAGCCAGTCACATAGAGAAGGCACTGGGATGGGAGCTACCATCACTGATTCCCATTCACAGCACGTTTCAAAGAGAGAGCGGGCTTGGGAGAGAGCACCAGTGTTCCAACAGTGCTCCTGGCACAGCCTGCTCAGAACCTTGGAGGTGCTGTACATGTCCTCGGCTCTCAAAGCTGGGGACTGTCAGTCAGTACAGGAGGAGCCAGATTTGGGAACCAGAGTAAAGAAACAAAGACATCTGACATGTTGGTTTTGATCATCTCAAGAATTCGAGACATTTTCAGGACTGGGAGTAAAGAGAAGCTAGTTTTCAAATGACCTTGAGGATTTTCCAAAGTCCCATTCTTTCCGTGAAGTATGTCCGCGTGTAGTGGGGAGCCGAAATTGCTCTCTCCTACTCATGGAGGTGTCCTAAAGTCATTCTCGAGGCTTTTCAGTAGAACCCCCAGCCCAAAGAAATCCAAAGGGGGATTTGTGGCCTAAAGAAGTCATCATTTTACAGCTGCCAAGATACCACTCACTTTCTGATATTCCCAAAGACCTCATGTTTGTCTTGGTGTTTCCAAACCAGGAGAGGATGGAGATGTGATACTTTGTACTAACCAAGGCACTCTGCATGAAGAGTTCCCAGGATGACTGAGTATCAGATTGAGAACATTCCCTGACATTTAAGTTCAAACGTTGTCCACACCACAGCAAAACCTTACACTCAGGAGGTTCAGTGCTGCAGACACCAAGAGCCACAGTGGAGGTAGAACTGCTGCTTTGGTTTTCAAGAGCCAGGTTGTTTAGACAGGGTCAGCTCACACTGCTCAGGTGTCCAGGTGTTGTAATGGTCCCAGAGTTCTTATTTTATGTACCAGAATCTCAAAAGTCAGCAAGTTAAATCCCCAGAGCTTCTGTCACAGAAGAAGAAATCCACATTTCCATTGCAGTTTGTATAAAATATGCTTGGTCTTTGCATTTAAGCACTTCTTGAAGGAAATGACATGTTAAGTTGGTTGATGTAGCTTGCTCAGCGCTAAAGGACAGAGAAGGAGAATAAAAAAAGAATTCCCATTGGTTTTCACAATTCCTGCAGGAGAGAGGGGCCTGAAGGTGCTGGGACTGCTAGTTTACTTTTAGCAATAGGAGTGAGCAGGAGTTTGCTGTCCGAGCACTCTGCAGGCTGAGCAGTACTGTGCTCAGACAGGGGAGGTATGGGGGGAACATTCCACACAGGAATGTGTTGGGGAGGTCCCTCGGTCCTGACTGACCCCAACCAGGACAGTGCTCACTGTGTGCAGCTCCAAACCAAAGATCATGTTGTGGGAGGTCAAGGTGTGAGCCCAGGCTTGTGAGAGCATGGAGAGGAGCAATCGCTGTCCACTGTCCGTGCATCCTTCTAACACCTTTCTCCTCCTTTCCTCCTGCAGTGGTAATGTTATTATAGAAACCAAATTCTATGATGACGATCTTCTCGTAAGCACTTCCAGAGTGAGACTTTTCTACGTTTGAGATGGGGCTTTTTGGAGCTGTTTTAGTTTTCCTCCATACAGTTCTTGGTGCAGAACCCCCCGACTATCCAGTGGAAGACACTCCTGTAGGCGGTGACCCTGGGGACCAGCTCAGCGTGGGTTGTGACCTTTGCCCATCAGTTATTTTGCTTTCTCCTCTGACAAGACCAGACCAAACCCTCAGAGACGGGGCCATCTGCTCAGCAATGCCCTCAGGAAGAGAGGCTGTCTCTGAACACAGGCAAACGATGGTCATGCAGAACCAATACTGTAAATTTATGTTAGTCTCATCCTTTCTACTTCTCTGGACCCTGGTATAATCTCCCATTTCCACTCACACCAAACTCTCAATGCTTTTCTTTTGAGGTTGAGTTAACCTTTTCATTTTTCTCATGTTGTAGATTTTTATCCTTTCACTGGATTTCTGTGTAACTGGTCCACACATCCTCTTACCCTAAACTTGTAAAATAGACTGTGATACCACCTAATGTAATTAAAACAAATTTCTCAATTAAAACATTCCTACCGTCCAAAGAAGGGAAGAAATGTTAGTTCTGTGTGTTTTCCTTTCTGTTACAAAAATGCACCTCAACAGGCACAAACTCCCATCACTCAAGCCAGCAGCAGAACAGGGTTTTCCACTGCCCTGCCCCTTCCACAACTGCTATCTCTGTTCAACTTCCTCCAACTGGCCACATCAGAAAGGTGTCCTCACTTCTCTGACCAAGGCTTCTCCTTGGCCTCCCCTCTGTCTGTTAATCCCTTGGGGCCGATTGTCCCCTTGTCACTGGTTTCTCGAGCAGCACTGCACACTATTCTGCTTTTCCAACTGCCTGGGGACACTCAAGCCCCTCTGGAAAACCCATGTTCCCCTGAGCCCACCAGCATCACTCCTGTGCTGGGTTGAGCTCCCTGGAGCTCTGCTGGGGCTGCAGTTGCTGACACCAACACTCCCCATGGGTGGGGGCTTCAATGACACATGGTAGCACTTCCTTGGGGCAGATTTCTCCAGCCCTGCTGCCACTTTTTCCTGCTGTTTGTAATCAGCTCTAGCACATGGACATTGTGGGAAGGGGCATGTCCAGCTTCTGCTGCTGAACATCACAGGCAGCTGTGTGATTACTCAATGTCTTGGTCAGCCTGTCCTGTTGCTGGGCTTGAGATCCTCAGTCACAGGGCAATGAAAGGCATCATTTCACATCCTGGATTCAGCCCCTGGGTGTATGTGGGAGGGATACAGAGTAAATGTTTTAGGGAGATTGAAGTTGGACCATTAAGCCCCGTTAGCCATGGTAGCAACTTTCTCACCAGACCTCTGATGGATCCCAGCCTGAGGCACTTGCAGGGCAGAGTCTTGTTGGCAACGTGACCCATCCTAGGCCAGCCTTCAGAGACATCAACCACAGCTGCACCCAGCAGGAACAACACCCAGTGAGGGAGGGACCTCTATCCAAGAGGAGACACAGAGGTGTCCAAAAAGGAAAAATAAAAAAGGTTGAAGGTCTTGAGAGCAAGTGCCTTTGTGCTGTAGGGCAGATGCTCTGCTAGACCCACACAGGAGGTGTCCAGGAGAGACAGGGAGCAGGCAGCACCTCTGCCAAACTCAGCTACAACGAAGGACTGACCAAGAGCAGATGGATGGATGCTCCCAGTGGGTCTCAGGCTACCCTGGTGCCTTTTCTAATGGCCAATCATATCTTGGGCTGCATCCAAAGCAGCACAGCCAGCAGGTCAAGGGAGATGATTCTCCCCCTCTACCCCACTCTCATGAAATCCTACCTGGAGTGCTGCATCCAGCCCTGGGATGTCAGTACAGGAAAGACACAGACCTGATGGATTGGGTCCAGAGAAGGCCACAAAAATGATCAGAGGGAAGGGTCGGCTCGCCAGTGAAGACAGGCAGAGACAGCTGTGGTTGTTCAGCCTGGAGAAGGCTCCAGAGAGAACTTTTTGCAGCATTCCAGTACGTGAAGGGGCCTATAAGAGATGGGAACAGACTTTTTAGTAGGGCCCATAGCTATAGGACAAGGGGTGATGGCTTTAAACTCAAGGAGGGTCAATTTAGACTAGATATAAGGAAGGAATTTTTTAGGGTGAGGGTGGCGAAACACTGGAACAGGTTGCCCAGAGGAGGTCAGATCAGTGAGTCAGCACCTGACCTGGTTGGAGATGTCCCTGCTCATGGCAGGGGGGTTGGACTAAGTAACCTTTAAAGGTCCTTTCCAACCCACATCATTCTGCGAAACAAGCTGTGAATTCCCACACCCACTCAACCTCCCTGGCACCTGCGGGACGCGCTCCCTGCGGGGCCCTCACGCTGGAGGCTCCGCGGGGCTTCAGTGGCCACCGACACGCGTGGCTGAGGCTCCCGCCGGGTGAGCAACCCTGAGAGAGGGCCCTGGAGGTACGCGGGTCCTGAGACGGCCCGGGGGGGCCTCCGGAGCCCCTTCCCTCCCCCCCGCGCCCTCCCTGCCGGGGCTGGCCCGGTTCGCCCAGTCGGAGCTGGCGGCCCCGCTTGCGGCGGGTCACTGCCGCCCTCCAGTGGCTCCGTGGGAAATAGCCGGGAGCGGCTCACCCGCTCCCGTCCCGGACCAGCCTCTCCCAGAACCACCCCAGTGCCGGGATCAACCTCCCTGAAGGACAGGAGGAGCAAACGGCGGGGCCGCGGGAGGGTAGGGCAGGCGTGGCACTGAGGTCTGAGCAGCCACCACCCAAAACCCAGGCCAAGGGCCCCGCGGTGCTCAGAGCAGGAGCCCGTTCTTGGCCCGGGCAGCTGTGGGTCCCCTTCCCTGTGGGGCTGCCGCGGTTTGGGATCCTTGGGAGAAGGGACAGGAGACACGGGCATGTCGCATGGCCCATTGAGATCTTGGCTCCCTTGCATGGGACAGCAAAGGTGCCAGTGAAGAGAAAAGTGGGGCTGGAAAGCACGAGAGTGGAGCAGGAGGTCAGGTGTGCACATGTCACCAACCACCCATGTCCCTGCGGTGGTTCTGGCTGCAACCTGAGGGCAGCCTTATGCCACTCTCCGTGCAAAGTTTGGGGGTGAGAAGTGGGTGCTCCCTGGCAGCTGGGAAGTCGCCACAGGGGACTCGTCCCCCATCTCGGGAGGGCTGTGAGCTGCCCTGGCAGCCTTGGAAACCTGGTGGTGAGAGCAGGGCGGCCCTGCAGAGCCTGGCACGCAGTCAGGGGCCACAGAGGCACATCGGGAAGTGTAGAGAGCTGTGCACAGCTTGGGGGTCTGGCACAGAGAGATTTGGGGTGAAGCTCCATCCTCACTGCCCTCTAGCCATGTCTTGGCCTGGGAGCCCTCCAAGCTGGGCTATTGCACAGCAGCGAGACAGCGAGGAAGAAGGGTGATGCACAACATCCTTTTGGCTTCAGGGGAGCTCTCTGCATGGTTTTGGGGTCCATCACACCATAATGCTCCCTGAAGCACGGCTTATGGCAATGGAACCACCCCGCAATGGGCTGCAGGGCTGGCTGTGGAGCGGGACCCTGCACTGGGGGTGTGAGACTCTTCCCGGCGTGCCGCCATGAGCGTGAGGGGAACAGGGCCGGCTCTTCCTCTCCGCGGCAAGCACCAGGCTCTCAGCGACCATCGCCAGCACCCCTCCAGGCTGTCACCTCCCCCGGCGGCTGTGGGAGCCCTCAGCTGCCCGCCCGCCTGGCAAAGCCACCGGGGCTCCCGCTGGCGCGTGCCCCAGATCTGCCCCGCCCGATAAGGCTCAGGCGGGGCGGCAGAGCCGTCCTAATGTGCTTAATGAGCTGATTCATGAAAGTTGCTGCCGCACAAAAGGCGCACGAACAGCCCAGGGCCACGTTATGTTCGGTGTCTGCTTTGCTACTCTTACCTTCCCGCAGGTGCGGGCGGCACGGGCAGGCGGCGGGCAGGGCGCGGTGGCAGCGGGCAGCCTTCGGGGCCAGCAACATCTCGTCCCACCTCACCCAATGCCATCCAGTTCAGCAGCACTGGGAGGAGACAGGAAGCCCGGGAAGGTTTGAGTCCCTCTGCGCCTTTTTGGGGGCACAGATTCCACCCCCCGGATTGCCAAATCAGAGCAGGCAGAGCCTCAGGCAGGCATTCAGCCACTTGGACACAGGGATTTCGCTGCCAGGTGATTTGGGCACAGTTCCATCTCTCCCTGAGGACAGGAGGAGGGCAGCTGGAGCAAAGACAGGATTCAGAGCACCCTTTTTCAGTCCAAGGTGCCCAATTCCTCCTGCCCTAGGGAGCCTCTGGTCACCAGCCCCGCAGTGATTCAGGACCTGGGTGCAATCCCTGCAGGGGCTCAGCAGCTGCCTCACCTCGTTGCAGGTCTGACATCCTCATCCACAGCAGTACTCCTAGAGAGGCGCCAGCCATCACCACGGCCCCCTTGGAAGAGCATTCCATTCTTACGGCATCCAGCTCTGTGCCAAAGTCTTTCCTGCACCACCCTCGCCACACCAGAGCCCTGCCTGCTCTCCCAGCACCTCAGTGCCAGGCAGGGTGCGGAGAGTGGCAGACACTCAGAAGGGGTGACAAGCTGAGAGGGGACAAGTAGGGGACACAGAGCAAGGGGATGGGAGGACAGAGTAACAGTGCTGGTGTCCTGGTGTCCCCAAAGGCAGGGCAGAAAGGTCTGACATTGCCCTGAATGTGCAAAAGGGGAACAGTGACAAGTTGTGGGAAGGGATCATGCTCTCACCAGGTATGGAAGATGGGCCCCAGGATCAGAAGGAAACCACGAGTGATGTTACGAGGGCGAGGGACTGACAGAGCTCGAGCCACCTGGCCGATAGAGAAGCAAGTGTTCCAAAGAGAGGGCAGAGGCCCAATTTCCATGGGAGGAGGTGGCAAAACCGGCAGCTGAGGCCAGATACACTTGGCTCAGGAACTGGGAATGTCTGCGCCCCTTGATGTTTCCCGGAATCCTTGCAGGAAATTCCCTGGCACAGAGCAGGAGCACGGGGGAGGTAGTTCCGGCTGCCCCGGGCCAGCAGCCACGCTGTGCCGCCTGTTCATCCCCATCACCACCAGCCTGGCTTGGCTCTCCTGGCAGGTTGGCCTTGGCAGCACGACCCAGGACAGCCACGGCCTGTCCCCAGGGCGCTGCCACGGCTCTCGGGGGGAGCGCGGGGCTTCCCCATCCCGCAGCACTAGATGGTGCTGCAAGACAGCGCTGCTGCCTGCGCTGCGCAGCGCGGGTGGCCGGCCGGGCAGGACGCTGCTTGTGGTCACCGCCTCGGCCGGGGCCCCGCGGGAGCCACCGAGAGCCAGCTGGGGCCGGCCTCACACCAGGAGGGCTGGCGGGTCACCCGGGATGGGACGTGCCACCAGCTGTGCCCAAGGAGAGGAGCGGCCCTTGCGCTGGGCTGGACATGCTGTTCCTTGTGCCAGCCCGGAGCTGGGATGAGCTGTCCCGGCGTCTCCACAGGCACTGACACCTCCGTGCCTCACGCCTGCCTTCATCCCTCTTCCGACCGCGTTCCTGCCAAGCTGGGGATGCACAAGTCCCTCGAGCCCAAGGCCGCAGCAAACAGCCCGGTGGGGCTCCCCACGGCCAAACACAGTCCCCGGGCTTTGCTGGGGGCCTGTCAGCTCTTGAGGGTGCCCATGGCCATCCCACGGAGCTGCACGGGGTGCAGGGAGCACCAGCTCCAGTGCCTGTTGGGGACAGGTGTCCCATGTTCATCCCTTCCCACGGCAGAGTCCCACAGTCCCGCTTCCTGCCTGCTGCTCACTTCCCGGGACGCTGCTCCAGAGCTGCAGCCTTGTCCCACAGTCCATGCCAGGGATGGAGCTTTAGGCTGGGGATGTCCTCAGAGAAGCAGCACATCCTCAGGTTGGAAGCAGGGATAACAGGGATTAGCCCCAAGACAGGAAACCAGCCAGCCCCTGCAATTGGTGGAGTTTGGTTTAACCAAAACTGGCTCTGCACCCTGCACCGGCCCACCCTTGCAGGAGCTGCACCCCACAGCAGCTGCTCTGACCCCTCAAGTGCCCTCAGGGCCTCACTTGGTGGCAGAGACAGCCCAGTGCAGGCTGTCCAGCCCACACTCACTGCCACTCCAGACACGCTCTTTAGAGCCACAGCCCTTCTCTGCCTGTGGATCCAGAGTCTGGCAGTGCCCTGGCTTGTACAGTGCCTTGTACTTGCTATGGGTCATTGTCCTCCTCAACGTGACCCGTGGGTCATGTGCCCACTGAGCACTGGGGTCTCCAGCTTTGGGCACAAGCTGCAGCCCCCCTCACACCTCCTGCCCTGAGCCCTGACAGAGGGGTGCTGCTTCCCAGCTCCCTCAGGGAGCAGGGCCAGGAGCCTGCACTGCCTGCAGCAAAGGAGAAGAACCCAGGGAGATGCCCACAGAGCACAGGACAGAGCGAGCCGGAGGACACAGATCCCCACCCAACACCCAGGCAGAGCCCCTCGCCTTCAGGCCTCTCTCCTGGGTAGGAAAGGACACATGTAAAGATCCCACCCCTCTGGATTCTCCAAGGGCAAATCAGGTTGCGCTTTCTCAACCCCCAGATGTTCCCCTTGCGCTGTGCTTTCTTACAAAAGGAATGCAGGATCCTCTCCAGGCCCACATCTGCTCGGAAGGACAGCACTTGACGCTTTCTCCCAGGTCCCTTCCTGGCTCACATATAGCACAGCCCTGTGGAGTGGCCTCTGAGCCCACCAACCCCTGGTTGCCCACCACCCCTCCCTCTGGGGCTCCAGTCAGCCACGAACAGGAGCCACAGCCCTCACTGGGGTTTGCAAAACTGAGGGTCCCCCTCAGCCCTTTCTTCTGTTCTCCTGCCCTTTGGAGAGGAGCAGCTCAGCCAGACAAGATGTAGCAGCCATGGGCAGAGGGAAGGAGGGAGGATTCACAGGGTCTGCACAGGAGGAGCCCCAGGCACCCCAGCTCTGCTCCCTCTCCAAGGCTTCCACCCCAAAGGGGGAAAGGATTGGGGTGGAGGCCCAAGAAGACCTGGCAGTGGGGGTAAACATCCAGCTGGGTTTCAGAGCTCAAAGACCTCCACTGGGCTGGGGATGGCAAGGTCTCTCCGACTGCCAAGTCAGGGCCCAGGGGCAGAGCTGCCCCAGCTCACTGCAGGGGGCAGGCTGTGGGGACGCAGCAGCCAGAAATGAGACAGGCACAAGATGTCCCATATCTGCTCTTCAGCCTGGCCTGGGCTTTCCTGCCCACACCAGGCAGCTCTTGAGGCAAGTACACAAACATTCCTGAGCCATTTAGGAGGCACATCTTTGTTGGGTTGAGCCAAGACTGGCCAAGACGCTGGGCTTCCACAGCCCACTCCTGAGGGGTCTGTTCCAATGGGACACCTTGCATCCTGAGCCAGGTGGCAATTGCTCCACCACAGGAACAGCTCTTCGTGTCTATTTTCAACAGCAACCACTCAAAATTGCTTCTGTGTTTGTGATCTTGAGGAATCACACCTGGGAGGCAGTTTCACTCATCAGTCTCTTAAGTAGATGCCAATTATTTGCCCAGACACAAACTGCATCAGTAACCAACCCCAGCCTGTGTCTTGCTTGCAGTCCAAGCCCTGCATTCCCCACAGGCAGGTTCTCCACTGAGCCCCCAAGGTGCTCTAAATTTCATGAAGGTTGTCAAGAGGCAACAAGAAGTTTTAGATGAGGCTAACCAAAAGCTACAGCTGGGGCAGAAAAACTTTAAGCTGATGAAACAGGTCCTAACCCACTACAGGCAGGTCAGGACTGGAGGCAGCTGTGCTGGCCCAGGCTCAGTCCAGTTGACCACAGGGCATAGGCTCAGCCCCACTGGTTCTGCTGGCTGTGACCTCCAGCAGGACGGCTCCATTGGAGTGATGCGCATCAGGCCAACCACGTGGGAGTTGCTCTCAGTCCGCCTGGGTGTTGAGCTGCACACAGGTGGCTTCAGCTGAGGTCCAGACACAGCAGAGTGCTCAGGAAGGGCTGCCCTTGGTCTTAGTGGCCACCAGAGCACATCAGCACAGCCCGAGTCCCTCCAGGTGCACACGAGGCTCCCCTGATGGTTCATGTGGAATCTACCTCACCCATCTTCAGAGGTCAGCAGCCAGCCAGCAGACCTCAGAACAGCTTCATCCGCTTGCCTCCGTGGTCTCCAGGACCAGTGTGATCAGCAGTCCAAGTGGGATTTGGATCCCTCATGACGTGCGGTGTCTGCAGGCACAGGGCAGCACTGGCAGTTTTGCTCCGCATGTCACAGCTGAACGTGTGACCTGTGACACAGCTCTGGGTGAGGGCCCCAGCACCACTCCATGCCTGAAGGCCCATGATGGCTGTGTGCTCTTTACCTTCCATCCTGTGGCATCTGCCCCCACAGAGCCCGGCTCTAGCCTCCAGGCAGGGCTGGGATCATCTCCTGCACGCCCGAGGCAGGTGGGACAAGGCCAGCTTCTCAGGGAGACCATCTCCAAGATCTTCACAGGTGCCTTTGGCTGGCATGACTCCTGCAAACTCTCTCCTGCTGGGAGGACCTGCTGCTCATGGTCCCTGTCCCAAGACATTATCCATGTGAGAAATCCCTGTAGCATTTTGGATTCACTCAGATGGCCCCTGCGGCATTGGGCACCAAAAAAACACCATGTTCCACCTGCATCCCTCTGGGACCGTGCGAGTGGGAGCCTTTTCCAAAGCAACCACCTTCCAAAGGACCACAGCTCCCCCACCCAGGGATAACCCAAAATACTGGGACAGCCTCAGCACTGAAGGGCCTTTATAGCTCCGGGCAGGGTGTGGCTGCCCCTGATTGGCTGGGACCACTGGCAGGCAGCAGCTTCTGATTGGCTCAGCATGGTCTCCCTCGCACTGTGATTGGTGGGCTGCTGCTGCAAGGGGTGAGGCTGCAGCTGAGACAAGTGGCAGCACGTGGTTGGCTGTGGGGAAGTGCTAGGTGGCAGCACATGATTGGTCAGACCAGGGTGTTGCTTGGCTGTGATTGGTGGAGGCAGCACAAGCCAGGTGGCAGCACGGGATTGGCCGGTTGGCTGAGCTGCCACGTGGGGATTGGCTGGGGTGGGATCCCTGCGAGGGTCCATGCACTGAGCTGTGCCCTCACCCCCAGCAGAGCACCCCGGGGTCACGGGCTGGCAGGGGCAGCCAGAGGCACTGGGACCAAGCCATGAGAGGGTAGAGATGGGGTGCAGAAACACCGGGGCACGTGGGGTTTGCCCTCTCCATCACCAGTGGCTGCAGGGGTTCACAGCAGCCGGGTGCAGACCAGGAGCTGTAGGGCTGGGGGTCCCTCTGACCTGCCCACACAGCCCTGGCTGCTCCATGCCCTACCCATCATCAGTATGCCCACCTGGGAGCAGCCTCCAGTTTCACCCCACACCAAAATGGTCCCTATGACCCAAGACCGCCAGGTTTTGGGGGGCTGCAGGGCAGACAAGTCCTTCTCTGCAATGGGGACAGTAAGGCCACTGCTCCCCCAAGATCTCCACCCCCTGGGCCCTCACACCAGCTTTGTGTGTGCAGGGTCCCCACATTTCAGGGACACCTGGAGCCAGCTCTTGTCTAGGCAGCTGCAGAAGCTTATTTGAATAATTTGCCTTGCAAATCTACAAGTACCAGCTTGAATCTTGCACCGCTGGCACCCATCCCATCATGATGCAGGAGCCAGGCATGGGGCAGCCGCGGTGAGGCCACGAGGACATGGATTCGACTCCCAGCACTGCGCGACAAAGCCCCACCCGGCAGCACGGTGACACTCATCAGCACCATTTGCCGCTCCCATGATGTCACATCCCATGGGAGCACGGGATAACCAAACCTAGCACTGCCTCCAGCCCTGCCATGAGCTCCCATCACCCAGGCAGGGCTGGAGAGGGCCTGCAAATTGATGCAGTAAAGCTGATAAGCTATCAGCCAGCACCACGATTAGTTAGATAATTAAGGACAAGAAGCCAGATTTTGAGCTTATTTGCCACCGGTGTAAGTACAGAGTAAGTGACCTGGCTGCTTCGGGGGATGAGGAGGGACTGTGACCCTCGCAGCCAGTGCATTAAATGCACATTGGTTCCTCTCTTTTTTTAAAAAAAAAAAGTAAAATAGGAATCATCTCCCAGCATCTGAACACTGACTGCTGGGAGTGCAGTGTGAGAGGAGGAAACGAGACCATCTGGCGAGGCTTTGGCACAGCCTGGATCAGTGGGGAAAAGGGACTCCCCGGAGCTGGGGTGAGGGTTTAGGAGCAGATACAAAGCAGGTTCTTGCAAACGAACTCCACACACCTGGCAGAGCTGGCGGAGCTTTTCCAAGCTCCAACGCCCTGGAGGAAGGAGGAAAAACAAGTCGGAGGAAGGTTAGGAGCAAAGCAGCAGAGGCTTAGGCTAAGTTACAGCATTTTTTTGTTTGTTAGAGCACACAGACAAATCTGAGCCTGTCTCCCCAGGGTCCCACCACCAAACCTTAAGCTTGGCACCCCAGAAGTTGCTGGGTGACCACTGCAGGCTGGAGCAGCCCCCCAGGACCAGTTCTGGCTGACTCCAATCCCTGCTGACAATGGCTCCTGCCCCACTGCCACCAACGCTTTAACAAGCCCCAAGGGAGGGAAGGCATTTACACGGCCTGAGCTCTCCCCACCCCCGAACCAGGGGTCGAGTCCTGCAGCAGACACTGCAAGGAAGGATTTTGGGGATGGGTTTCTCATCCCCGCTACAGAAGCCCAAAAATCCCCAACAAATTTGGCTGCAGAGACGGGAGAACCGCTGAGCAGCCCATACCCCGGCCCCCCACCATTCACTGTCCATATCCCTGATAGTTTCCCAGTCTAACCCATCCCCACCACTTGCTAAGGGCAGCCAGAGCATGCGGGATCATGCAGAGACCATGCTGGGGATGCCGGTGCAGCTCTCCACAGGAATACAGCCAGGGAAAGACTCCGCCTCCCCTATCCCCGCCAGCAGCAGGGGGACAGCACAACCCCCAGACCCTCCCGATCAACACCCTGCACCCCCTCTCTCTCTTGTCCCAGCCCAAGTCCAAAGCAAAGAAAGAAAGGAGAGAAAGAAGGGAAGAAAGAAATAAAAAACCAAAACAAATGAAAACTAAAACAAAAAGCAGCAGTTGGGAGGCAGCCTTGTTAGGACAACTCAGCAAAATAAAATTCCGGTTTATTGTTGGACAACATTGTTTCACACATACATCAAACAGGCCAAAAAAAAAGAAAAATAAAAATAAACAGCAACTTCATAGACAGAAAAAAAAAAAGAAAACCTTTTTATCTTTGGCCTTGCCACCTCATACAAACCACGATCTATGGTACAGCTAAAGTACATACACAAAAAAAGTTACTGGAATGCTCAGAATAAGATTGTAAATTTTTTTTTTTGCGTTTTTGTCTTTTTTTAATTTTTTTTTTTACAAGGTTTTGTTTTATTCTCCTTTGAGATAATGGTTTGGGCCTGGTCACACCACAAGTAAAGTCAGAGATAGGTAACAAGAGAGATATACACTTCAAAGCCCCCCTTTTGGTCAATCCGAGATCACTTAAAAATGGCGGACCTCCTAACAATATGTACAAAAATATAAAATGTAAATAAAAAATACAAACAAATTCTCCTTTAAAGTACTTTTAAGAAAGAAAGCAGGGCCTTGAAGTTTTGGTGCTTGGGGGGGGG